>CM062487.1:52630023-52720023 GCA_031479575.1 Coregonus ussuriensis
GACTTATTCCACATGTTGTTGTTGTTACAGCCTGAATTCAACATGGATTAAAAAACAAACAAACGTTTTACCCATCTACACACAATGTCCCATAATGACAATGAAAACATGTTTTTCGAAATATGAAATTTACATACAGAACCAGTCAAAAGTTTGGACACACCTACTCATTCAAGGGTTATTCTTTATTTTTTACTATTTTCTACATTGTAGAATAATAGTGAAGACATCAAAACTATGAAATAACACACATGGAATCATGTAGTAACCAAAAAAGTGTTAAACAAATCAAAATATATTTTACATTTGAGGTTCTTCGAAGTAATACCCTTTTCCTTGATGATAGCTTTGCACACTCTTGGCATTATCTCAACCAGCTTCATGAGGTAGTCGCCTGGAATGCATTTCAATTAACAGTTGTGCCTTGTGAAAAGTTCATTTGTGGAAGTGCAGTCGCAAAAACCATCAAGTGCTATGATGAAACTGGCTCTCATGAGGACCTGCCACAGGAAAGGAAGACCCAGAGTTACCTCTGCTGCAGAGGATAAGTTCATTAGAGTTACCAGCCTCAGAAATCGGCAATTAACTGCACCTCAGTGTGCAGGCCAAATAAATGCGTCACAGAGTTCAAGTAACAGACATCTCAACATCAACTGTTCAGAGGAGACTGCGTGAATCAGGCCTTCATGGTCGATTTGCTGCAAAGAAACACTACTAAAGGACACCAATAAGAAGAAGAGACTTGCTTGGGCCAAGAAACACGATCAAATGGACATTAGACCGGTGGAAATGTGTCCCTTGGTCTGATGAGTCCAAATTTGAGATTTTTGTTCCAACCGCCGTGTCTTTGTGAGACGCGGTGTGGGTGAATGGATGATCTCCGCATGTGTAGTTCCCACCGTAAAGCATGGTGGAGGTGGCGTTATGGTGTGGGGGTGCTTTGCTGGTGACACTGTCTGTGATTTATTTAGAATTCAAGGCACACAGCATTCTGCAGCGATACACCATCCCATCTGGTTTGCGCTTAGTGGGACTATCATTTGTTTTTCAACAGGACAAGAAGGAGAGTGATGGAGTGCTGCATCAGATGACCTGGCCTCCACAACCCCCCGACCTCAACCCAATTGAGATGGTTTGGGATGAGTCGGACCACAGAGTGAAGGAAAAGCAGCCAACAATTGCTCTGCATATGTGGGAACTCCTTCAAGACTGTTGGAAAAGCATTCGAGGTGACTACCTCATGAAGCTGGTTGAGAGAATGCCAAGAGTGTGCAAAGCTGTCATCAAGGCAAAGGGTGGCTACTTTGAAGAATCTCAAATATATTTTGATTTGTTTAACACTTTTTTGGTTAATGGGTTATTTCATAGTTTTGATGTCTTCACTATTATTCTACAATGTAGAAAATAGTAAAAATAAAGAAAAACCCTTGAATGAGTAGGTGTGTCCAAACTTTTGACTGGTGCTCTAAGTATTCACACCCCTGAGTCAATACTTTGTAGATGCACCTTTGGCGGCGATTACATCTTTGAGTCATCTTGGTTATATTTGTATCAGCTTTGCACATCTGGATTTAGGGATTTTCTCCCATTTGTCCCTGCAGGTTTTCTCAAGCTCTGTTAAGTTAGATGGGGAGTGGCGGTGAACAGCAATCTTCAGGTATTTCCGCAGATTTTTCAGTCTGGGCTTTGGCTGGGCCACTCAAGGACTTTCACATTCTTGTTCTGAAGCCATTTTAGCGTTGCATTTGCTGTATGCTTGGGGTCATTGTTCTGTTGGAACGTAAATCTTCACCCCAGTCTAAGGTCGTTTGCACTCTGACGCAGGTTCTCAAGGATTTGTCTGTATTTGGCTCCATTCATTGTTCCCTGTATCCTTACCAGTCTCCCAGTCCCTGCCTCTGAAACGCATCCCCATAGCATGATGCTGCCACCACCATGCTTCACACTAGAGATGGTGCTAGACGGGTGATGAGCTGTGCCTGCTTTTCTCCAGACATAGCGCTTTGCATTCAGGCCAAAGAGTTCAGTTTTTGTCTCATCAGACCACAGAATCTTTTGCCTTATGCTCTGAGTCTTTCACGTGCCTTTTTGCCAACTCCAGGCGTGATGTCATATGCCTTTTTCTCAGGATTGGCTTCCGTCTGGCCACTCTCCCATAAAGCCCTGATTGGTGAAGCGCTGTAGAGACTGTTGTCCTTCTGGCAGGTTCTCCCATCTCAGCCAAGGAACTCTGTAGTTCTGTCAGAGTGGTCATTGTGTTCATGGTCGCCTCCCTGACCAAGGTCCTTCTTGCCCGGTTGCTCAGTTTGGTTCGGATGGCCGGCTCTAGGCAGAGTCTGGGTAGTTCCGTATTATTTCCCGATGATGGCGACCACTGTGCTCTTGGAAACTTTCAACACTCTAGAAATTGTTTTATACCCATCCCCAGATACATGCCTCATCACAATTCTATCTTGGAGACCTCCGGACAGTTCCTTGGACTTCATGTTATAGTTTCTGCTCTGAAATGCACTGTCAACTGTGGGACCTTATATAGACAGGTGTGTTGCTTTCTAAATCATGTCCAAACCATTAAATTGGCCACAGGTGGACTCCAATCAAGTTGTAAGGATGATCAAAGGAAATCTGGATGCACCTGAGCTCAATTTGGAGCGTCATAATAAAGGGATGTGAATAGTTAAGTAAGTTAGATATTTCTGTATTTCATTTTCAATACATTTGCTAACATTTCTAAAAACATGTTTTCACTTTGTCATTATGGGATAGTGTGTGTAGCTGGGTGAGAAAAATATATTTAATTCAGGCTGTAACACAACAAAATGTGGAATAAGTCAAGGGGTATGAATACTTTCTGAAGGCCCTGTAAATACTGCATTATTGGCATTATGCATAAAAGAACCAACCTCAAATGAAGGTAAGTACTTACTGTATGGGGCAGCTATTGGATACCACCATTCGATGTTCATATACAAATACATTTTGTATGCTATGCATCCCGAAATGAGGCAACATTTAATCCCAAACCATATATTGTTTCGATATATGTGAATAAGACACATCCCCATTTGGTTGATGTTCGATATTAAATACTCTCTTCCGCATCCTCATATGTTATTTCGATAACATTCAAAGTTAATTGAAATTGTCCACAAGCTCCAGTTTCTTCCATGCTGTTGGTGAATATTACTGTCTGTAGGTGGTAGTATCTACTGTGTATTGACTGCTTTGTTTTAATGCGCCTGTGAATGGTTTCTTGGATGTGATAGTGTGTGTATGGGTGTGAACGAGAGTGAATATTTGGTGTCCCAGTCTACTTCCCCTAGGTCACTGTGTTGCTCTGTGTGACTGCTGTTCTAACCCCTGCCCCTAGGTCACTGTGTTGCTCTGTGTGACTGCTGTTCTAACCCCTGCCCTTAGGTCACTGTATTGCTCTGTGACTGCTGTTCTAACCCCTGCCCTTAGGTCACTGTGTTGCTCTGTGACTGCTGTTCTAACCCCTGCCCCTAGGTCACTGTGTTGCTCTGTGTGACTGCTGTTCTAACCCCTGCCCCTAGGTCACTGTGTTGCTCTGTGTGACTGCTGTTCTAACCCCTGCCCCTAGGTCACTGTGTTGCTCTGTGACTGCTGTTCTAACCCCTGCCCCTAGGTCACTGTGTTGCTCTGTGACTGCTGTTCTAACCCCTGCCCCTAGGTCACTGTGTTGCTCTGTGTGACTGCTGTTCTAACCCCTGCCCTTAGGTCACTGTGTTGCTCTGTGTGACTGCTGTTCTAACCCCTGCCCCTAGGTCACTGTGTTGCTCTGTGTGACTGCTGTTCTAACCCCTGCCCTTAGGTCACTGTGTTGCTCTGTGTGACTGCTGTTCTAACCCCTGCCCTTAGGTCACTGTGTTGCTCTGTGTGACTGCTGTTCTAACCCCTGCCCCTAGGTCACTGTGTTGCTCTGTGACTGCTGTTCTAACCCCTGCCCCTAGGTCACTGTGTTGCTCTGTGTGACTGCTGTTCTAACCCCTGCCCCTAGGTCACTGTGTTGTTCTGTGTGACTGCTGTTCTAACCCCTGCCCCTAGGTCACTGTGTTGCTCTGTGACTGCTGTTCTAACCCCTGCCCCTAGGTCACTGTGTTGCTCTGTGACTGCTGTTCTAACCCCTGCCCCTAGGTCACTGTGTTGCTCTGTGTGACTGCTGTTCTAACCCCTGCCCCTAGGTCACTGTGTTGCTCTGTGTGACTGCTGTTCTAACCCCTGCCCCTAGGTCACTGTGTTGCTCTGTGTGACTGCTGTTCTAACCCCTGCCCCTAGGTCACTGTGTTGCTCTGTGTGACTCCTGTTCTAACCCCTGCCCTTAGGTCACTGTGTTGCTCTGTGTGACTGCTGTTCTAACCCCTGCCCCTAGGTCACTGTGTTGCTCTGTGTGACTCCTGTTCTAACCCCTGCCCTTAGGTCACTGTGTTGCTCTGTGTGACTGCTGTTCTAACCCCTGCCCTTAGGTCACTGTGTTGCTCTGTGTGACTGCTGTTCTAACCCCTGCCCCTAGGTCACTGTGTTGCTCTGTGACTGCTGTTCTAACCCATGCCCCTAGGTCACTGTGTTGCTCTGTGTGACTGCTGTTCTAACCCCTGCCCCTAGGTCACTGTGTTGCTCTGTGTGACTGCTGTTCTAACCCCTGCCCTTAGGTCACTGTGTTGCTCTGTGTGACTGCTGTTCTAACCCCTGCCCCTAGGTCACTGTGTTGCTCTGTGTGACTGCTGTTCTAACCCCTGCCCCTAGGTCACTGTGTTGCTCTGTGTGACTGCTGTTCTAACCCCTGCCCCTAGGTCACTGTGTTGCTCTGTGTGACTGCTGTTCTAACCCCTGCCCCTAGGTCACTGTGTTGCTCTGTGACTGCTGTTCTAACCCCTGCCCCTATGTCACTGTGTTGCTCTGTGACTGCTGTTCTAACCCCTGCCCCTAGGTCACTGTGTTGCTCTGTGTGACTGCTGTTCTAACCCCTGCCCTTAGGTCACTGTGTTGCTCTGTGTGACTGCTGTTCTAACCCCTGCCCCTAGGTCACTGTGTTGCTCTGTGACTGCTGTTCTAACCCCTGCCCCTAGGTCACTGTGTTGCTCTGTGTGACTGCTGTTCTAACCCCTGCCCCTAGGTCACTGTGTTGCTCTGTGACTGCTGTTCTAACCCCTGCCCCTAGGTCACTGTGTTGCTCTGTGACTGCTGTTCTAACCCCTGCCCTTAGGTCACTGTGTTGCTCTGTGACTGCTGTTCTAACCCCTGCCCCTAGGTCACTGTGTTGCTCTGTGTGACTGCTGTTCTAACCCCTGCCCTTAGGTCACTGTGTTGCTCTGTGTGACTGCTGTTCTAACCCCTGCCCTTAGGTCACTGTGTTGCTCTGTGTGACTGCTGTTCTAACCCCTGCCCCTAGGTCACTGTGTTGCTCTGTGTGACTGCTGTTCTAACCCCTGCCCCTAGGTCACTGTGTTGCTCTGTGTGACTGCTGTTCTAACCCCTGCCCCTAGGTCACTGTGTTGTTCTGTGTGACTGCTGTTCTAACCCCTGCCCCTAGGTCACTGTGTTGCTCTGTGACTGCTGTTCTAACCCCTGCCCCTAGGTCACTGTGTTGCTCTGTGTGACTGCTGTTCTAACCCCTGCCCCTAGGTCACTGTGTTGCTCTGTGTGACTGCTGTTCTAACCCCTGCCCCTAGGTCACTGTGTTGCTCTGTGTGACTGCTGTTCTAACCCCTGCCCCTAGGTCACTGTGTTGCTCTCTGTGACTGCTGTTCTAACCCCTGCCCTTAGGTCACTGTGTTGCTCTGTGACCGTGTGGCTGCTGTTTTAACCCCTGCAGGTTGGAGCCAGCTGGCTGCTATGCACTGTGTGATGCTGCCTGACCTGCTGGGCCTGGACAAGTTTAGACCACCTCTACTGGAGATGTTGGCACGCCGCTGGCAGGACCGCTGTCTAGAGGTAATACACTGGCAGGACCGCTGTCTAGAGGTAAAACACTGGAAGGACCGCTGTCTAGAGGTTGAACACTGGCAGGACCGCTGTCTAGAGGTAATACACTGGCAGGACCGCTGTCTAGAGGTAATACACTGGCAGGACCGCTGTCTAGAGGTACTACACTGGCAGGACCACTGTCTAGAGGTAAAACACTGGCAGGACCGCTGTCTAGAGGTAAAACACTGGCAGGACCGCTGTCTAGGGGTAATACACTGGCAGGACCGCTGTCCAGAGGTAATACACTGGCAGGACCGCTGTCTAGAGGTAATACACTGGCAGGACCGCTGTCTAGAGGTAATACATTGGCAGGACCGCTGTCTAGAGGTAATACACTGGCAGGACCGCTGTCTAGCGGTAAAACACTGGCAGGACCGCTGTCTAGAGGTAATACACTGGTAGGACCGCTGTCTAGAGGTAATACACTGGCAGGACTGCTGTCTAGAGGTAATACACTGGCAGGACCGCTGTCTAGAGGTAATGCACTGGCAGGACCGCTGTCTAGAGGTAATACACTGGCAGGACCGCTGTCTAGAGGTACTACACTGGCAGGACCGCTGTCTAGAGGTAAAACACTGGCAGGACCGCTGTCTAGAGGTAAAACACTGGCAGGACCGCTGTCTAGTGGTAATACACTGGCAGGACCGCTGTCCAGAGGTAATACACTGGCAGGACCGCTGTCTAGAGGTAATACACTGGCAGGACCGCTGTCTAGAGGTAATACATTGGCAGGACCGCTGTCTAGAGGTAATACACTGGCAGGACCGCTGTCTAGAGGTAAAACACTGGCAGGACCGCTGTCTAGAGGTAATACACTGGTAGGACCGCTGTCTAGAGGTAATACACTGGCAGGACTGCTGTCTAGAGGTAATACACTGGCAGGACCGCTGTCTAGAGGTAATGCACTGGCAGGACCGCTGTCTAGAGGTAATACACTGGCAGGACTGCTGTCTAGAGGTATATACACTGGCAGGACCGCTGTCTAGAGGTAATACACTGGCAGGACCGCTGTCTAGAGGTAATACACTGGCAGGACCGCTGTCTAGAGGTAATACACTGGCAGGACCGCTGTTTAGAGGTAATACACTGCGCTGGCAGGACTGCTGTCTAGAGGTAATACACTGGCAGGACCGCTGTCTAGAGGTAATACACTGGCAGGACCGCTGTCTAGAGGTAATACACTGGCAGGACCGCTGTCTAGAGGTAATACACTGGCAGGACCGCTGTCTAGAGGTAAAACACTGGCAGGACCGCTGTCTAGAGGTAATACACTGGCAGGACCGCTGTCTAGAGGTAATACACTGGCAGGGCCGCTGTCTAGAGGTAATACACTGGCAGGGCCGCTGTCTAGAGGTAATACACTGGCATGACCGCTGTCTAGAGGTAATACACTGGCAGGACCGCTGTCTAGAGGTAATACACTGGCAGGACCGCTGTCTAGAGGTAATACACTGGCAGGACCGCTGTTTAGAGGTAATACACTGCGCTGGCAGGACTGCTGTCTAGAGGTAATACACTGGCAGGACCGCTGTCTAGTGGTAATACACTGGCAGGACCGCTGTCTAGAGGTAATACACTGGCAGGACCGCTGTCTAGAGGTAATACACTGGCAGGACCGCTGTCTAGTGGTAATACACTGGCAGGACCGCTGTCTAGAGGTAATACACTGCGCTGGCAGGACCGCTGTCTAGAGGTAATGCACTGCGCTGGCAGGACCGCTGTCTAGAGGTAATACACTGCGCTGGCAGGACCGCTGTTTAGAGGTAATACACTGGCAGGACCGCTGTCTAGAGGTAATACACTGGCAGGACCGCTGTCTAGAGGTAATACACTGCGCTGGCAGGACCGCTGTTTAGAGGTAATACACTGGCAGGACCGCTGTCTAGAGGTAATACACTGGCAGGACCGCTGTCTAGAGGTAATACACTGGCAGGACCGCTGTCTAGAGGTAATACACTGGCAGGACCGCTGTCTAGAGGTAATACACTGCGCTGGCAGGACCGCTGTCTAGAGGTAAAAACACTATAGAAATATTTAAAATAATTATATTTCAACGTAAACACTCTGGTGCACAGAATAACATGGCCAGGTTAGGGTTAGTTCAGGCCAGGGTTAGCTCAGGCCAGGGTTAGCTCAGGCCAGGGTTAGCTCAGGCCAGGGTTAGCTCAGGTTAGGGTTAACTCAGGTTAGGGTTAGTTCAGGTTGGGTAGAGGTCATTGGTAGATGAGTAGGGTCTCTCGGTTTCTAATGTCCCTCCTCTCCTGTTTACTCCATTGCCATTTCCTCACATGCTGTAAATTGGTCCTGTGTGGCTCAGTTGGTAGAGCATGGCGCTAGCAACTCCAAGGGTCGTGGGTTCGAGTCCCGCTGGGGCCACCCATTTGAACGTCTGCTAAATGACATATTATTATATTATATTAGCTTACAGGTTCATAACCTGCGTCTGTCTGTCCACCAGCGTACGCACATCTTTTAATAAAGGCTCTGAGAGACTCATGTATTTTTACCTGTTGGGATGTCTCTGTTGTCAGCTGCTGATGTTTCTCCAGGTAAAATATATATAATATGTGGATTTGTCCTCCAGGTGAGGGAGGCTGCCCAGGCCTTGCTCCTGGCTGAGCTGCGGAGGATTGGTCAGTCAGGCAGGAAGGATACCATCGACCTGTGGGCACCATACCTGCCTCAGTACGTGGACCAAGTCAGCTCACGTAAGTCTACGCCGCTGTGTGTGTGTGTGTGTGTGTGTGTGTGTGTGTGTGTGTGTGTGTGTGTGTGTGTGTGTGTGTGTGTGTGTGTGTGTGTGTGTGTGTGTGTGTGTGTGTGTGTGTGTACGTGTAGGGATACAGTGTATAACATCAATGGGCAGTCAGTCACATTCATATTTTAAAGCCAACCTCAGAGCTGCCCTTCCTTTATCCGTTTGTCTTCTCAGTTCTTTACAGCGCCGTCAAACAACACTGTTACTTCCTGGTTCCTCTTTGTCTGTCAGAGAAAGGTGCTAGAATGACATAATGGATTTATCATATGAGCGGCTGATCGAAGCCTTTGAATTGAGCATCTGTGGTACGCCGTGGGCGTTGAGAGGGGGAGAGGGACTGTGTGTGTGTGTGTGTGTGTGTGTGTGTGTGTGTGTGTGGGGAGAGGGACTTGTGTTTCTTTACACACAGCTCCTGTATTTAATCACGCAGGTCAGATGACGTCATTGATAGTGGGCAGAATCAGCAGAAGCCAGGCTTCACAGCATCACAGCTTCCCTGATATAACAGCATCACAGCTTCCCTGATATAACAGCATCACAGCTTCCCTGATACAACACCGTATGGGACAAACACACACAATGCATAGAAAGCCAGTGTGGGAGCGTCACAGTGGTGCTTACAAGGTGGACTAACAGTGTTATTGAGCTGCTGAGCCACAATGGTGTTTTGAAGGTGGACTGTGATGTGAGGGTGAGTGTGTGTCTGCTATGCGATGTGAGTGTGTGTGTGTGTGTGTGTGTGTGTCTGCTATGCGATGTGAGTGTGTGTGTGTGTCTGCTATGTGATGTGAGTGTGTGTGTGTGTGTGTCTGCTATGCGATGTGAGTGGCCGTGCCTCTCAAAGCATTAACCAATTAACCCCATCCCAGCCGTTATCCTGGTCATACTATCAGGTTTTATTTACTGGCTAAATAAATTAGACAAAGTAATGAGGCTATCCCAGCCAAACAGCCAGACAGACAGCCAGCCAGACAGCCAGCCCATCACATAGAGCTGTTCTCACTACTAAAACACTGCTGTAGAAGAACCCATCACATAGAGGTCTGTTCTCACTACTAAAACACTGCTGTAGAAGAACCCATCACATAGAGGTCTGTTCTCACTACCAAAACACTGCTGTAGAAGAACCCATCACATAGAGGTCTGTTCTCACTACCAAAACACTGCTGTAGAAGAACCCATCACATAGAGCTGTTCTCACTACCAAAACACTGCTGTAGAAGAACCCATCACATAGAGCTGTTCTCACTACCAAAACACTGCTGCAGAAGAACCCATCACATAGAGGTCTGTTCTCACTACTAAAACACTGCTGTAGAAGAACCCATCACATAGAGGTCTGTTCTCACTACTAAAACACTGCTGCAGAAGAACCCATCACATAGAGGTCTGTTCTCACTACTAAAACACTGCTGTAGAAGAACCCATCACATAGAGGTCTGTTCTCACTACTAAAACACTGCTGTAGAAGAACCCATCACATAGAGGTCTGTTCTCACTACTAAAACACTGCTGTAGAAGAACCCATCACATAGAGGTCTGTTCTCACTACCAAAACACTGCTGCAGAAGAACCCATCACATAGAGGTCTGTTCTCACTACTAAAACACTGCTGTAGAAGAACCCATCACATAGAGGTCTGTTCTCACTACTAAAACACTGCTGTAGAAGAACCCATCACATAGAGGTCTGTTCTCACTACTAAAACACTGCTGTAGAAGAACCCATCACATAGAGGTCTGTTCTCACTACTAAAACACTGCTGTAGAAGAACCCATCACATAGAGGTCTGTTCTCACTACTAAAACACTGCTGTAGAAGAACCCATCACATAGAGGTCTGTTCTCACTACTAAAACACTGCTGTAGAAGAACCCATCACATAGAGGTCTGTTCTCACTACTAAAACACAGCTCTGGAACAACATGGTTCAGTCTTTATTGTAGGCCACATTTCGATGAACCTGACGGTGTATAGAAACTATGTCTGTGTCTCAAATGGCACCCTATTCACTATATAGTGCACTACTTTTGATCAGAGCTTTTGGGGTGCCTAAAAGTAACATACAAGTAGTGCACGATATAGTGAATAGGGTGCCATTTGAGACACAGCCAGTGGTTAACAGAGGCATAGAGGGTGCTATGGCAAGGCCAGCGATACCAGTGAATATGTTGGAATAGTAGGTTATATGGGCTGAATCCCTGTATGAGGCCTGGAGGAAAGACGGCCAAATCAAATCAAATCAAATCAAATTTTATTGGTCACATGCGCCGAATACAACAGGTGCAGACATTACAGTGAAATGCTTACTTACAGCCCTTAACCAACAGTGCATTTATTTTAAACAAAAAAAGTAAGAATAAAACAACAACAAAAAAAGTGTTGAGAAAAAAAGAGCAGAAGTAAAAATAAAGTGACAGTAGGGAGGCTATATATACACAATAGAATAAAGTGACAGTAGGGAGGCTATATATACAGGGGGGTACCGTTGCATAGTCAATGTGCGGGGGCACCGGCTAGTTGAGGTAGTTGAGGTAATATGTACATGTGGGTAGAGTTAAAGTGACTATGCATAAATACTTAACAGAGTAGCAGCAGCGTAAAAAGTATGGGGTGGGGGGGCAGTGCAAATAGTCCGGGTAGCCATGATTAGCTGTTCAGGAGTCTTATGGCTTGGGGGTAGAAGCTGTTGAGAAGTCTTTTGGACCTAGACTTGGCACTCCGGTACCGCTTGCCGTGCGGTAGCAGAGAGAACAGTCTATGACTAGGGTGACTGGAGTCTTTGACAATTTTGAGGGCCTTCCTCTGACACCGCCTGGTATAGAGGTCCTGGATGGCAGGGAGCTTTGCCCCTGTGATGTACTGGGCCGTACGCACTACCCTCTGTAGTGCCTTGCGGTCAGAGGCCAAGCAGTTGCCATACCAGGCGGTGATGCAACCAGTCAGGATGCTCTCGATGGTGCAGCTGTATAATTTTTTGAGGATCTGAGGACCCATGCCAAATCTTTTGCCTCACTCATACCAGCAGACAGACAGACAGACAGAGGAGAGTTGCCACTAGTTTGCTGCTGACCTGTAGCCTGACACAGCCAGTCTGGTGCTGACCTGTAGCCTGACACAGCCAGTCTGGTGCTGACCTGTAGCCTGACACAGCCAGTCTGGTGCTGACCTGTAGCCTGACACAGCCAGTCTGCTGCTGACCTGTAGCCTGACACAGCCAGTCTGGTGCTGACCTGTAGCCTGACACAGCCAGTCTGGTGCTGACCTGTAGCCTGACACAGCCAGTCTGGTGCTGACCTGTAGCCTGACACAGCCAGTCTGGTGCTGACCTGTAGCCTGACACAGCCAGTCTGCTGCTGACCTGTAGCCTGACACAGCCAGTCTGGTGCTGACCTGTAGCCTGACACAGCCAGTCTGGTGCTGACCTGTAGCCTGACACAGCCAGTCTGGTGCTGACCTGTAGCCTGACACAGCCAGTCTGGTGCTGACCTGTAGCCTGACACAGCCAGTCTGGTGCTGACCTGTAGCCTGACACAGCCAGTCTGGTGCTGACCTGTAGCCTGACACAGCCAGTCTGGTGCTGACCTGTAGCCTGACACAGCCAGTCTGGTGCTGACCTGTAGCCTGACACAGCCAGTCTGGTGCTGACCTGTAGCCTGACACAGCCAGTCTGGTGCTGACCTGTAGCCTGACACAGCCAGTCTGGTGCTGACCTGTAGCCTGACACAGCCAGTCTGGTGCTGACCTGTAGCCTGACACAGCCAGTCTGCTGCTGACCTGTAGCCTGACACAGCCAGTCTGGTGCTGACCTGTAGCCTGACACAGCCAGTCTGGTGCTGACCTGTAGCCTGACACAGCCAGTCTGGTGCTGACCTGTAGCCTGACACAGCCAGTCTGGTGCTGACCTGTAGCCTGACACAGCCAGTCTGGTGCTGACCTGTAGCCTGACACAGCCAGTCTGGTGCTGACCTGTAGCCTGACACAGCCAGTCTGGTGCTGACCTGTAGCCTGACACAGCCAGTCTGGTGCTGACCTGTAGCCTGACACAGCCAGTCTGGTGCTGACCTGTAGCCTGACACAGCCAGTCTGGTGCTGACCTGTAGCCTGACACAGCCAGTCTGGTGCTGACCTGTAGCCTGACACAGCCAGTCTGGTGCTGACCTGTAGCCTGACACAGCCAGTCTGGTGCTGACCTGTAGCCTGACACAGCCAGTCTGGTGCTGACCTGTAGCCTGACACAGCCAGTCTGGTGCTGACCTGTAGCCTGACACAGCCAGTCTGGTGCTGACCTGTAGCCTGACACAGCCAGTCTGGTGCTGACCTGTAGCCTGACACAGCCAGTCTGGTGCTGACCTGTAGCCTGACACAGCCAGTCTGCTGCTGACCTGTAGCCTGACACAGCCAGTCTGGTGCTGACCTGTAGCCTCTCTCTCTCGGGATGATACCAGTATCGGGATACTCGTTAGGATCGTGGCAAGGAAACAAAACACGAAGCGGATTCAATATATCACAATACTGGTATCTTCACAGCCCTAATAGCTATCCCAGAGACAGGGAGCTGTAATCCATCCCAGAGACAGGGAGCTGTAATCCATCCCAGAGACAGGGAGCTGTAATCCATCCCAGAGACAGGGAGCTGTAATCCATCCCAGAGACAGGGAGCTGTAATCCATCCCAGAGACAGGGAGCTGTAATCCATCCCAGAGACAGGGAGCTGTAATCCATCCCAGAGACAGGGAGCTGTAATCCATCCCAGAGACAGGGAGCTGTAATCCATCCCAGAGACAGGGAGCTGTAATCCATCCCAGAGACAGGGAGCTGTAATCCATCCCAGAGACAGGGAGCTGTAATCCATCCCAGAGACAGGGAGCTGTAATCCATCCCAGAGACAGGGAGCTGTAATCCATCCCAGAGACAGGGAGCTGTAATCCATCCCAGAGACAGGGAGCTGTAATCCATCCCAGAGACAGGGAGCTGTGATCCATCCCAGAGACAGGGAGCTGTGATCCATCCCAGAGACAGGGAGCTGTAATCCATCCCAGAGACAGGGAGCTGTAATCCATCCCAGAGACAGGGAGCTGTAATCCATCCCAGAGACAGGGAGCTGTGATCCATCCCAGAGACAGGGAGCTGTGATCCATCCCAGAGACAGGGAGCTGTGATCCATCCCAGAGACAGGGAGCTGTAATCCATCCCAGAGACAGGGAGCTGTAATCCATCCCAGAGACAGGGAGCTGTGATCCATCCCAGAGACAGGGAGCTGTAATCCATCCCAGAGACAGGGAGCTGTAATTCATCTCTCTTCTAGAGCCCTGCACGGGCATGAATTTGAAGTCTGAGCCCTACCCATGCCGCGACGTTCAGGCCCTACCCTACCCAGGCCTGATTGCTTCTGCCAAATTTAAAGCCCGGCCCTGCCCGAAATCAGAAATTCCTCCATTAGTAAATTCATTAGCTACTTCTGTCTGTCACTCGCTCCCTGCGCGCTGCTCGCTCTGCATGCGCTCTGCTCGGGCTCTACTTATGGCGGCTCTGGGTCTGTGAGTATCCATAGCAACAGCTCCGATTGAGCTACTCCGCTCAGTGACAAGACATGAGAGCATTTAGAGTGACTTTTCATTATTATTATTATTATTATTCATTTTTCTTCTTCTGTGAAATAATCTCTCTTGTCTTATATTTCACAAGGTAGAAGCACTTCTGATACCATGCTATGATCTTAGTCAGATGTGACTGTACTGTGAGCAGAGCACGAGCAAATGGCTCAGCTTCAAAATGTTAGTGATACATTTTGTGATACCTGAGCCCTGCCCGTACCCTAGTTATTGATGAATAAACAGGCCCTACCCGGTCCTAACTCGATGTATAATGTCGGGTAGCAGAGCTCTACTCTCTTCAGGAGAGATTCAATTAATAAAAAGCATTTTACATCTGGGTTTACAGCTTCTCCATCCTCGAGGGGGAGATCAACCTCAAGATGCAGGCGTCCTTCTTAACTCAGTTGCCGGAGAGGAAAGAAACCGCTCAGGGATTTCCTCATGAGGCCAGTGGTGACTTTAAAACGGTTATAGAGTTTTTAATGGCTGTGATAGGAGAAAACTGAGAATGGATTAACAACTTTATAGTTAATCCACAATAGGAACCTAAATGACAGTGTGAAAAGAAGGAATCCTGGACAGAGTAACAAATATTACAAAACATGCATCCTGTTTGCAATAAGGCACTAAAGTAAAACTGCAAAAAATGTGGCAAAGAATGGGAACTTTATTTCCTGAATACAAAGCGTTATGATTGGGGCAAATCCAACACAACACATCACATCACTGAGTCCCACGCTTCATATTTTCAAGCCTGGTGGTGGCTGCATCATGTTATACATTTACATTTACATTTTAGTCATTTAGCAGACGCTCTTATCCAGAGCGACTTACAGTTAAGTGAGTGCATACATTTTTCATACTGGGTATGCTTGTCATCGGCAAGGACTAGGGAGTTTTATAAGATCAACATAAAGAAATGGAATAGAGCTAAGCACAGGCAAAATCCTAGAGGAAAACCTGGTTCAGTCGGCTTTCCAAGATGACATTGAATGTTCCTCAGTGGCCAAGTTACAGTTTTGACTTAAATCTATTTGAAAATATATGGCAAGACTTGAAAATGGCTGTCTAGCAATGATCAACTTGACAGAGATTGAACAATACAGTTGTGCAAAGCTCTTAGAGACTTACCCAGAAAGACTCACAACTGTAATCACTGCCAAAGGTGATTCTAACATGTATCAACTCAGGGGGGTGTGAATACTTAAGTAAATTAGATATTTCTGTATTTCATTTTCAATCAATTTGCAAACATTTCTAAAAACCTGTTTTCACTTTGTCGTTATGGTGTACTGGGTGTAGATGGGTGAGAAAATATATATCGAATCAGTTTTGAATTCAGGCTGTAAGAAAATTTGGAATAAGTCAAGAGGTATGAATACTTTCTGAAGGCAACTGTAATTACTTGACACACTGAAAAGAACTAACCAAAAAAACAAAACAAACTAGAATGAGAGAGAGAGAGAAGATAATTACTTGACACATTGGAAAGAATTAACAAAAAAACAGAGCAAACTAGAATGCTATTTGGCCCTAAACAGAGAGTACACAGTGGCAGAATACCTGACCACTGTGACTGACCCAAAATGAAGGAAAACTTTGACTATGTACAGACTCAGTGAGCATTGCCTTGCTGTCGAGAAAGGCTGCCGTAGGCAGACCTGGATCTCAAGAGAAGACAGGCTATGTGCACACTGCCCACAAAATGAGGTGGAAACGGCTGCACTTCCTAACCTCCTGCCAAATGTATGACCATATTAGAGACACATATTTCCCTCAGATTACACAGACCCACAAAGAATGTGAAAACAAATCCAATTTTGATAAACTCCCATATCTACTGGGTGAAATACCACAGTGTGCCATCACAGCTGCAAGATTTGTGACCTGTTGCCACAAGAAAAGGGCAACCAGTGAAGAACAAACACCATTGTAAATACAACCCATATTTATGTTTATTTATTTTCCCATTTGTACTTTAACTATTTGCACATTGTTACAACACTGTATATATACATAATATGACATTTGAAATGTCTTTATTCTTTTGGAACTTTTGTGAGTGTAATGTTTACTGTTAATATTTATTGTTTATTTCACTTTTGTTTATCTATTTCACTTGCTTTGGCAATGTTAACATACGTTTCCCATGCCAATAAAGCCCTTAAATGTAATTGAGTGAGAGAGCGAGAGACTTCATCTCTATTCAGCAGAGAGAGAGAGAGAGAGACTGTGTATTTGTGACTTTCAGAAATCGAAAGACATGGAGGCTGTAGTTAGAAACAGCTTTTATCTGCCTGCCTGCCTCCCGGGCTGAATAATTAATGTAGAGTGGAACCCCCCCCCCCCCCCCAGGGAGGCATTCTCCTCTTCCCTCTATCTCTCCATCCCTCCATCTCTCTCTACATTTCTCCATCCGGCCCACAGAGGATCTCTGTATTCCCAGCATCCACCCTGCTTCTCTTCAAACCCCACTGTGTTCCTCACTGGTGTGTGTTCCGGGAAGAGAGAGGGATTGTGCCATGTCCATATGAGTGGAGCCGCTGAGCCGCCAGGCCACACTGATGGGACAGACACTGGCTCTGGGGAACAGCTGCCATGGCAACGGACCCTTGCTGGTCAGTCTAGTGTTACCACAGGGAGGGAGAGAGATGGCGAGAGAGAGGGAGGGAGAGAGACAGATAAACACAGGGAGAGAGAGAGCTGTGGCGGCTGACCTCGGCAGGGGAACGAGGCGGCAGGGGAACGAGGCGGCAGGGGAACGAGGCGGCAGGGGAACGAGGCGGCAGGGGAACGAGGCGGCAGGGGAACGAGGCGGCAGGGGAACGAGGCGGCAGGGGAGCGAGGCTGCAGGGGAACGAGGTGGCTGGGGAACGAGGGGTCAGGGGTCAGTGTATCTGATCCCTCTTTGTTTTCCTCAGTGTGTGTGCTCCTCTCTCTCTGCCTCCCAAAGCTCTCTGGGACAGGTCTCTGGTCTCTCTGCCTCCCAAAGCTCTCTGGGACAGGTCTCTGGTCTCTCTGCCTCCCAAAGCTCTCTGGGACAGGTCTCTGGTCTCTCTGCCTCCCAAAGCTCTCTGGGACAGGTCTCTGGTCTCTCTGCCTCCCAAAGCTCTCTGGGACAGGTCTCTGGTCTCTCTTCCTCCCAAAGCTCTCTGGGACAGGTCTCTGGTCTCTTTGCCTCCCAAAGCTCTCTGGGACAGGTCTCTGGTCTCTCTGCCTCCCAAAGCTCTCTGGGACAGGTCTCTGGTCTCTCTGCCTCCCAAAGCTCTCTGGGACAGGTCTCTGGTCTCTGCCTCCCAAAGCTCTCTGGGACAGGTCTCTGGTCTCTTTGCCTGCGTGCGTGCGTGCGTGCGTGCGTGCGTGCGTGCGTGCGTGCGTGCGTGTGCGTGCGTGCTGTATCTGTGTTCAGCACACTGAGTCTTTTTAGCTTCCAGCTGTTTTTTTGACTGATTTTTTAAAAAATCAGATAGAAAAAACACACACACACCACTCGGATCAATAAGCGCCTCATCAGAACTGATCAATGTTTATTGTTTGTTTATGTACAGGTCATCGTCCAGATATGAAGTACAACCAGCTGGCTCTCCTGCTGCTGATTTTTAGAAATATTCTCCAAAATGCCTCCCTGTAATCTCAAGCATTTGGATTGGAGTTTATTAGAACATATCTCTGTATATGTCTTTGTGGTCCTCTGTAGCTCAGCTGGTAGGGCATGGCGCTTGCCACATGTGGATAGTGGGTTTGATTGCCGGGGACTGTAGGTCGCTTTGGATGAAATCGTCTGCTAAATTGAACATGTTGTTGTTATTATGATATTATTATCAAATGATTTGGTTTTAGTGAAGGAGGATATAAAGTGCATATACAAAACAACATCAAGACATCACTTCATAGAGCTAGCTGTATATATACAACGGGTGGTTCTAATCCAGCTAGCTAGCTACGGGTGGTTCTAATCCAGCTAGCTGTATATATACAACGGGTGGTTCTAATCCAGCTAGCTAGCTACGGGTGGTTCTAATCCAGCTAGCTGTATATATACAACGGGTGGTTCTAATCCAGCTAGCTAGCTACGGGTGGTTCTAATCCAGCTAGCTGTATATATACAACGGGTGGTTCTAATCCAGCTAGCTAGCTACGGGTGGTTCTAATCCAGCTAGCTGTATATATACAACGGGTGGTTCTAATCCAGCTAGCTGTATATATACAACGGGTGGTTCTAATCCAGCTAGCTAGCTATGGGTGGTTCTAATCCAGCTAGCTGTATATATACAACGGGTGGTTCTAATCCAGCTAGCTGTATATATACAACGGGTGGTTCTAATCCAGCTAGCTAGCTATGGGTGGTTCTAATCCAGCTAGCTGTATATATACAACGGGTGGTTCTAATCCAGCTAGCTGTATATATACAACGGGTGGTTCTAATCCAGCTAGCTAGCTATGGGTGGTTCTAATCCAGCTAGCTAGCTACGGGTGGTTCTAATCCAGCTAGCTAGCTACGGGTGGTTCTAATCCAGCTAGCTAGCTACTGGTGGTTCTAATCCAGCTAGCTAGCTACAGGTGGTTCTAATCCAGCTAGCTGTATGTATACAACGGGTGGTTCCTAATCCAGCTAGTTGTATATATACAACGGGTGGTTCTAATCCAGCTAGCTAGCTACGGGTGGTTCTAATCCAGCTAGCTGTATATATACAACGGGTGGTTCTAATCCAGCTAGCTGTATATATACAACGGGTGGTTCTAATCCAGCTAGCTAGCTACAGGTGGTTCTAATCCAGCTAGCTGTATATATACAACGGGTGGTTCTAATCCAGCTAGCTAGCTACGGGTGGTTCTAATCCAGCTAGCTGTATATATACAACGGGTGGTTCTAATCCAGCTAGCTGTATAAATACAACGGGTGGTTCTAATCCAGCTAGCTGTATATATACAACAGGTGGTTCTAATCCAGCTAGCTGTATATATACAACGGGTGGTTCTAATCCAGCTAGCTGTATATATACAACGGGTGGTTCTAATCCAGCTAGCTAGCTACGGGTGGTTCTAATCCAGCTAGCTGTATATATACAACGGGTGGTTCTAATCCAGCTAGCTAGCTACGGGTGGTTCTAATCCAGCTAGCTGTATATATACAACGGGTGGTTGTAATCCAGCTAGCTGTATATATACAACGGGTGGTTCTAATCCAGCTAGCTGTATATATACAACGGGTGGTTCTAATCCAGCTAGCTGTATATATACAACGGGTGGTTCTAATCCAGCTAGCTGTATATATACAATGGGTGGTTCTAATCCAGCTAGCTAGCTACGGGTGGTTCTAATCCAGCTAGCTAGCTACGGGTGGTTCTAATCCAGCTAGCTGTATATATACAACGGGTGGTTATAATCCAGCTAGCTGTATATATACAACGGGTGGTTCTAATCCAGCTAGCTGTATATATACAATGGGTGGTTCTAATCCAGCTAGCTGTATATATACAACGGGTGGTTCTAATCCAGCTAGCTAGCTACGGGTGGTTCTAATCCAGCTAGCTAGCTACGGGTGGTTCTAATCCAGCTAGCTGTATATATACAACGGGTGGTTCTAATCCAGCTAGCTGTATATATACAACGGGTGGTTCTAATCCAGCTAGCTGTATATATACAACGGGTGGTTCTAATCCAGCTAGCTGTATATATACAACGGGTGGTTCTAATCCAGCTAGCTGTATATATACAATGGGTGGTTCTAATCCAGCTAGCTAGCTACGGGTGGTTCTAATCCAGCTAGCTAGCTACGGGTGGTTCTAATCCAGCTAGCTGTATATATACAACGGGTGGTTATAATCCAGCTAGCTGTATATATACAACGGGTGGTTCTAATCCAGCTAGCTGTATATATACAATGGGTGGTTCTAATCCAGCTAGCTGTATATATACAACGGGTGGTTCTAATCCAGCTAGCTAGCTACGGGTGGTTCTAATCCAGCTAGCTAGCTACGGGTGGTTCTAATCCAGCTAGCTGTATATATACAACGGGTGGTTCTAATCCAGCTAGCTGTATGTATACAACGGGTGGTTCTAATCCAGCTAGCTGTATATATACAACGGGTGGTTCTAATCCAGCTAGCTGTATATATACAACGGGTGATTCTAATCCAGCTAGCTAGCTACGGGTGGTTCTAATCCAGCTAGCTAGCTACGGGTGGTTCTAATCCAGCTAGCTAGCTACGGGTGGTTCTAATCCAGCTAGCTGTATATATACAACGGGTGGTTCTAATCCAGCTAGCTGTATGTATACAACGGGTGGTTCTAATCCAGCTAGCTGTATGTATACAACGGGTGGTTCTAATCCAGCTAGCTGTATGTATACAACGGGTGGTTCTAATCCAGCTAGCTGTATATATACAACGGGTGGTTCTAATCCAGCTAGCTGTATATATACAACGGGTGGTTCTAATCCAGCTAGCTGTATGTATACAACGGGTGGTTCTAATCCAGCTAGCTGTAAGTATATATACAACGGGTGGTTCTAATCCGGCTAGCTGTAAGTATGTATACAACGGATGGTTCTAATCCATCTAGCTGTATGTATATATTTGCTTGGTACAGGGACTCCAGACCTCTGGACATACAGTACTATGCTATGCCCCTAAGTGTAGGTAGCTAGATATCCTACCTGCTGTGAATTCTCCTCTCGTAAACTTTACACTTCCTCTGCACTTAAGCAGATCTGTTACAGTGGAAAGGTCACTGAGGCACAATGGTGTACACAACCGCCCATGCTGAGACGCACACACACACACACACACACACACACACACACACACACACACACACACACACACGCACACACACACACACACACAAGGCCATGTTGAGGGAGGAGAACCAAACTAAGGTAATGAATAGCTGACCTTTTACAGGGAGGTCAATTTACAAGAGCATAAAATGAAAACCAGTTTATTCCTATGAGGATGTTGTTGTTGATATGCCTGGAAAACATAGCTATTGAATGATTTGTTATTATTGGGGAAATGTTAACCGAAAGGTTAGTTCTCTTCTTTTAAATTCAGTTTATTTCTGAGAAACGTACTATACGTACACTACGTGACCAACAGTATGTGGATGCCTGTTCGTCCAACATCTCATTCCAAAATCATGGGCATTAATATGGAGTTGGTCCCCCCCTTTGCTGCTATAACAGCCTCCACTCTTCTGGGAAGGCTTTCCACTAGATGTTGGAACATTGCTGCGGGGACTTGCTTCCATTCAGCCACAAGAGGTTGGGCACTGATGTTGGGCGATTAGGCCTGGCTCGCAGTCGGCGTTCCAATTCATCCCAAAGGTGTTCGATGGGGTTGACGTCAGGGCTCTGTGCAGGCCAGTCAAGTTCTTCCACACTGATCTCGACAAACCATTTCTGTATGGACCTCGCTTTGTGCACTGGGGCATTGTCATGCTGAAACAGGAAAGGACCTTCCCCAAACAGCCCCAGACCATTATTCCTCCTCCACCAAACTTTACAGTTGGCACTATGTATTGAGGCAGGTAGCGTTCTCCTGGCATCCGTTTTTTGTGGTCCTCTGTAGCTCAATTGGTGTAGAGCATGGCGCTTGTAACGCCAGGGTAGTGGGTTCGATCCCCGGGACCACCCATACGTAAAAATGTATGCACACATGACTGTAAGTCACTTTGGATAAAAGCTTCTGCTAAATGGCATATTATTATTATTTATCCGCCAAACCCAGATTCCTCTGTCGGACTGCCAGATGGTGAAGCGTGATTCATCACTCCAGAGAACGCGTTTCCACTGCTCCAATGGCGGCGAGCTATACACCACTCCAGCCGACACTTGGCGTTACACATGGTGATCTTAGGCTTGTGTGTGGCTGCTCGGACATGGAAACCCATTTCAAGAAGCTCCCGACAAACAGTTATTGTGCTGACGTTGCTTCCAGAGGCAGTTTGGAACTAAGTAGTGAGTGTTGCAACCGAGGACAGAGAAATTGTACGCGCTTCAGCACTCGGCGGTCCCGTTCTGTGAGATTCTGTGGCCTACCACTTTGTGGCTGAGCCGTTGTTGCTCCTAGACGTTTCCACTTCACAATAACAGCACTTGTTATTAATTGTTGTTAACTACAGTTGACCTGGGCAGCTCTAGCAGGGCAGAAGTTTGACAAACTGACTTGTTGGAAAGGTGGCATCCTATGGACAGTGTCACGTTGAAAGTCACTGAGCTCTTCAGTAGAGGCCATTCTACTGCCAATGTTTGTCTATGGAGATTGCACGGCGGTGAGCTCGATTTTATACACTTGTCAGCAACGGGTGTTGCTGAAATTGCCGAATCCACTAATTTGAAGGGGTGTCCACATACTTTTGAATGTATAGTGTATATGTAATAGGAGTATAGGGAATATCAAACCCTTTATCTTGTGGGTTAGATAGTCTGGGGGGTTATTGTAATATAGTTTGAGTGACGTGATTTGTGTTAATACGGTCTATATGTATCTTCCACCCAGGCACTAGTCTCAAGTGATGTTAACTTACACATCCGGTGCAGTGCATTGTGAATGTAAATACCAGAATGTATTCTCTGTTGACATTAGCTTCAGGGTTGGGGTCAAGTCCACAAATTCATTTCTATTTCAATTCTCTCTCCCTGTAAATATAATTTAATTAAATAAAAAATTCCAGGTTGGTCTTTGCCTTAAGAGATCATTCAATTCCTCTGAATTCCAATGTTAGGTACATTTCTAATAATTAAATTCCCAATTCAATATCTTTGGTATTTGCTATTTTATTAGGATCCCCATTAGCTGTTAGCAGTAGCTACTCTTCCTGGGGTCCACATGAAACATGACATAGTACAGGACATTAATAGACAGAACTACATACAGTGCATTCGGAAAGTATACAGACCCCTTGACTTTTTACCCATTTTGTTACGTTACAGCCTTATTCTAAAATGGATATAAAAAATAAAAATCCTCAGCAATCTACACACAATACCCCATAATGATAAAGCGAAAACAGGTTTTTAGAGATTTTTGTAAATGTTTTAAAAATAAAAAACAGCAATACCTTATTTACCCTTTGCGATGAGACTCGAAATTGAGCTCAGGTAAATCCTGTTTCCATTGATCATCCTTGATGTTTGTACAACTTGATTGGAGTTCACCTGTGGTAAATTCAATTGATTGGACATGATTTGAAAAGATACACACCTGTCTATATAAGGTCCCACAATTGACAGTGCATGTCGGAACAAAAACCAAGCCATGAGGTCGAAGGAATTGTCCGTAGAGCTCCGAGACAGGATTGTGTCAAGGCATAGATCTGGGGAAAGGTACCAACAAATGTCTGCAGCATTGAAGGTCCCCAAGAACACAGTGGCCTCCATCATTCTTAAATGGAAGAAGTTCGGAACCACCAAGACTCTTCCTAGAGCTGGCCGCCCGGCCAAACTAAGCAAACGGGGGAGAAGAGCCTTGGTCAGGGAGGTGAACAAGAACCCGATGGTTACTCTGACAGAGCTCTAGAGTTCCTCTGTGGAGATGGGAGATCCTTCCAGAAGGACAACCATCACTGCAGCACTCCACCAATCAGGCCTTTATGGTAGAGTGGCCAGACGGAAGCCACTCCTCAGTAAAAGGCACATGACAGCCCGCTTGGAGTTTGACAAAAGGCACCTAAAGGACTCTCAGACCATGAGAAACAAGATTCTCTGGTCAGATGAAACCAAGATTAAGGTCTTTGGCCTGAATGAAAAGTGTTACATCTGGAGGAAACCTGGCACCATCCCTACGCCAACGGTGAAGTATGGTGGTGGGAGACTAGTCAGGATCGAGGGAAAGATGAATGGAGCAAAGTACAGAGAGATCCTTGATGAAAACCTGCTCCAGGACCTCAGACTGGGGCAAAGGTTTACCTTCCAACAGGACAACGACCCTAAGCACACAGCCAAGACAATGCAGGAGTGGCTTCGGGACAAGTCTCTGAATGTCCTTGAGTGGCCCAGCCAGAGCCCGGACTTGAACCCGATCGAACATCTCTGGAGAGACCTGAAAATAGCTGTACAGCGACACTCCCCATCCAACCTGACAGAGCTTAGAGGATCTGCAGAGAAGAATGGGAGAAACTCCCCAAATACAGGTGTGCCAAGCTTGTAGCGTCATACCCAAGAAGACTCGAGGCTGTAATCGCTGCCAAAGGTGCTTCAACAAAGTACTGAGTAAAGGGTCTGAGTACTTATGTAAATGTGATATTTCTGTTTTTTATGTTTAATAAATTAGCAAAAATGTCTTCAAATCTGTTTTTGCTTTGTCATTAAGGGGTATTGTGTATAGATTGATGAGAAAAACAAACAAATTAATCAATTTTAGAATAAGGCTGTAACGTAACAAAATGTGGAAAAAGTCAAGGGGTCTGAATTTCTTCAAAAGGCACATTAAAAATATTATCCCCAACAATTCCACAAATTCCAATTTGAATTCAGTTCCCTCAGGCTTTGAGGCTGATCATGTCACTGTTCAGACAGCCTAGCTATACTGGAAATTATTAAAAACAAATCCTACTGTAAACTTGTATATATGTGCATTAATTCCATTAACTGGGAAATGTAAAAATATTGAATTCAAAATAAATTCCAAAGATGAAATGTTTTTACAATTCCATTTAAATTCCAATTCAAAAAGTCAGAAATGTCTAATTCCAATTCCAATTCCATAACTTGATTCTAAATGAATTAAATGTACATTTTCCACTTCTATAATTGACCCCAACCCTGATTAGCTTAAACATCCAGTATACAGCTTGGTGTGTTATTAAACCAGTCCTCTCTGTTACTAAAGGTCCCAGTATACAGCTTGGTGTGTTATTAAACCAGTCCTCTCTGTTACTAAAGGTCCCAGTATACAGCTTGGTGTGTTATTAAACCAGTCCTCTCTGTTACTAAAGGTCCCAGTATACAGCTTGGTGTGTTATTAAACCAGTCCTCTCTGTTACTAAAGGTCCCAGTATACAGCTTGGTGTGTTATTAAACCAGTCCTCTCTGTTACTAAAGGTCCCAGTATACAGCTTGGTGTGTTATTAAACCAGTCCTCTCTGTTACTAAAGGTCCCAGTATACAGCTTGGTGTGTTATTAAACCAGTCCTCTCTGTTACTAAAGGTCCCAGTATACAGCTTGGTGTGTTATTAAACCAGTCCTCTCTGTTACTAAAGGTCCCAGTATACAGCTTGGTGTGTTATTAAACCAGTCCTCTCTGTTACTAAAGGTCCCAGTATACAGCTTGGTGTGTTATTAACACCCTAGAGTCGATGTCCGCGCCTCCTGATCTCTCTGCTCTGCTCAAGGCCACTGGTGTAGTGTTAGCAGGGGAATACTGTTAGAGCTGTGTGTGTGTGTGTGTGTGTTATCCAGTGATTACTGTGAGATCTCCCTCTACCTGAGCTCCCTCTACCTCTCAACAGGAGGGAGGGAGAGGAAGAGGGAGAGGGTGGGGGAGAGGAAGAGGGAGGGGGAGAGGAAGAGGGAGATAGATGGGTAGCTAGACATGCTGCCTGCTGAATAACCTTGAAAATGTCTGGCTGCACTTAACTGGAATAACTACTAACACATTGTCATGAGTATATATATATATATATATATATATATACACAGTGGGGAAAAAAAGTATTTAGTCAGCCACCAATTGTGCAAGTTCTCCCACTTAAAAAGATGAGAGAGGCCTGTAATTTTCATCATAGGTACATGTCAACTATGACAGACAAAATGAGAAAAAAATATCCTGAAAATCACATTGTAGGATTTTTAATGAATTTAATTGCAAATTATGGTGGAAAATAAGTATTTGGTCAATAACAAAAGTTTCTCAATACTTTGTTATATACCCTTTGTTGACAATGACACAGGTCAAACGTTTTCTGTAAGTCTTCACAAGGTTTTCACACACTGTTGCTGGTATTTTGGCCCATTCCTCCATGCAGATCTCCTCTAGAGCAGTGATGTTTTGGGGCTGTCGCTGGGAAACACGGACTTTCAACTCCCTCCAAAGATTTTCTATGGGGTTGAGATCTGGAGACTGGCTAGGCCACTCCAGGACCTTGAAATGCTTCTTACCAAGTCACTCCTTCGTTGCCCGGGCGGTGTGTTTGGGATCATTGTCATGCTGAAAGACCCAGCCACGTTTCATCTTCAATGCCCTTGCTGATGGAAGGAGGTTTTCACTCAAAATCTCACGATACATGGCCCCATTCATTCTTTCCTTTACACGGATCAGTCGTCCTGGTCCCTTTGCAGAAAAACAGCCCCAAAGCATGATGTTTCCACTCCCATGCTTCACAGTAGGTATGGTGTTCTTTAAATGCAACTCAGCATTCTTTGTCCTCCAAACACGACGAGTTGAGTTTTTACCAAAAAGTCATCTGACCATATGACATTCTCCCAATCCTCTTCTGGACCATCCAAATGCACTCTAGCAAACTTCAGACGGGCCTGGACATGTACTGGCTTAAGCAGGGGGACACATCTGGCACTGCATGATTTGAGTCCCTGGCGGCGTAGTGTGTTACTGATGGTAGGCTTTGTTACTTTGGTCCCAGCTCTCTACAGGTCATTCACTAGGTCCCCCCGTGTGGTTCTGGGATTTTTGCTCACCGTTCTTGTGATCATTTTGACCCCACGGGGTGAGATCTTGCATGGAGCCCCAGATCGAGGGAGATTATCAGTGGTCTTGTATGTCTTCCATTTCCTAATAATTGCTCCCACAGTTGATTTCTTCAAACCAAGCTGCTTACCTATTGCAGATTCAGTCTTCCCAGCCTGGTGCAGGTCTACAATTTTGTTTCTGGTGTCCTTTGACAGCTCTTTGGTCTTGGCCATAGTGGAGTTTGGAGTGTGACTGTTTGAGGTTGTGGACAGGTGTCTTTTTCATACTGATAACAAGTTCAAACAGGTGCCATTAATACAGGTAACGAGTGGAGGACAGAGGAGCCTCTTAAACAAGAAGTTACAGGTCTGTGAGAGCCAGAAATCATGCTTGTTTGTAGGTGACCAAATACTTATTTTCCACCATAATTTGCAAATAAATTCATAAAAAATCCTACAATGTGATTTTCTGGATTTTTTTCCCTCCATTTGTCTGTCATAGTTGACGTGTACCTGTGATGAAGATTACAGGCCTCTCTCATCTTTTTAAGTGGGAGAACTTGCACAATTGGTGGCTGACTAAATACTTTTTTTCCCCACTGTATATAATTTTTACTAGGATTAAATGTCAGGAATTGTGAAAAACTGAGTTTAAATGTATTTGGCTAAGGTGTATGTAAACTTCCGACTTCAACTGTACGTACTCATGACAATGTGTTAGTAGTTATTCCAGGAAGAGGTATTATATATAGGGGAGAACAAGTATTTGATACAATGCCAATTTTGCAGGTTTTCCTATTTACAAAGCATGTAGAGGTCTGTAATTTTTTATCATAGGTACACTTCAACTGTGAGAGACGGAATCTAAAACAAAAATCCAGAAAATCACATTTTATGATTTTTAAGTAATTAATTTGCATTGTATTGCATGACATAAGTATTTGATCACCTACCAACCAGTAAGAATTCCGGCTCTCACGGACCTGTTAGTTTTTCTTTAAGAAGCCCTCCTGTTCTCCACTCATTACCTGTATTAACTGCACCTGTTTGAACTCGTTACCTGTATGAAAGACACCTGTCCACACACTCAATCAAACAGACTCCAACCTCTCCACAATGGCCAAGACCAGAGAGCTGTGTAAGGACATCAGGGATAAAATTGTAGACCTGCACAAGGCTGGGATGGGCTACAGGACAATAGGCAAGCAGCTTGGTGAGAAGGCAACAACTGTTGGCACAATTATTAGAAAATGGAAGAAGTTCAAGATGACGGTCTATCACCCTCGGTCTGGGGCTCCATGCAAGATCTCACCTCGTGGGGCATCAGTGATCATGAGGAAGGTGAGGGATCAGCCCAGAACTACACGGCAGGACCTGGTCAATGACCTGAAGAGAGCTGGGACCACAGTCTCAAAGAAAACCATTAGTAACACACTACGCCGTCATGGATAAAAATCCTGCAGTGCACGCAAGGTCCCCCTGCTCAAGCCAGCGCATGTCCAGGCCCGTCTGAAGTTTGCCAATGACCATCTGGATGATCCAGAGGAGGAATGGGAGAAGGTCATGTGGTCTGATGAGACAAAAATAGAGCTTTTTGGTCTAAACTCCACTCGCCGTGTTTGGAGAAAGAAGAAGGATGAGTACAACCCCAAGAACACCATCCCAACCGTGAAGCATGGAGGTGGAAACATCATTCTTTGGGGATGCTTTTCTGCAAAGGGAACAGGACGACTGCACCGTATTGAGGGGAGGATGGATGGGGCCATGTATCGCGAGATCTTGGCCAACAACCTCCTTCCCTCAGTAAGGGCAACTAAGGAGTGGCTCCGTAAGAAGCATCTCAAGGTCCTGGAGTGGCCTAGCCAGTCTCCAGACCTGAACCCAATAGAAAATCATTGGAGGGAGCTGAAAGTCCGTATTGCCCAGCGACAGCCCCGAAACCTGAAGGATCTGGAGAAGGTCTGTATGGAGGAGTGGGCCAAAATCCCTGCTGCAGTGTGTGCAAACCTGGTCAAGACCTACAGGAAACGTATGATCTCTGTAATTGCAAACAAAGGTTTATGTACCAAATATTAAGTTCTGCTTTTCTGATGTATCAAATACTTATGTCATGCAATAAAATGCAAATTAATTACTTAAAAATCATACAATGTGATTTTCTGGATTTTTGTTTTAGATTCCGTCTCTCACAGTTGAAGTGTACCTATGATAAAAATTACAGACCTCTACATGCTTTGTAAGTAGGAAAACCTGCAAAATCGGCAGTGTATCAAATAATTGTTCTCCCCACTGTATATATAATACCTCTTCCTGGAATAACTACTAACACATTGTCATGAGTACGTACAGTTGAAGTCGGAAGTTTACATACACCTTAGCCAAATACATTTAAACTCAGTTTTTCACAATTCCTGACATTTAATCCTAGTAAAAATTCCCTGTCTTAGGTCAGTTAGGATCAACACTTTATTTTAAGGATGTGAAATGTCAGAATAATAGTAGAGAGAATGATTTATTTATTTCATCACATTCCCAGTGGGTCAGAAGTTTACATACGCTCAATTAGTATTTGGTAGCATTGCCTTTAAATTGTTTAACTTGGGTCAAACGTTTCGGGTAGCCTTCCACAAGCTTCCCACAATAAGTTGGGTGAATTTTGGCCCATTCCTCCCAACAGAGCTGGTGTAACCGAGTCAGGTTTGTAGGCCTCCTTGCTCGCACACACTTTTTCAGTTCTGCCCACAAATGTTCTATAGGATTGAGGTCAGGGCTTTGTGATGGCCACTCCAATACCTTGACTTTGTTGTCCTTAAGCCATTTTGCCACAACTTTGGAAGTATGTGTGGGGTCATTGTCCATTTGGAAGACCCATTTGTGACCAAGCTTTAACTTCCTGACTGATGTCTTGAGATGTTACTTCAATATATCCACATAATTTTCCTTCCTCATGATGCCATCTATTTTGTGAAGTGCACCAGTCCCTCCTGCAGCAAAGCACCCACACAGCATGATGCTGCCACCCCCATGCTTCACGGTTGGGATGGTGTTCTTCTGCTTGTAAGCCACCCCCTTTTCCTCCAAACATAACAATGGTCATTATGGCCAAACAGTTCTATTTTTGTTTCATCAGACCAGAGGACATTTCTACAAAAAGTACAATCTTTGCCTCCATGTGCAGTTGCAAACCGTAGTCTGGCTTTTTTATGGCGGTTTTGGAGCAGTGGCTTCTTCCTTGGTGAGCGGCCTTTCAGGTTATGTCGATATAGGACTTGTTTTACTGTGGATATAGATACTTTTGTACCTGTTTCCTCCAGCATCTTCACAAGGTCCTTTGCTGTTGTTCTGGGATTGATTTGCACTTTTCGCAGCAAAGTACATTAATCTGTAGGAGACAGAACGCGTCTCCTTCCTGAGCGGTATGAAGGCTGCGTGGTCCCATGGTGTTTATACTTGCGTACTAAATAAAATAAAATAACATTTTATTTGCCACATGCGCCGAATACAACAGGTTTAGACATTACAGTGAAATGCTTACTTACAAGCCCTTAACCAACAAGGCAGTTTAATAAAACAAATTTAAAAATCTAATAATTAAAGAGCAGCAGTAAAATAAAATAACAGTAGGGAGGTACCGGTACAGAGTAAATGTGCATGGGCACTGGTTAGTAGAAGTAATTGAGGTAATATGTATATGTGAGTAGAGTTAAAGTGACTATGCATAAATAATAAACAGAGTAGCAGCAGTGAAAAAGAGGGGGTTGGGGTGGGGTGGGGTGGGGGGACAATGCAAATAGTCCGGGTAGCCATGATTTAGCTTTTCAGGAGTCTTATGGCTTGGGGGTAGAAGCTGTTAAGAAGCCTTTTGGACCAAGACTTGGCGCTCTGGTACCGCTTGCCGTGCGGTAGCAGAGAGAACAGTCTATGACTAGGGTGGCTGGAGTCTTTGATAATTTTGAGGGCCTTCCTCTGACACGGCCTGGTATAGAGGTCCTGGATGGCAGGAAGCTTGGCCCCAGTGACGTACTGGGCCGTACGCTCTACCCTCTGTGGTGCCTTGCGGTCGGAGGCCAAGCAGTTGCCATACCAGGCAGTGATGCAACCAGTCAGGATGCTCTCGATGGTGCAGCTGTATAACTTTTTGAGGATCTGAGGACCCATGCCAAATCTTTTCAGTCTCCTGAGGGGGAATAGGCTTTGTCGTGCCCTCTTCACGACTGTCTTGGTGCGTTTGGACCATGATAGTTTGTTGGTGATGTGGACACCAAGGAACTTGAAGCTCTCAACCTGTTCCACTACAGCCCCGTCGATGAGAATGGGGGCGTGCTCATTCCTCTTTTTTTTTTCCTGTAGTCCACAATCATCTCATTTGTCTTGATCACGTTGAGGGAGAGGTTGTTATCCTGGCACCACATGGCCAGGTCTCTGACCTCCTCCCTATAGGCTGTCTCATCATTGTCGGTGATCAGGCATACCACTGTTTTGTCATCGGCAAACTTAATGATGGTGTTGGAGTCGTGCCTGGGCATGCAGTCATGGGTGAACAGGGAGTACAGGAGGGGACTGAGCACGCACCCCTGAGGGGCCCCCATGTTGATGATCAGCGTAACAGATGTGCTGTTACCTACCCTTACCACCTGGGGGCGGCCCGTCAGGAAGTCCAGGATCCAGTTGCAGAGGGAGGTGTTTAGTCCCAGGGTCCTTAGCTTAGTGATGAGCTTTGAGGGCACTATGGTGTTGAACGCTGAGCTGTAGTCAATGAATAGCATTCTCACATAGGTGTTCCTGTTGTCCAGGTGAGAAAGGGCAGTGTGGAGTGCAGTAGAGATTGCATCATCTGTGGATCTGTTGGGGCGGTATGCAAATTGGAGTGGGTCTAGGGTTTCTGGGATAATGGTGTTGATGTGAGCCATGACCAGCCTTTCAAAGCACTTCATGGCTACATACGTGAGTGCTACGGGTCGGTAGTCATTTAGGCAGGTTATCTTAGTGTTCTTGGGCACAGGGACTATGGTGGTCTGCTAGAAACATGTTGGTATTACAGACTCAGTCAGGGACATGTTGAAAATGTCAGTGAAGACACTTGCCTGTTGGTCAGCGCATGCTTGGAGTACACTTCCTGGTAATCCATCTGGCCATGCGGCCTTGTGAATGTTGACCTACTTAAAAGTCGTACTCACATCGGTTACAGAGAGCTTGATCACATAGTCATCCGGAACAGCTGATGCTCTCATGCATGCTTCAGTGTTGCTTGCCTCGAAGCGAGCATAGAAGTGATTTAGCTTGTCTGGTAGGCTTGTGTCACTGGGCAGCTCGCGGCTGTGCTTCCCTTTGTAGTCTGTAATAGTTTTCAAGCCCTGCCACATCCGACGAGCGTCAGAGCCGGTGTAGAACGATTCAATCTTAGTCCTGTATTGACTCTTTGCCTGTTTGACGGTTCATCGGAGGGCATAGCACGATTTCTTATAAGCGTCCGGGTTAGAGTCCTGCTCCTTGAAAGCGGCAGCTCTACATTTACATTTACATTTACATCATTTAGCAGATGCTCTTATCCAGAGCGACTTACAAATTGGTGCATTCAACTTATGATAGCAAGTGGGACAACCACTTTTTTTCTTCTTTTTTTTAATGTGGGGGAGGGGGGGGGTAGAATGATTGCTTTATACTATTCCAGGTATTCCTTAAAGAGGTAGGGTTTCAAGTGTCTCCGGAATGTGGTCAGTGACTCCGCTGTCCTGGCGTCGTGGGGGAGCTTGTTCCACCAAATAGCTTTAACTGGGCTGAGCGGGAACTGTGCTTCCGTAGAGGTAGGGGGGCCAGCAGGCCAGAGGTGGATGAACGTAGTGCCCTCGTTTGGGTGTAGGGTCTGATCAGAGCCTGAAGGTAAGGAGGTGCCGTTCCCCTCACAGCTCCGTAGGCAAGCACCATGGTCTTGTAGTAGATGCTCTACCCTTTAGCTCAGTGCGGATGTTGCCTGTAATCCATGGCTTCTGGTTGGGGTATGTACGTACGGTCACTGTGGGGACGACGTCATCGATACACTTATTGATGAAGCCAGTGACTGATGTGGTGTACTCCTCAATGCTATCGGAAGAATCCCGGAACATATTCCAGTCTGTGCTAGCAAAACAGTCCTGTAGCTTAGCATCTGTGTCATCTGACCACTTCCTTATTAACCAAGTGACTGGTGCTTCCTGCTTTAGTCTTTGCTTATAAGCAGGAATCAGGAGGATATAGTTATGGTCAGATTTGCCAAATGGAGGGCGAGGGAGAGCTTTGTACGCGTCTCTGTGTGTGGAGTAAAGGTGGTCTAGAGTTTTTTTCCCCTCTGGTTGCACATTTAACATGCTGGTAGAAATTAGGTAGAACGGATTTAAGTTTCCCTGTATTAAAGTCCCTGGCCACTAGGAGCGCCACCTGGATGAGCGTTTTCCTGTTTACTTATGGTCTTATACAGCCCATTGAGTGCAATCTAAGTGCCTGCATCGGTTTGTGGTGGTAAATAGACAGCTACGAAAAATATAGATGAAACTTCTCTTGGTAAATAGTGTGGTCTACAGCTTATCATGAGATACTCTAACTCAGGCGAGCAAAACCTTAGTATTAGATTTTATGCACCAGCTGTTGTTTACAAATATACACAGACTGCCACCCCTTGTTTTACCGGAGTCAGCCATTCTATCCTGCCGATGTAGCGTATATCCCGCCAGCTGTATGTTATCCATGTCGTCGTTCAGCCATAACTCTGTGAAACATAAGATATTACAGTTTTTAATGTCCCGTTGGTAGGATAACCGTAATCTTAGGTCGTCTAATTTATTTTCAAATGATTGAAGATTGGCTAATAGGATTGATGGAAGAGGCAGTTTACTCGCTCGCCGTCGGATCCTTACAAGGCACCCCGACCTACGTCCACGATATCTCCGTCTCTTTCTCCTGCGAATGACAGGGATTTGGGCCTTGTCGGGTGTCTGTAGGATATCCTTCGCGTCCGACTCGTTGAAGAAAAAAAATCTTTGTCCAATACGAGGTGAGTAATCGCTGTCCTGATATCCAGAAGCAATTTTTGGTCATAAGAGACGGTGGCAGAAACATAATGTACAGAATAAATTACAAATAACGCGATAAAACACTCATAATAGTACAATTGGTTAGAGGGTCGTAAAACGGCAGCCATCTTTTCGGCACCATTCATTGTTTGTTCAGATGAACGTGGTACCTTCAGGCGTTTGGAAATTGCTCCCAAGGATGAACCAGACTTGGGGAGGTCTACACATTTTTGTTGTGAGGTCTTGGCTGATTTCTTTTTGATTTTCCCAAGCAATTGTTGGAAAAATTACTTGTGTCATGCACAAAGTAGATGTCCTAACCGACTTGCCAAAACTATAGTTTGTTAACAAGAAATGTGTGGAGTGGTTGAAAAACGAGTTTTAATGACTCCAACCTAAGTGTATGTAAACTTCAGACTTCAACTGTATAATATCCCTAACTGGAATAACTACTAACACCGCCGGCGCAGAGACACGTTTAGAGTCAAATTGAATAAACTGCTGCAGTGAAAAACACCACTTAAATAGTGTCACTGTTTGCCTGGTTACCCTAGACAACAGTGACTAGGGTCTGGTTCCAATGACGGAGTCTTTAGGCATAGCGGAACTACGTCACTGCCTACGTCGAAAAAAGAAACAAAATCTCCAAACAAATCACGAGTCAGACATGCCAGAACATTGCGATTCCTAAACCAAAGTTTGCATGCAAAACGTTTGTCGTGGTTTTAGTGAAGGTAGTTAATGCAAACTAGCCACTTTTGAAATGGACTCATTAAACATAACCTCTGTGATCTCCATCTTGCCCAGCTACTTTTTTATATTTTATTCAAGTGGATAAAGTAGTGACATAGGCAGTGACGTAGTTCCTCTAAGCCTAAAGAGTCCATCATTTAAAACAGACCCTAGTCACTGTGTTGTCTAGTCACTGTGTTGCCTAGTCACTGTGTTGCCTAGTCACTGTGTTGCCTAGTCACTGTGTTGCCTAGTCACTGTGTTGCCTAGTCACTGTGTTGTCTAGTCACTGTGTTATCTAGTCACTGTGTTGCCTAGTCACTGTGTTGCCTAGTCACTGTGTTGCCTAGTCACTGTGTTGCCTAGTCACTGTGTTGCCTAGGGTCGGTTTATCGAGTCTACTGCTTGTCCACAAATACCATCCACTTCATTCATCCTCCACTTCATCAACAACATCCCCATGAACTTCAGAGGGCCTTATTAACCCTTTGTAACTACTCTCAACACACACACACACCCCTTTGCACCACCCACCACCACCCAGCACCACCCAGCACCACCCAGCACCACAGCAACACTTTGATCCTTTTCAATAGAACAGCTTTTACCATTTCCATTCTTCCTTTCTTTCCATCCTACTCCTCCTCTCTGCTTGATCAGAGCAGAGTTATTAAAACTATGGACCCTCCTCTCTGCTTGATCAGAGCAGATATGTTCTAAATCCTTAGTTGGGGTGTCAGGATCTGGGGCTTTCATCCTGACTCGGATGTATTTAAGTCTCTCTGGTTGGTGTGTCTGTGTTTCTGTATGTCTCTGTGAATACACTCCCTCCCTCCCAGAGAGCAGTCTTCACAGACGGCAGCTGAACGTTCACACGCTGGTCAGACAGCATCCCTCCATGGCTTCCTGCTGTACCAGGAAGTGGTAAAGTAGAGTGCCGTTTAGAGCTGGTTGTACGTCCCAAATGGCACCCTATTCCCTACATAGTGCACTACTTTTGACCAGAGCCTATTGGCCACAGCGGAGGACTGTTAAGTGGAGGCAGAAAATAAAAGAAGCTGTCAATTAGAGTCTGGAGATGTTGCTGCTTCCTGTTACTACACTGGAAGGATGGGTGGTGGGTGTGTTGGTGTGTGTGTGTGTGTCTTGGTGTGTGGTGTTACAATGGGAGGATGGGCTGCTGCATTGAGAAAGCCTCCACATGCAAACAAAACACTGTCCGTCTGACTGAAACCCCCACAGATTTACCCTCTGCAACTGACTGAAACCCCCACAGATATACCCTCTGCAACTGACTGAAACCCCCACAGATATACCCTCTGCAACTGACTGAAACCCCCCCGCAGATTTACCCTCTGCAACTGACTGAAACCCCCACAGATTTACCCTCTGCAACTGACTGAAACCCCCACAGATTTACAATCTGCAACTGACTGAAACCCCCCCGCAGATTTACCCTCTGCAACTGACTGAAACCCCCGCAGATTTACAATCTGCAACTGACTGAAACCCCCGCAGATTTACAATCTGCAGCTGACTGAAACCCCCACAGATTTACCAACTGCAACTGACTGAAACCCCCACAGATTTACCAACTGCAACTGACTGAAACCCCCACAGATTTACCAACTGCAACTGACTGAAACCCCCACAGATTTACCAACTGCAACTGACTGAAACCCCCACAGATTTACAATCTGCAACTGACTGAAACCCCCACAGATTTACAATCTGCAACTGACTGAAACCCCCACAGATTTACCATCTGCAACTGACTGAAACCCCCACAGATTTACCATCTGCAACTGACTGAAACCCCCACAGATTTACAATCTGCAACTGACTGAAACCCCCACCGATGTACAATCTGCAACTGACTGAAACCCCCACAGATTTACAATCTGCAACTGACTGAAACCCCCACAGATTTACAATCTGCAAAACATGAGACGCTGCTTTCTTCTTTCCTTTCCTTTCTCTTCTCTTTCTCCCTGCCTCCTTATTGGTTGGCTCTTTCTCCCTACCTCCTTATTGGTTGGCTCTTTCTCCCTACCTCCTTATTGGTTGGCTCTTTCTCCCTACCTCCTTATTGGTTGGCTCTTTCTCACTGTACACCTGCCGCTTTCTTTCTTCCTCTCCCCCTTTATAATTGTTTTATTTTTATTGTGTGTGTTTTGATGGGTGTGAGAGAACCGACAGCCTGTCTGTGTAATGCCATTGGGGATCTGGCCCTGGATCGATAAGCATGTTGCTGGTGGAATTAATGTGTGTGTGTGTGTGTGTGAGAGAGAGCGAGAGAGAGAGAGAAAGAGAGAGCATACACATCATATGTGTGTGTATCCACCGTGTTTAGCTAAAAAGATCATTCGAAAATTAGCATCCAGTTGTTTGTTAAATAGAAATACCGGTAGAGGATCTCTCATCTCCTCTTCTCTCCTCTCCTCTCCTCTCCTCTCCTCTCCTCTCCTCTCCTCTCCTCTCCTCTCCTCTCCTCTCCTCTCCTCTCCTCATCTCCTTCTCTCTCATCTCCTCTTCTATCCTCTCATCTCCTCTTCTATCCTCTCCTCTCCTCTCCTCTCCTCTCCTCTCCTCTCCTCTCCTCTCCTCTCCTCTCCTCTCCTCTCCTCTCCTCTCTCATCTCCTTCTCTCTCATCTCCTCTTCTATCCTCTCATCTCCTCTTCTATTCTCTCCCCTCTCCTCCTCTCCTCCAGTGTAAAATCATCCTGTACTCCTAGCAGGTGCGTAGGAAGGCCTTATCTCCGAGGTCTCTGTGACGGGTGGAATTTTTCCTCTCCTCTCCTCTCCTCTCCTCTCCTCTCCTCTCCTCTCCTCTCCTCTCCTCTCCTCTCCTCTCCTCTCCTCTCTCATCTCCTTCTCTCTCCTCTCCTCTCCTCTCCTCTCCTCTCCTCTCCTCTCCTCTCCTCTCCTCTCCTCTCCTTTCCTCTCCTCTCCTCTCCTCTCCTCATCTCCTTCTCTCTCATCTCCTCTTCTATCCTCTCATCTCCTCTTCTATCCTCTCCTCTCCTCTCCTCTCCTCTCCTCTCCTCTCCTCTCCTCTCCTCTCCTCTCCTCTCCTCTCCTCTCCTCTCCTCTCCTCTCCTCTCCTCTCTCATCTCCTTCTCTCTCATCTCCTCTTCTATCCTCTCATCTCCTCTTCTATTCTCTCCCCTCTCCTCCTCTCCTCCAGTGTAAAATCATCCTGTACTCCTAGCAGGTGCGTAGGAAGGCCTTATCTCCGAGGTCTCTGTGACGGGTGGAATTTTTCCTCTCCTCTCCTCTCCTCTCCTCTCCTCTCCTCTCCTCTCCTCTCCTCTCCTCTCTCATCTCCTTCTCTCTCATCTCCTCTTCTATTCTCTCCCCTCTCCTCCTCTCCTCCAGTGTAAAATCATCCTGTACTCCTAGCAGGTGCGTAGGAAGGCCTTATCTCCGAGGTCTCTGTGACGGGTGGAATTTTTCCTCTCCTCTCCTCTCCTCTCCTCTCCTCTCCTCTCCTCTCCTCTCTCATCTCCTTCTCTCTCATCTCCTCTTCTATCCTCTCATCTCCTCTTCTATTCTCTCCCCTCTCCTCCTCTCCTCCAGTGTAAAATCATCCTGTACTCCTAGCAGGTGCGTAGGAAGGCCTTATCTCCGAGGTCTCTGTGACGGGTGGAATTTTCCCCCTCCTCTCCATGATGTATAGGCCTCCCACGAGACGCAGTGAAGCGCAGTTTATTGCCTTCAAACGCACCGCAGCAGAGACAAAGACCAAAGTTGGTTTGACTGAACAGGCCAGCGATGCGATTTCACCCTCAAATAACTGATGACGAGGGATAGTCATTTTTCCAAGCATGTTGATAGAGGGAAGAGAGAGGGGGGAATCATAATGGAAAAATAAATAACAAATAATTGTGGTATTGCTTTTGAAAAATGAGCCCTCAGATGAAAAGCCTAATAGAAATCTACTGTATGTGCCTGTGAGACGGTGATGATGTCAGTAGTCTACTGTAGGATCTTCATTTGATCACATTTGTTCCAGAGATTTTTCCTGCACCACAGGAAATGCAGATGAGCTTCATGATTTACATACGTTTACTGAAAACCCGCACTAACACACGGTTATATTAACAGTGTTGCACTTTTCATGTAGCCTAATTTTGGCCAGCTAATAGGCTAACCACCGATCACGGAACATTGTGGACTAAACGTTCAAATCCTGTTGCTGCAGGAATATTTTTGCTGCGATAATACTGGTCAAATTAAGATCCATGCGTCTGTAATTATCATTAGCTATTTGTGAGGTTGGATCATTTCTTCTTGCTATCAAAAACATCTCTATTGTTTTGGTAAATAAATTAAAATAAAGCTCAGTTTACCTTTCCTAAATGTAAATGTAATACTTCATATTATGAAGTGTCATTAGGAAAAATTGCTCTGTGGCCATTTTAATCCACAATTTCACATTAATAAAAAGACCATTTCAGATAGAAGTGTGGTCAGTGGTGTATCCGCTCCTCACTCATCCATTTGAAAAGGGTGGGCCCTGACGGTGATTGTTGTCTCGTGGTTCGTGTCCCACTTGAACACTCTGATTCTGGGGATCATCTCAACTGAAACCCATTTCCACTGACTGCAGCCCCCCTGCCTGCCTCTGTCTGACTGGCCCTCTACCCCTCTCTCTGACTACTGGTGGGGCCTCATAGCCTCATGCCTCTCTCTCTGGTGCCCCCTGACTCTCTCCTCTCTCTCTGGTGCCCCCTGACTCTCTCCTCTCTCTCTGGTGCCCCCTGACTCTCTCCTCTCTCTCTGGTGCCCCCTGACTCTCTCCTCTCTCTCTGGTGCCCCCTGACTCTCTCCTCTCTCTCTGGTGCCCCCTGACTCTCTCCTCTCTCTCTGGTACTACCTCCTCTACGGCTTCTGCTGGGGCCTCATAGAACCCCTCTCTCTCTCTCTCTCTCTCTCTCTCTCTCTCTCTCTCTCTCTCTCTCTCTCTCTCTCTCTCTCTCTCTCTCTCTCTCTCTCTCTCTCTCTCTCTCTCTCTCTCTCTCTCTCTCTCTCTCTCTCTCTCTCTCTCTCTCTCTCTCTCTCTCTCTCTCTCTCTCTCTCTCTCTCTCTCTCTCTCTCTCTCTCTCTCTCTCTCTCTCTCTCTCTCTCTCTCTCTCTCTCTCAATTCAATTCAATGGGCTTTATTGGCATGGGAAACATAAACTCGGGAAAAAAAGAAATGTCCTCTCACTGTCAACTGTGTTTATTTTCAGCAAACTTAACATGTGTAAATATTTGTATGAACATAACAAGATTCAACAACTGAGACATAAAGTTCCACAGACATGTGACTAACAGAAATCAAAAATAACAGTCAGTATCTGGTGTGGCCACCAGCTGCATTAAGTACTGTAGTGCATCTCCTCCTCATGGACTGCACCAGATTTGCCAGTTCTTGCTGTGAGATGTTACCCCTCTCTTCCACCAAGGCATCTGCAAGTTCCCAGACATTTCTGGGGGGAATGGCCCTAGCCCTCACCCTCCGATCCAACAGGTCCTAGACGTGCTCAATGGGATTGAGATCCGGGCTCTTCGCTGGCCATGGCAGAACACTGACATTCCTGTCTTGCAGGAAATCACGCACAGAACGAGCAGTATGGCTGGTGGCATTGTCATGCTGGAGGGTCATGTCAGGATGAGCCTGCAGGAAGGGTACCACATGAGGGAGGAGGATGTCTTCCCTGTAACGCACAGCGTTGAGATTGCCTGCAATGACAACAAACTCAGTCCGATGATGCTGTGACACACCGCCCCAGACCATGACGGACCCTCCACCTCCAAATCGATCCTGCTCCAGAGTACAGGCCTCGGTGTAACGCTCATTCGTTTGACGATAAACGCAAATCTGACCCTGGTGAGACAAAACTGCGACTCGCCAGTGAAGAGCACTTTTTGCCAGTCCTGTCTGGTCCAGCGACGGTGGGTTTTGTGCCTATAGGCGACGTTGTTGCCGGTGATGTCTGGTGAGGACCTGTCTTACAACAGGCCTACAAGCCCTCAGTCCAGCCTCTCTCAGCCTGTTGCAGACAGTCTGAGCACTGATGGAGGGATTGTGCATTCCTGGTCTAACTCGGGCAGTTGTTGTTGCCATCATGTACCTGTCCCGCAGGTGTGATGTTCGGATGTACCGATGTTGTTACACGTGGTCTGCCACTGCGAGGACGATTAGCTGTCCGTCCTGTCTCCCTGTAGCGCTGTCTTAGGCGTCTCACAGTACAGACATTGCAATTTATTGCCCTGGCCATATCTGCAGTCCTCATGCCTCCTTGCAGCATGCCTAAGGCACGTTCACGCAGATGAGCAGGGACCCTGGGCATCTTTCTTTAGGTGTTTTTCAGAGTCAGTAGAAAGGCCTCTTTAGTGTCCTACGTTTTCATAACTTTGACCTTAATTGCCTACCGTCTGTAAACTGTTAGTGTCTTAACGACCGTTCCACAGGTGCATGTTCATTAATTGTTTATGGTTCATTGAACAAGCATGGGAAACAGTGTTTTAAACCCTTTACAATGAAGATTTGTGAAGTTATTTGGATTTCTACTAATTATCTTTGAAAGACAGGGTCCTGAAAAAGGGCCGTTTCTTTTTTTGCTGAGTTTGTTTACATTACCAAAGCAAGTGAAAAAGACAGGAAATAAACAATGGAAATAAACAAGGGAGATAATCAATCAGATATGAGCAGTAAACATAAAACTCACAATCATTTTAAAAGAATATAAACTCTCTTTCTCTACATCTCTGTCTTTCTCTCATTCTGGCTGCCTCCTACCTCTTCACATTTACATTTACGATTTTCCAGCAGCAGACTATGATCGATAATGTCAAAAGCCGCACTGAAGTCTAACAAAACAGCCCCCACAATATTTTTTATTATCAGTTTCTCTCAGCCAATCACAGTTTCTCTCAGCCAATCATCAGTCATTTGTGTAAGTGCTGTGCTGGTTGAATGTCCTTCTCTATAAGCATGCTGAAAGTTTGTTGTCAATTTGTTTACTGTAAAATAGCATTGTATCTGGTCAAACACCATTTTTTACTGTACATCATCAATATTCGGTCTGGTTGCCTACTGCAGCAGAGAGATGGAGAGAGGAGCGTCTGCATCTATGACCCTCCGACTCAACTCCATCCCTTCTTCAAGTGGGGCGTTGCAGTTGTGAATCAGGGCAGCAGGTAGTCTAGAGTAGACAGAGAGAGAGACTGTGTCGTGGCAGAGAGAGAGAGAGACTGTGTCGTGGCAGAGAGAGAGAGAGAGAGACTGTGTCGTGGCAGAGAGAGAGACTTTGTAATGGAGACATTGATACTCAGTGTCCCTCAGGCTTTAGAGAAAGTTTACTACCATCCATCAAACATAAAAAGGTTAAACGGGGCCGGGACTCAGGTGGAATAATCATTTGGCATAAGCAGGACTTAGCACTGAATGAAATGGAAAAAAAGGTACTATTGTGACGAATGTGATGGAAGGAGGCAGGCGCAGGAGGGTAATCACCGAATACAGAGTTTATTCCTTCGTTGACACACACATGCGCTCAAATAGCGATCAACGAAACAGGCACAGGGGACACTCTCCTTCTTGGCAAATACACTGTAACGGTAGAATCCAAATATACATAGGCACAGGGGAAAATCTACCCTGGCAACAAAATGTTACGAGTAGCTCCACCGAGCTACACTACTCTCACAACTAACAATCACCCACAAGGACAAGGGGGCAGAGGGAACACTTATACACGGACTAATGAGGGGATAAGAACCAGGTGTGTGTGATTGACAGGACAAGACAGGTGTGTGGTTAGTAAGCCGGTGACGACGAACGCCGAAGCCTGCCCGAACAAGGAGGGGGAGGCAGCCTCGGTCGAACTATCCACATTTGGCTAAAACTTAACAAAGGTACAATCTATTGTGACAATGATGTATACGTATGTGCAGCTTATGCTCCTCCTTCAGATTCAGTTTTTTGACAATCTCCATACAGAAATCATTCAATTTCAGTCAGAGGGTGAAGCGCTTCTTTGTGGAGATTTCAATGTGAGAACAGGTTCTGAGCGTGACTACACTGATGCGGGAGGTAACCACCACATATTTGGACACCCCTCCTTGTACAGTAGCCCAATTATAAATAATAGAAACAGTCCTGACCAAATACTGAACAAAAACGGGAAGGAGTTAGTGCATCTCTGTCGAGCCATAGGCCTGTACATGCTTAATGGTAGAATCAGAGGGGACTCTTTAGGTCGGTTTACTTACTGCTCAGCTCTTGGGACAAGTATAGTCGATTATGCCATCACTGACATGGACCCCTCCTCCATTAGTGCATTCACTGTCAGACCACAGACACCATTGTCAGATCACAGTCAACGTGTTTCTGAACAAATTAACCAGCAATACTGATTTAAAAGAAACAGCCCAAGAAACAGTACAACTGAACCAATCGTACAGATGGGCTCCAAACAGTGCAGAGAAATCCACTGAAACAGTAAACTCAAATGAAATGATGAATTCTATTCAGGTCTTCAATAACTCACAATACCAAAACATTTTAAATGTTTTACATTTTAGCAGACGCTCTTATCCAGAGCGACTTACAGGAGCAAATAGGGTTAAGTGCCTTGCTCAATGGGCACATCGACAGATTTTTCACCTAGTCAGCTCGGGGATTAGAACCAGCGACCTTTTCGTTTACTGGCACAACGCTCTTAACCACTAAGCTCCCTGCAGCAAAACAATAAAGAAGGTGTCCCTTTGGCCACTAGAGACATCAATTGCATATTCAAAAAAGTAACATCAAAAGCAAATCTTGTGTCTCCCGAGTGGCGCAGTGGTCTAAGGCACTGCATCGCAGTGCTAGCTGTGCCACTAGAGATCCTGGTTCGAATCCAGGCTCTGCTGTAGCCGGCCGCGACCGGGAGACCAATGGGGCGGCGCACAATTGGCCCAGCGTCGTCCAGGGTAGGGGAGGGAATGGCTGGCAGGGAGGTAGCTCAGTTGGTAGAGCATGGCGTTTGCAACGCCAGGGTTGTGGGTTCGATTCCCATGGGGTATGAAAATTAAAAAGAATAATGTATGCACTAACTGTAAGTCGCTCTGGATAAGAACGTCTGCTAAATGACTTAAAATGTAAATGTAAGAAAACCAAAGAAATGCAACATCCGAAAAAAATAAAAAATAAACGTTTCAGAATTTGTTGGGGATAACGAATGTAAAAACAATGAGAGAAAACACCTGAAACAAATGTCAAATGAAAAACATGAACAGTTAAACATCCCAGAGCTACACTACGAATACTTTGAAACTCTGAAACATTATTACCATTCACTGAAATGCAATAAATTGAATTGTACCAATAAGACACTTTATTACATTTAAAACGCTATTTGACCAAAATCAGTTCTGGGACGTGTGAAGCAATTGAAGCACAATAAAACCACAAGAATTAGCCATACAAGATTGAGGAATTTGTAAAACTTATTTTGATAATCTAGACAAAAATATCCCATAAAAAGTCTTACAACATAGAAATTCAAGAAACCTCTAACATCCTTGAATCAGGTCATTAAAAACAACTAAAATCCATAAGATTACCCAATAATCCAACAAGAACTACAGTACACTGAACACAAAAATATAAACGCAACATGCAACAATTACAAAGATTTTACTGAGTTAAGGAAAGGAAATCAGTCAATTGAAATAAATTCATTAGGCCCTATTCTATGGATTTCACATGACTGGGCAGGGGCGCAGCCATGGGTGGGCCTGGGAGGGCATAGGCCCGCCCACTGGGGAGCCAGGCCCAGCCAATCAGAATGAGTTTTCCCCCCACAACAGGGCTTTATTACAGACAGAAGTACTCCCCCCGCTCTCGCCCTCTGATGATCCCACGGGTGAAGAAACCGGATGTGGAGGTCCTGGGCTGGCGTGGTTACACATGGTCTGCGGTTGTGAGGCCGGTTGGACGTACTGTCAAATTCTCTAAAACGACATTGGAGTTGGCGTATGGTACAGAAATGAACATTCACTCTGTTCACAATTCTGCCAATGGCCATCGAAGGTGAGCATTTGCCCACTGAAGTCAGTTGAGACTCCAAACTGCAGTCAGGTCAAGACCCTGGTGAGGACGGCGAGCACGCAGATGAGCTTCCCTGAGACGTTTTCTGACAGTTTGTGTAGAAATTCTTTGGTTGTGCAAACCCACAGTTTAATCAGCTGTCCGGGTGGCTGGTCTCTCTCTCGCTCTCTCTCACTCTCTCCCCCCTCTTTGTTTCTTTCTTTCTTTCTGTCTTTCTTTGGGAGCTGGATTACAGGGCCCAGCTGGCCCCTGGGGCCCGGGTCAGCGGAGGGGAGGTAGGTGGGAGGGAGGAAAGGATGGATGGATGGATGGATGGATGACCAGGTGATTAAAAACTGACACAGGCGAGCCTCCTTGGAGAATGTGGTTGGTCACTGGCGTAGCGGGTTTGTTTCAGTAATCTGGTCGTGCTTCCTGCCCCCTAACCCCCACTCACCCCCAGGGAGGCCTGAGTGACACAGGAGGTAGGGAGGGTTTGCACTTTTGGGACAGTTCCATTGCTCAAGGCTGGACAAGCTCAATCAAGCACAGCTAAAGTATTTGAACTTCACTCAGATGAAAGAATGGGTCCAGACTAGACTCCAGGGTTGTAGTGGAACAACAGGAGGACCAAGGTAGAGAGGAAGGAGGGAGGGAGGTACTTTTTTGTACTTTAACTATTTGCATGTAATATGACATTTGAAATGTCTTTTATTATTTTGGAACTGTGAGTGTAATTTTTTACTGTAAAAAAATATATATAATTATTTCACTTACTTTGGCAGTGTAAACATATGTTTCCCATGCCAATAAAGCCCTTGAATGGAATTGAAATTTAATTGAGAGGGAGGAGGGATGGAGGTAGAGAGGAGGGAGGGAGGGAGGTAGAGAGGAGGGAGGGAGGGAGGTAGAGAGGAGGGAGGGAGGGAGGTAGAGAGGAGGGAGGTAGAGAGGAGGGAGGGAGGGAGGGAGGTAGAGAGGAGGGAGGGAGGGAGGTAGAGGAGGGAGGGAGGTAGAGAGGAGGGAGGGTAGGGAGGTAGAGAGGAGGGAGGGAGGTAGAGAGGAGGGAGGTAGGGAGGGTAGGGTGGTAGAGAGGAGTGAGGGAGGTAGAGAGGAGGGAGGAGAGGGAGGTAGAAAGGAGGGGAGGGAGGGAGGTAGAGAGGAGGGAGGGAGGGAGGTAGAGAGGAGGGAGGGAGGGAGGTACTTTTTTGTACTTTAACTATTTGCATGTAATATGACATTTGAAATGTCTTTTATTATTTTGGAACTGTGAGTGTAATTTTTTACTGTAAAAAAATATATATAATTATTTCACTTACTTTGGCAGTGTAAACATATGTTTCCCATGCCAATAAAGCCCTTGAATGGAATTGAAATTTAATTGAGAGGGAGGAGGGATGGAGGTAGAGAGGAGGGAGGGAGGGAGGTAGAGAGGAGGGAGGGAGGGAGGTAGAGAGGAGGGAGGTAGAGAGGAGGGAGGTAGAGAGGAGGGAGGGAGGGAGGTAGAGAGGAGGGAGGGTAGGGAGGTAGAGAGGAGGGAGGGAGGTAGAGAGGAGGGAGGTAGGGAGGGTAGGGTGGTAGAGAGGAGGGAGGGAGGTAGAGAGGAGGGAGGAGAGGGAGGTAGAAAGGAGGGGAGGGAGGGAGGTAGAGAGGAGGGAGGGAGGGAGGTAGAGAGGAGGGAGGCAGGTAGAGAGGATGGAGGGGAGGGAGGTAGAGAGGAGGGAGGTAGAGGGGAGGGAGGGAGGTAGAGAGGAGGGAGGGAGGGAGGTAGAGAGGAGGGAGGGAGGGAGGTAGAGAGGAGGGAGGCAGGTAGAGAGGATGGAGGGGAGGGAGGTAGAGAGAGGGGAGGGAGGGAGGTAGAGAGGAGGGAGGTAGAGGGGAGGGAGGGAGGGAGGTAGAGAGGAGGGAGGTAGAGGGGAGGGAGGTAGGGAGGTAGAGGGGAGGGACAGGGGGAAGAAGAGTGACAGAGGGAGGAGGGACAGAGGGAGGCATGGTTGGATGGACCAGTCCTACTCCAGGGGTTAACAAGGCCAAATGGAAGCCATGTGTCACAGCTGACACAGGCCGTTTGACCTTGGAGGAGGTAGAGCAGGATCTCTCTCTCTCTCTCTCTCTCTCTCTCTCTCTCTCCTCTCTCTCTCTCTCCCTGTCTCTGTCTCTCTCTCTCTCTCTCTCTCTGTCTCTCTCTCCTCTCTCTGTCTCTCTCTCCTCTCTCTGTCTCTCTCTCCTCTCTCTTCTCTCTCTCTCTCTCTCTGTCTCTCTCTCTCTCTGTCTCTGTCTCTCTCTGTCTCTCTCTCTGTCTGTCTCTCTCTCTCTCTCTCTCTCTCTCTCTCTCTCTCTCTCTCTCTCTCTGTCTCTCTCTCTCTCTGTCTCTGTCTCTCTCTGTCTCTCTCTCTGTCTGTCTCTCTCTCTGTCTGTCTGTCTCTCTCTTTCTCTCTCTCTCTGTCTCTCTCTCTTTCTCTCTCTCGCTCTCTATTCGGCCTGCCTGGGGTGGGGTGTGAGTTATGGCCTCTAGTCTGTACCCCCCCCCCCCCCACACACTGCCCCTGTTAAGCAGATGCTCCACGTGATGACGAGTTGCTGTTGTTGTGCTGAACTTGTGTGCGTCATGTCGAGGTGGTCCGTTCCCTTGATTTCCACCAGAGCATCTCTCTCTCTCTCTCTCTCTCTCTCTGAATGATGACATTCGCTGCAGTAATAACATGGCCTGTTTTCTCTATGTACTACCTGGTTCAGATAGAACATCATCTGGACAGGGTTTTAGCCGTTTAGTTCTGGCTGTCACCTCCGGGTCGCCATACCCTAGCTCAACACTAACCATTTTAATTAGGCTACTGAAATCATTCCAATCCCGATTTAAAAGGCAAATGCAGTTTAGCGTTATTAGCGGACTGACTTTAGGACCGTGCGGACGCCCGGGAGCGGGAGGGAAGGCTGTTTGCCTGGCTGGAGGGAAGGCTGTTTGCCTGGCTGGAGGGAAGGCTGTTTGCCTGGCTGGAGGGAAGGCTGTTTGCCTGGCTGGAGGGAAGGCTGTTTGCCTGGCTGGATGGCTTTGGGATTAGAGCATCGACGCAGCTGCAGTGAACAGTGAACTGTTTTGAGAGAAAAGTTGCGGAGGTGGAAGTTTCTGTAGTGGAAGGCATGGCTAGGTAACTGCTGTTTGACTTGACATGAAACTAGACTTAGAGGTTTCATCCCAGGGCTGAGCCAGTGTGTAGCAGCTAATTATTGTATGACACGTGTTTGTAGAATGTTCAGTCCCCTATTGACTGAGGTGAATGAGGGGGTGAGGTGGGGAGGTAGTAGGTGTTGGGGGGGGGGGGGGGGGGGGGTATTCTAGATGTAGCAGACCTCTGTTTTACCCCACTAGCTCTAACTGCTAGTGGAAAAAAGAAACAATTTCTCTTTAAATATGTCAGTGGTCAATGTGGAGGTTAATTGAAACATAAAGGAACGTGTTCTCAGGGAGCCTGGAATTAATCAATCTGACCCTCACACACACACACACAAACACACACACACAAACACACACTCACTTCATCAAATGTAATTGGAGGAAAGTTGTCGATATGGCAACAAAAGTGCCTGCTCATCGAGCACAAGGCACAGAAGGCAGCAGACGTGTGTAGTGTGTGTAATGTGTGCGTGTGTGTGTGTTTAGTTTCAAGAAAGGAGAGAGAGGAGGAGGGGGGAGGAAAAGGAGGAGGGGAGGAGGAGGAGGAGTGTTTAGTTTTAAGAAAGGAGGAGAGAGGAGGAGGGGAGGAGGAGAGAGAGGAGGAGGGGGGAGGAAAAGGAGGAGGGGAGGAGGAGGAGGGGTGTTTAGTTTCAAGAAAGGAGGGGGGAGGAGGTGAGAGAGGAGGAGAGGAGGAGAGAGGAGGAGAGAGGAGGAGAGGAGAGAGAGGAGGAAGAGAGGAGGAGGGGTATTTAGCTTAATTAATTAGCACTAGCAGAGATTAGCTCATTCTCACCTTTAAGCACCATTGATTCATTCTCCTGATCTTAATGAAAAGCTTGTTTTAATAGGTAATTCCAGGATAAGGGCTAAATGAACCAGCTGAATAAAAATGGGTGTAATAGTGAGGGGTTAGGGTTCACAAAGGGGACCCATAATGATGCTGCCCTCCCCAATAAGGCCTGATGAGATACTCAACCAAGGGACACAAAGGAACCAGGAGAAATGAGTGACATTAATTGTAGCAGGAAGGGGGTTGTGGGTTGTGTGTCCGTCTGGATTCCTTAGTTCCTGACTGTGTCACCCAGAGCGGTCGTGGGGGTGTGGCCAACAGCCTTCTCAACATTTGCATCTGGGCAAATTATGATGATAATATTTTTCAGTTGAAAGTATACAATTTTTCAATCTATTGACATCAATCACTCAAACTTTATTTACCACATTTCTATATAGACATAATGCTTGTGTTTAGTCTCTTACAGGGAGTATCCACTGAGCCTACCCATTGGCAAATGTGGCCTTCTCTGAATAAAAAATAAAATAAAATAAATGTATGTTGAAACTAGGCTAAATGGTTGTTGAACAATCTTCTTGAAAAACAGAAAGGAAAACGCTGCTCATACTCCCAGGTGATATTTCTTTATAACAACGTTTCCTCCCGTAGTTCGTCTACAACTCCAGCACCCTGGGAAAATACCTGGATGTTCTTCAGGTTTTGTACACGAACAGTCTTCTTGACATGATGTGTGTTTTTATTTGTGTTTCTACAGCGGGAACCTCCACTGACCCCGCAGCTCCGCCCCCACCCCCTTCTGAACCCCTTCCTGTGGAAACACAGGTCCCTACTGCCGAGGAGATGGAAGTCACAGACGATGACATCATAGCAGGTAGGAAAACACCTGGACACACACACACACACACACACACACACACACACACACACAGTAGCTTGACCTGTAGACTGTTGTCTATAGGACTCCAAGCTCTTACCTGAACGCACACAGGACCTTGACCTGTAGACTGAACACATTCTCTCCCAGCACTTAAAGCTTAATCCCAGAACTAGATGTGTCTGGTTCTGTGGTCATGAAGATGGGCCATCAGTGGTCCAGTGTTTCAGTGGTCCAGTGTTTCAGTGGTCCAGTGGTCCAGTGTTCCTGTGTTTCAGTGGTCCAGTGGTCCAGTGTTTCAGTGGTCCAGTGTTTCAGTGTTTCAGTGTTTCAGTGGTCCAGTGGTCCAGTGTTTCAGTGGTCCAGTGTTTCAGTGGTCCAGTGGTCCAGTGTTTCAGTGGTCCAGTGTTTCAGTGTTTCAGTGGTCCAGTGTTTCAGTGGTCCAGTGTTTCAGTGGTCCAGTGGTCCAGTGGTCCAGATGTTAGTTGAATGGCCATTGAAGCACATGGGATTTCCAAAGCACCTTTAGACTCTAATTACTGAGTTACACAGTCCACAGTGTTGAGTTATGATAGGCCAGTAGTGTTGAGTTATGATAGGCCAGTAGTGTTGAGTTATGATAAGCCAGTAGTGTTGAGTTATGATAAGCCAGTAGTGTTGAGTTATGATAAGCCAGTAGTGTTGAGTTATGATAAGCCAGTAGTGTTGAGTTATGATAAGCCAGTAGTGTTGAGTTATGATAAGCCAGTAGTGTTGAGTTATGATAAGCCAGTAGTGTTTAGTTATGATAGGCCAGTAGTGTTGAGTTATGATAGGCCAGTAGTGTTGAGTTATGATAGGCCAGTAGTGTTGAGTTATGATAAGCCAGTAGTGTTGAGTTATGATAAGCCAGTAGTGTTGAGTTATGATAAGCCAGTAGTGTTGAGTTATGATAAGCCAGTAGTGTTGAGTTATGATAAGCCAGTAGTGTTTAGTTATGATAGGCCAGTAGTGTTGAGTTATGATAGGCCAGTAGTGTTGAGTTATGATAGGCCAGTAGTGTTGAGTTATGATAGGCCAGTAGTGTTGAGTTATGATAGGCCAGTAGTGTTGAGTTTCATAGTCCACAGTGTTGAGTTATGATAGGCCAGTAGTGTTGAGTTATGATAGGCCAGTAGTGTTGAGTTATGATAGGCCATTAGTGTTGAGTTATGATAAGCCAGTAGTGTTGAGTTATGATAGGCCAGTAGTGTTGAGTTATGATAGGCCAGTAGTGTTGAGTTATGATAGGCCAGTAGTGTTGAGTTTCATAGTCCACAGTGTTGAGTTATGATAGGCCAGTAGTGTTGAGTTATGATAGGCCAGTAGTGTTGAGTTATGATAGGCCAGTAGTGTTGAGTTATGATAGGCCAGTAGTGTTGAGTTATGATAGGCCAGTAGTGTTGAGTTATGATAGGCCAGTAGTGTTGAGTTATGATAAGCCTAACAGTCTCAGTGCTCTGGTCGACAGTAGTGCACTGTAAGGGATAGGATGCCATTTTGAGTCACACACTCAGACCATAAGAGTGACCAGTCCAGCAGATAGCCTAGCCATGCAGAGAGAGGAGCAGCCTATTGACAAATATTGACACATCTTGTGTTCTAGAGTGTAAAGGAAGATTGAGGAAGAGAATCTCTCTGTTTTACACACTGGTCAGTTTATAGAGGTCATGTGAGTAATCAGCTGGGTTGTGAACCAGCCACTTGTCACTTCATTACTCTGTGAAGTTTCAGTTCGACCCGTCATGGGTTGGATTGGACTATGGATTATCAGGCACTTAATAGCAACCTTTAGACAGCATGGCCTGTATCCCAAATGGCACCCTAATCACTATAGAGTGCACTACTTTTGACGTGGGTGTGTGTGTTGCTGGAGGGATCTTCCAGTCCGTCTTTCGTCACCTGCCTGTTCTCATGAGAGCACTAATTGGAGGCATTGACACACACACACACACACACACACACACACACACACACACACTTTCACCTGACTGAACACAGTCAAACTGCCAGGCAAGGACTAACGTGAGAAATGTATTAGCTCACTAGGAATAGGCTGCCGCCCTACCACTCTACCACCCTACCACCCTACCACTCTACCACCCGACCACTCTACCACCCGACCACTCGACCACCCTACCACTCTACCACCCGACCACTCGACCACCCTACCACTCTACCACGCTACCACCCTACCACTCGACCACCTTACCACTCGACCACCCTACCACTCGACCACCCTACCACTCTACCACCCTACCACCCTACCACCCTACCACTCTACCACTCTACCACCCTACCACCCTACCACCCTACCACCCTACCACTCGACCACCCTACCACTCGACCACCCTACCACTCGACCACCCGACCACGCTACCACCCGACCACCCTACCACCCTACCACTACCACCCTACCACCCTACCACCCGACCACCCTACCACTCTACCACCCTACCACCCTACCACTCTACCACCCTACCACCCTACCACCCTACCACCCTACCACCCTACCACCCTACCACCCTACCACCCTACCACCCTACCACCCTACCACCCTACCACCCTACCACCCTACCACTCTACCACTCTACCACTCTACCACTCGACCACTCGACCACTCTACCACTCTTCCATAATACCCCCCTACCACTCTTCCATAATATCCCCCTACCACTCAACCACTACCACTCTACCCCCTGCCAGCCCCTATCACCCCCTGCCAGCCCCTATCACCCCCTGCCAGCTCTCTTTTCCTCACGTCCTTCTGTTTGTTTATGCTTAACCATGCAGGGGAACAGACAGAGGGAACAGACAGAGGGAACAGACAGAGGGAACAGACAGAGGGAACAGACATAGGGAACAGACATAGGGAACAGACAGAGGGAACAGACAGAGGGAACAGACATAGGGAACAGACAGAGGGAACAGACAGAGGGAACAGACAGAGGGAACAGACAGAGGGAACAGACAGAAGTCAGACACACTAACATTTTGAACATACAGTGCCTTGCAAAAGTATTCATCCCCCTTGGCGTTGTTCCTATTTTGTTGCATTACAACCTGTAATTTAAATGGATTTTTATTTGGATTTCATGTAATGGACATACACAAAATAGTCCAAATTGGTGAAGTGAAATGAAAAAAATAACTTGTTTCAAAAAATTATACAAAATAAATAACGGAAAAGTGGTGCGCGCATATGTATTCACCCCCTTTGCTATGTAGCCCCTAAATAAGATCGGTGCAACGGCACCATGAAGACCAAGGAGCTCTCCAAACAGGTCAGGGACAAAGTTGTGGAGAAGTACAGATCAGGGTTGGGTTATAAAATAATATCTGAAACTTTGAACATCCCACAGAGCACCATTAAATCCATTATTTAAAAATGGAAAGAATATGGCACCACAACAAACCTGCCAAGAGAGGGCCGCCCACCAAAACTCACGGACCAGGCAGGAGAGCCTTAATCAGAGAGGCAACAAAGGGACCAAAGATAACCCTGAAGGAGCTGCAAAGCTCCACAGCGGAGATTGGAGTATCTGTCCATAGGACCACTTTAAGCCGTACACTCCACAGAGCTGGGCTTTACGGAAGAGTGGCCAGAAACAAGCCATTGCTTAAAGAAAAAAATAAGCAAACACGTTTGGTGTTCGCCAAAAGGCATGTGGGAGACTCCCCAAACATATGGAAGAATGTACTCTGGACAGATGAGACTAAAATTGAGCTTTTTGGCCATCAAGGAAAACGCTATGTCTGGCGCAAACCCAACACCTCTCATCACCCCGAGAACACCATCCCCACTGTGAAGCATGGTGGTGGCAGCATCATGCTATGGGGATGTTTTTCATTGGCAGGGACAGGGAAACTGGTCAGAATTGAAGGAATGATGGATGATGCTAAATACAGGGAAATTATTGAGGGAAACCTGTTTCAGTCTTCCAGAGATTTGAGACTGGGACGGAGGTTCACCTTCCAGCAGGACAATGACCCTAAGCATACTGCTAAAGCAACACTCGAGTGGTTTAAGGGAAAACATTTAAATGTCTTGGAATGGCCTAGTCAAAGCCCAGACCTCAATCCAATTGAGAATCTGTGGTATGACTTAAAGATTGCTGTACACCAGCGGAACCCATCCAACTTGAAGGAGCTGGAGCAGTTTTGCCTTGAAGAATGGGCAAAATCCCAGTGGCTAGATGTGTCACGCTTATAGAGACATACCCCAAGAGACTTGCAGCTGTAATTGCTGCAAAAGGTGGCTCTACAAAGTATTGACTTTGGGGGGGTGAATAGTTATGCACGCTCAAGTAACTGTTTTTTTGTCTTATTTCTTTCGTTTGTTTCACACAAAAAAAAACATGTTGCATCTTCAAAGTGGTAGGCATGTTGTGTAAATCAAATGATACAAACCCCCAAAAAATCAATTTTAATTCCAGGTTGTAAGGCAACAAAATAGGAAAAATGCCAAGGGAGGTGAATACTTTCGCAAGCCACTGTATGGACACATATTGCATGCATTATCCCACACATGCACGCACGTACAGTTGAAGTCAGAAGTTTACATACACTTAGGTTGGAGTCATTAAAACACGTTTTTCAACCACTCCACACATTTCTTGTTAACAAACTATAGTTTTGGCAAGTCGGTTAGGACATCTACTTTGTGCATTACACAAGTAATTTTTTCAACAATTGTTTACAGACAGATTATTTCACTTATAATTCACTGTATCACAATTCCAGTGGGTCAGAAGTTTACATACACTAAGTTGACTGTGCCTTTAAACAGCTTGGAAGATTCCAGAAAATGATGTCATGGCTTTAGAAGCTTCTGATAGGCTAATTGACATAATTTCAGTCAATTTGAGGTGTACCTGTGGATGTATTTCAAGGCCTACCTTCAAACTCAGTGCCTCTTTGCTTGACATCATGGGAAAATCTAAAGAAATCAGCCAAGACCTCAGAAAAAAAATGGTAGACCTCCACAAGTCTGGTTCATCCTTGGGAGCAATTTCTAAATGCCTGAAGGTACCACGTTCATCTGTACAAACAATAGTACGCATGTATAAACACCATGGGACCATGCAGCCTTCATACCGCTCAGGAAGGATACGCGTTCTGTCTCCTAGAGATGCACGTACTTTGGTGCGAAAAGTGCAAATCAATCCCAGAACAACAGCAAAGGACCTTGTGAAGATGCTGGAGGAAACAGGTACAAAAGTATCTATATCCACAGTAAAACGAGTCCTATATCGACATAACCTGAAAGGCCGCTCAGCAAGGAAGAAGCCACTGCTCCAAAACCGCCATAAAAAAGGCAGACTACAGTTTGCAACTGCACATGGGGACAAAGATTGTACTTTTTGGAGAAATGTCCTCTGGTCTGATGAAACAAAAATAGAACTGTTTGGCCATAATCGCTATCGTTATGTTTGGAGGAAAAAGGGGGACGCTTGCAACCCGAAGAACACCATCCCAACGTGAAGCACGGGGGTGGCAGCATCATGCTGTGGGGGTGCTTTGCTGCAGGAGGGACTGGTGCACTTCACAATATAGATGGCATCATGAGGAAGGAAAATTATGTGGATATATTGAAGCAACATCTCAAGACATCAGTCAGGAAGTTAAAGCTTGGTCGCAAATGGGTCTTCCAAATGGACAATGACCCCAAGCATACTTCCAAAGTTGTGGCAAAATGGCTTAAGGACAACAAAGTCAAGGTATTTGAGTGGCCATCACAAAGCCCTGACCTCAATCCTATAGAACATTTGTGGGCAGAACTGAAAAAGTGTGTGCGAGCAAGGAGGCCTACAAACCTGACTCAGTTACACCAGCTCTGTCAGGAGGAATGGGCCAAAATTCACCCAACTTATTGTGGGAAGCTTGTGGAAGGCTACCCAAAACGTTTGACCCAAGTTAAACAATTTAAAGGCAATGCTACCAAATACTAATTGAGTGTATGTAAACTTCTGACCCACTGGGAATGTGATGAAATAAATAATTCTCTCTACTATTATTCTGACATTTCACATTCTTAAAATAAAGTGGTGATCCTAACTGACCTAAGACAGGGAATTTTTACTAGGATTAAATGTCAGGAATTGTGAAAAACTGAGTTTAAATGTATTTGGCTAAGGTGTATGTAAACTTCCGACTTCAGCTGTAAATTATTTTAGTAGCAGGACACTGTAAAGTCATTATTCCAATGAAGAGTATGATCAGTACATAATCAGACAATCTAGCAGATGTGTGTATGAAAATGTCTCTCTCTAACTGTAAGTTGCTCTGGATAAGAGCGTCTGCTAAATGACTAAAATGTAAATGTATGTGTGTCTCCATGGTTTACACGCCTATGGAAATCTTAAAGGCTTTACTAGTGCTGTTCAGGGTAACTGAAAATACTCTGTTCTGTTCTGTTTAGATATGATCAGAGTTATCTTATTCATGACTTAGGTACTTGCGGTTGTGTGATTTTTGTCAGTGTGAAACTGAACCATGTTTCCCTCCTTTGAGATGTTGCTCTAACGAAGCCAATCCCAGGAAATAGATCAAGTGGACATAGTCTCTAACTCTACCAGCTTGCCCTGTTTCTCAATATTTACACAGTTTGTTCTGTAAATAAGTAATGGGTGGTGTTAACTTCAGATTTAAAGATATGGGATTTGACGAGAGAGAGAGAGAGAGAGAGAAGAGAGAGAGAGAGAGAGAGAGAGAGAGAGAGAGAGAGAGAGAGAGAGAGAGAGAGAGAGAGAGAGAGAGAGAGAGAGAGAGAGAGAGAGAGAGAGAGAGAGAGAGAGAGAGAGAGAGAGAGAGAGAGAGAGAGAGAGAGAGAGAGAGAGAGAGAGAGAGAGAGAGAGAGAGAGAGAGAGAGAGAGAGAGAGAGAGAGAGAGAGAGAGAGAGAGAGAGAGAGAGAGAGAGAGAGAGAGAGAGAGAGAGAGAGAGAGAGAGAGAGATGTTCTAAAGTAGCTCGCGACACCCCCCAAAGCCAGCCAGCCAGCCCCCCCCCCCCCCGACGTCTCTGTTTTAGTAATCCAGCTAACAGATGTAATACCGCCAAAAGAAATGGAGAAACACATTGTCAATATGTGAAAAATGAGAGCTGAAAAATGATAAATTGTCTAGCATGTATGAGTTATTGACTGGTCTACAGCAAGCCAGCCTGTCCGGCCTGAGAGCTTATGTTTGTTTTCAATAACGCCGGGCCATGCAGTGATTGCTTCCAACGCTCGCTCACTGACTCACTACCTTTGTGCGGCGTTAACACCCGGCTGTGTGGGTGAACCTCTGAGACTCAACTTGCAGGAATTCCATGAAAATGTTTTATTGTTTTGAGGCGATGTACAGCCGTGTGGTCAGGCATCGCTTCATATCCTCTGGTTAGGGAAAGAGGAACAGTCAATGCCAGGGTTCCCCAACTAGCGGCCCGCGGGCCGAATTTGGACCACGGGTGATTTTATTTGGATTTATTTGATTTTTTGAATTGTTGGACATAAAAGGCTGTAAAAACAAACAGGAAATCAGCTCCAAGTGATTTACATTTTGGAAATCTGTTCCGAAGTATTCCCACACATTATAGAGAGATATATGTGATTGTATAGAAACGAAAGCAAGGTTCCACGGCTGAATCTAGTAAAAAAAAATAATGTATGCACTCACTAACTGTAATGGATGGCAGGGTGTGTGTTGTGTGGCAGGGTGTGTGTTGTGGCAGGGTGTGTGTTGTGGCAGGGTGTGTGTTGTGGCAGGGTGTGTGTTGTGGCAGGGTGTGTGTTGTGGCAGGGTGTGTGTTGTGTGGCAGGGTGTGTGTTGTGGCAGGGTGTGTGTTGTGTGGCAGGGTGTGTGTTGTGGCAGGGTGTGTGTTGTGGCAGGGTGTGTGTTGTGTGGCAGGGTGTGTGTTGTGGCAGGGTGTGTGTTGTGGCAGGGTGTGTGTTGTGTGGCAGGGTGTGTGTTGTGGCAGGGTGTGTGTTGTGTGGCAGGGTGTGTGTTGTGGCAGGGTGTGTGTTGTGTGGCAGGGTGTGTGTTGTGGCAGGGTGTGTGTTGTGGCAGGGTGTGTGTTGTGGCAGGGTGTGTGTTGTGTAGCAGGGTGTGTGTTGTGGCAGGGTGTGTGTTGTGGCAGGGTGTGTGTTGTGGCAGGGTGTGTGTTGTGGCAGGGTGTGTGTTGTGGCAGGGTGTGTGTTGTGGCAGGGTGTGTGTTGTGGCAGGGTGTGTGTTGTGGCAGGGTGTGTGTTGTGGCAGGGTGTGTGTGTTGTGGCAGGGTGTGTGTGTTGTGGCAGGGTGTGTGTTGTGGCAGGGTGTGTGTTGTGGCAGGGTGTGTGTTGTGGCAGGGTGTGTGTTGTGGCAGGGTGTGTGTTGTGGCAGGGTGTGTGTTGTGGCAGGGTGTGTGTTGTGGCAGGGTGTGTGTTGTGGCAGGGTGTGTGTTGTGTGGCAGGGTGTGTGTTGTGGCAGGGTGTGTGTTGTGGCAGGGTGTGTGTTGTGGCAGGGTGTGTGTTGTGGCAGGGTGTGTGTTGTGTGGCAGGGTGTGTGTTGTGGCCAGGGTGTGTGTTGTGGCAGGGTGTGTGTTGTGGCAGGGTGTGTGTTGTGGCAGGGTGTGTGTTGTGGCAGGGTGTGTGTTGTGTGGCTGGGTGTGTGTTGTGGCAGGGTGTGTGTTGTGGCAGGGTGTGTGTTGTGGCAGGGTGTGTGTTGTGGCAGGGTGTGTGTTGTGGCAGGGTGTGTGTTGTGTAGCAGGGTGTGTGTTGTGGCAGGGTGTGTGTTGTGGCAGGGTGTGTGTTGTGGCAGGGTGTGTGTTGTGGCAGGGTGTGTGTTGTGGCAGGGTGTGTGTTGTGTCAGGGTGTGTGTTGTGTAGCAGGGTGTGTGTTGTGGCAGGGTGTGTGTTGTGGCAGGGTGTGTGTTGTGGCAGGGTGTGTGTTGTGGCAGGGTGTGTGTTGTGGCTGGGTGTGTGTTGTGGCAGGGTGTGTGTTGTGGCTGGGTGTGTGTTGTGGCAGGGTGTGTGTTGTGGCTGGGTGTGTGTTGTGGCAGGGTGTGTGTTGTGGCAGGGTGTGTGTTGTGGCAGGGTGTGTGTTGTGGCTGGGTGTGTGTTGTGGCTGGGTGTGTGTTGTGGCAGGGTGTGTGTTGTGGCAGGGTGTGTGTTGTGGCTGGGTGTGTGTTGTGGCAGGGTGTGTGTTGTGTAGCAGGGTGTGTGTTGTGGCAGGGTGTGTGTTGTGGCAGGGTGTGTGTTGTGGCAGGGTGTGTGTTGTGTGGCAGGGTGTGTGTTGTGTGGCAGGGTGTGTGTTGTGGCTGGGTGTGTGTTGTGGCTGGGTGTGTGTTGTGGCTGGGTGTGTGTTGTGGCAGGGTGTGTGTTGTGGCAGGGTGTGTGTTGTGGCTGGGTGTGTGTTGTGGCAGGGTGTGTGTTGTGGCAGGGTGTGTGTTGTGGCAGGGTGTGTGTTGTGGCAGGGTGTGTGTTGTGGCAGGGTGTGTGTTGTGGCAGGGTGTGTGTTGTGGCAGGGTGTGTGTTGTGGCAGGGTGTGTGTTGTGTGGCTGGGTGTGTGTTGTGGCAGGGTGTGTGTTGTGGCAGGGTGTGTGTTGTGGCAGGGTGTGTGTTGTGGCAGGGTGTGTGTTGTGGCAGGGTGTGTGTTGTGGCAGGGTGTGTGTTGTGTAGCAGGGTGTGTGTTGTGGCAGGGTGTGTGTTGTGGCAGGGTGTGTGTTGTGGCAGGGTGTGTGTTGTGGCAGGGTGTGTGTTGTGGCAGGGTGTGTGTTGTGGCAGGGTGTGTGTTGTGGCAGGGTGTGTGTTGTGTAGCAGGGTGTGTGTTGTGGCAGGGTGTGTGTTGTGGCAGGGTGTGTGTTGTGGCAGGGTGTGTGTTGTGGCAGGGTGTGTGTTGTGGCAGGGTGTGTGTTGTGGCTGGGTGTGTGTTGTGGCAGGGTGTGTGTTGTGGCTGGGTGTGTGTTGTGGCAGGGTGTGTGTTGTGGCTGGGTGTGTGTTGTGGCAGGGTGTGTGTTGTGGCAGGGTGTGTGTTGTGGCAGGGTGTGTGTTGTGGCTGGGTGTGTGTTGTGGCTGGGTGTGTGTTGTGGCAGGGTGTGTGTTGTGGCAGGGTGTGTGTTGTGGCAGGGTGTGTGTTGTGGCAGGGTGTGTGTTGTGTAGCAGGGTGTGTGTTGTGGCAGGGTGTGTGTTGTGGCAGGGTGTGTGTTGTGGCAGGGTGTGTGTTGTGTGGCAGGGTGTGTGTTGTGTGGCAGGGTGTGTGTTGTGTAGCAGGGTGTGTGTTGTGGCAGGGTGTGTGTTGTGGCTGGGTGTGTGTTGTGGCTGGGTGTGTGTTGTGGCAGGGTGTGTGTTGTGGCAGGGTGTGTGTTGTGGCTGGGTGTGTGTTGTGGCAGGGTGTGTGTTGTGGCTGGGTGTGTGTTGTGTGGCAGGGTGTGTGTTGTGGCAGGGTGTGTGTTGTGGCAGGGTGTGTGTTGTGGCAGGGTGTGTGTTGTGGCAGGGTGTGTGTTGTGGCAGGGTGTGTGTTGTGGCAGGGTGTGTGTTGTGGCAGGGTGTGTGTTGTGGCAGGGTGTGTGTTGTGGCAGGGTGTGTGTTGTGGCAGGGTGTGTGTTGTGGCAGGGTGTGTGTTGTGGCAGGGTGTGTGTTGTGGCAGGGTGTGTGTTGTGGCAGGGTGTGTGTTGTGGCAGGGTGTGTGTTGTGGCAGGGTGTGTGTTGTGGCAGGGTGTGTGTTGTGGCAGGGTGTGTGTTGTGGCAGGGTGTGTGTTGTGGCAGGGTGTGTGTTGTGGCAGGGTGTGTGTTGTGGCAGGGTGTGTGTTGTGGCAGGGTGTGTGTTGTGGCAGGGTGTGTGTTGTGGCAGGGTGTGTGTTGTGGCAGGGTGTGTGTTGTGGCAGGGTGTGTGTTGTGGCAGGGTGTGTGTTGTGGCAGGGTGTGTGTTGTGGCAGGGTGTGTGTTGTGGCAGGGTGTGTGTTGTGTGGCAGGGTGTGTGTTGTGTGGCAGGGTGTGTGTTGTGGCAGGGTGTGTGTTGTGGCAGGGTGTGTGTTGTGGCAGGGTGTGTGTTGTGGCAGGGTGTGTGTTGTGGCAGGGTGTGTGTTGTGGCAGGGTGTGTGTTGTGGCAGGGTGTGTGTTGTGGCAGGGTGTGTGTTGTGTGGCAGGGTGTGTGTTGTGGCAGGGTGTGTGTTGTGGCAGGGTGTGTGTTGTGGCAGGGTGTGTGTTGTGGCAGGGTGTGTGTTGTGGCAGGGTGTGTGTTGTGGCAGGGTGTGTGTTGTGGCAGGGTGTGTGTTGTGGCAGGGTGTGTGTTGTGGCAGGGTGTGTGTTGTGTGGCAGGGTGTGTGTTGTGGCAGGGTGTGTGTTGTGGCAGGGTGTGTGTTGTGTGGCAGGGTGTGTGTTGTGGCAGGGTGTGTGTTGTGGCAGGGTGTGTGTTGTGGGCAGGGTGTGTGTTGTGGCAGGGTGTGTGTTGTGGCAGGGTGTGTGTTGTGGCAGGGTGTGTGTTGTGGCAGGGTGTGTGTTGTGGCAGGGTGTGTGTTGTGGCAGGGTGTGTGTTGTGGCAGGGTGTGTGTTGTGGCAGGGTGTGTGTTGTGGCAGGGTGTGTGTTGTGTGGCAGGGTGTGTGTTGTGGCAGGGTGTGTGTTGTGGCAGGGTGTGTGTTGTGGCAGGGTGTGTGTTGTGGCAGGGTGTGTGTTGTGGCAGGGTGTGTGTTGTGGCAGGGTGTGTGTTGTGGCAGGGTGTGTGTTGTGGCAGGGTGTGTGTTGTGGCAGGGTGTGTGTTGTGGCAGGGTGTGTGTTGTGTGGCAGGGTGTGTGTTGTGGCAGGGTGTGTGTTGTGGCAGGGTGTGTGTTGTGGCAGGGTGTGTGTTGTGGCAGGGTGTGTGTTGTGGCAGGGTGTGTGTTTGTGGCAGGGTGTGTGTTGTGGCAGGGTGTGTGTTGTGGCAGGGTGTGTGTTGTGGCAGGGTGTGTGTTGTGGCAGGGTGTGTGTTGTGGCAGGGTGTGTGTTGTGGCAGGGTGTGTGTTGTGGCAGGGTGTGTGTTGTGGCAGGGTGTGTGTTGTGGCAGGGTGTGTGTTGTGGCAGGGTGTGTGTTGTGGCAGGGTGTGTGTTGTGGCAGGGTGTGTGTTGTGGCAGGGTGTGTGTTGTGTGGCAGGGTGTGTGTTGTGGCAGGGTGTGTGTTGTGGCAGGGTGTGTGTTGTGGCAGGGTGTGTGTTGTGGCAGGGTGTGTGTTGTGTGCAGGGTGTGTGTTGTGGCAGGGTGTGTGTTGTGGCAGGGTGTGTGTTGTGGCAGGGTGTGTGTTGTGGCAGGGTGTGTGTTGTGGCAGGGTGTGTGTTGTGGCAGGGTGTGTGTTGTGGCAGGGTGTGTGTGTTGTGGCAGGGTGTGTGTTGTGGCAGGGTGTGTGTTGTGGCAGGGTGTGTGTTGTGGCAGGGTGTGTGTTGTGTGGCAGGGTGTGTGTTGTGGCAGGGGTGTGTGTTGTGGCAGGGTGTGTGTTGTGGCAGGGTGTGTGTTGTGGCAGGGTGTGTGTTGTGGCAGGGTGTGTGTTGTGGCAGGGTGTGTGTTGTGGCAGGGTGTGTGTTGTGTAGCAGGGTGTGTGTTGTGGCAGGGTGTGTGTTGTGGCAGGGTGTGTGTTGTGGCAGGGTGTGTGTTGTGGCAGGGTGTGTGTTGTGGCAGGGTGTGTGTTGTGGCAGGGTGTGTGTTGTGGCAGGGTGTGTGTGTGGCAGGGTGTGTGTTGTGTGGCAGGGTGTGTGTTGTGGCAGGGTGTGTGTTGTGGCAGGGTGTGTGTTGTGGCAGGGTGTGTGTTGTGTGGCAGGGTGTGTGTTGTGTGGCAGGGTGTGTGTTGTGGCAGGGTGTGTGTTGTGGCAGGGTGTGTGTTGTGGCAGGGTGTGTGTTGTGGCAGGGTGTGTGTTGTGGCAGGGTGTGTGTTGTGTGGCAGGGTGTGTGTTGTGTGGCAGGGTGTGTGTTGTGTGGCAGGGTGTGTGTTGTGGCAGGGTGTGTGTTGTGGCAGGGTGTGTGTTGTGTGCAGGGTGTGTGTTGTGGCAGGGTGTGTGTTGTGTGGCAGGGTGTGTGTTGTGTGGCAGGGTGTGTGTTGTGGCAGGGTGTGTGTTGTGGCAGGGTGTGTGTTGTGGCAGGGTGTGTGTTGTGGCAGGGTGTGTGGCAGGGTGTGTGTTGTGTGGCAGGGTGTGTGTTGTGGCAGGGTGTGTGTTGTGGCAGGGTGTGTGTTGTGGCAGGGTGTGTGTTGTGGCAGGGTGTGTGTTGTGGCAGGGTGTGTGTTGTGGCAGGGTGTGTGTTGTGGCAGGGTGTGTGTTGTGGCAGGGTGTGTGTTGTGGCAGGGTGTGTGTTGTGGCAGGGTGTGTGTTGTGGCAGGGTGTGTGTTGTGGCAGGGTGTGTGTTGTGGCAGGGTGTGTGTTGTAGCAGGGTGTGTGTTGTAGGCAGGGTGTGTGTTGTAGCAGGGTGTGTGTTGTGGCAGGGTGTGTGTTGTAGGCAGGGTGTGTGTTGTGGCAGGGTGTGTGTTGTGCAGGGTGTGTGTTGTAGCAGGGTGTGTGTTGGTAGCAGGGTGTGTGTTGTGCAGGGTGTGTGTGGCAGGGTGTGTGTTGTAGCAGGGTGTGTGTTGTGGCAGGGTGTGTGTTGTGTGGCAGGGTGTGTGTTGTGGCAGGGTGTGTGTTGTGGCAGGGTGTGTGTTGTGGCAGGGTGTGTGTTGTGGCAGGGTGTGTGTTGTGGCAGGGTGTGTGTTGTGTGGCAGGGTGTGTGTTGTGGCAGGGTGTGTGTTGTGTGGCAGGGTGTGTGTTGTGGCAGGGTGTGTGTTGTGGCAGGGTGTGTGTTGTGGCAGGGTGTGTGTTGTGGCAGGGTGTGTGTTGTGTGGCAGGGTGTGTGTTGTGTGGCAGGGTGTGTGTTGTGGCAGGGTGTGTGTTGTGGCAGGGTGTGTGTTGTGTGCAGGGTGTGTGTTGTGGCAGGGTGTGTGTTGTGGCAGGGTGTGTGTTGTGGCAGGGTGTGTGTTGTGTGGCAGGGTGTGTGTTGTGTGGCAGGGTGTGTGTTGTGGCAGGGTGTGTGTTGTGGCAGGGTGTGTGTTGTGGCAGGGTGTGTGTTGTGGCAGGGTGTGTGTTGTGGCAGGGTGTGTGTTGTGGCAGGGTGTGTGTTGTGGCAGGGTGTGTGTTGTGGCAGGGTGTGTGTTGTGGCAGGGTGTGTGTTGTGGCAGGGTGTGTGTTGTGGCAGGGTGTGTGTTGTGGCAGGGTGTGTGTTGTGGCAGGGTGTGTGTTGTGGCAGGGTGTGTGTTGTGGCAGGGTGTGTGTTGTGGCAGGGTGTGTGTTGTGGCAGGGTGTGTGTTGTGGCAGGGTGTGTGTTGTGGCAGGGTGTGTGTTGTGGCAGGGTGTGTGTTGTGTGGCAGGGTGTGTGTTGTGGCAGGGTGTGTGTTGTGGCAGGGTGTGTGTTGTGGCAGGGTGTGTGTTGTGGCAGGGTGTGTGTTGTGTGGCAGGGTGTGTGTTGTGGCAGGGTGTGTGTTGTGGCAGGGTGTGTGTTGTGGCAGGGTGTGTGTTGTGGCAGGGTGTGTGTTGTGGCAGGGTGTGTGTTGTGGCAGGGTGTGTGTTGTGGCAGGGTGTGTGTTGTGGCAGGGTGTGTGTTGTGGCAGGGTGTGTGTTGTGGCAGGGTGTGTGTTGTGGCAGGGTGTGTGTTGTGGCAGGGTGTGTGTTGTGGCAGGGTGTGTGTTGTGTGGCAGGGTGTGTGTTGTGGCAGGGTGTGTGTTGTGGCAGGGTGTGTGTTGTGGCAGGGTGTGTGTTGTGGCAGGGTGTGTGTTGTGGCAGGGTGTGTGTTGTGGCAGGGTGTGTGTTGTGGCAGGGTGTGTGTTGTGGCAGGGTGTGTGTTGTGGCAGGGTGTGTGTTGTGGCAGGGTGTGTGTTGTGGCAGGGTGTGTGTTGTGGCAGGGTGTGTGTTGTGGCAGGGTGTGTGTTGTGGCAGGGTGTGTGTTGTGGCAGGGTGTGTGTTGTGGCAGGGTGTGTGTTGTGGCAGGGTGTGTGTTGTGTGGCAGGGTGTGTGTTGTGGCAGGGTGTGTGTTGTGGCAGGGTGTGTGTTGTGGCAGGGTGTGTGTTGTGGCAGGGTGTGTGTTGTGGCAGGGTGTGTGTTGTGGCAGGGTGTGTGTTGTGGCAGGGTGTGTGTTGTGGCAGGGTGTGTGTTGTGGCAGGGTGTGTGTTGTGGCAGGGTGTGTGTTGTGGCAGGGTGTGTGTTGTGGCAGGGTGTGTGTTGTGGCAGGGTGTGTGTTGTGGCAGGGTGTGTGTTGTGGCAGGGTGTGTGTTGTGGCAGGGTGTGTGTTGTGGCAGGGTGTGTGTTGTGGCAGGGTGTGTGTTGTGGCAGGGTGTGTGTTGTGGCAGGGTGTGTGTTGTGGCAGGGTGTGTGTTGTGGCAGGGTGTGTGTTGTGGCAGGGTGTGTGTTGTGGCAGGGTGTGTGTTGTGGGCAGGGTGTGTGTTGTGTGGCAGGGTGTGTGTTGTGTGGCAGGGTGTGTGTTGTGGCAGGGTGTGTGTTGTGGCAGGGTGTGTGTTGTGGCAGGGTGTGTGTGTGTGGCAGGGTGTGTGTTGTGGCAGGGTGTGTGTTGTGGCAGGGTGTGTGTTGTGGCAGGGTGTGTGTTGTGGCAGGGTGTGTGTTGTGGCAGGGTGTGTGTTGTGGCAGGGTGTGTGTTGTGGCAGGGTGTGTGTTGTGGCAGGGTGTGTGTTGTGGCAGGGTGTGTGTTGTGGCAGGGTGTGTGTTGTGGCAGGGTGTGTGTTGTGGCAGGGTGTGTGTTGTGTGGCAGGGTGTGTGTTGTGGCAGGGTGTGTGTTGTGGCAGGGTGTGTGTTGTGGCAGGGTGTGTGTTGTGGCAGGGTGTGTGTTGTGGCAGGGTGTGTGTTGTGGCAGGGTGTGTGTTGTGGCAGGGTGTGTGTTGTGGCAGGGTGTGTGTTGTGGCAGGGTGTGTGTTGTGGCAGGGTGTGTGTTGTGGCAGGGTGTGTGTTGTGGCAGGGTGTGTGTTGTGGCAGGGTGTGTGTTGTGTGGCAGGGTGTGTGTTGTGGCAGGGTGTGTGTTGTGGCAGGGTGTGTGTTGTGGCAGGGTGTGTGTTGTGGCAGGGTGTGTGTTGTGTGGCAGGGTGTGTGTTGTGGCAGGGTGTGTGTTGTGGCAGGGTGTGTGTTGTGGCAGGGTGTGTGTTGTGGCAGGGTGTGTGTTGTGGCAGGGTGTGTGTTGTGGCAGGGTGTGTGTTGTGGCAGGGTGTGTGTTGTGGCAGGGTGTGTGTTGTGGCAGGGTGTGTGTTGTGGCAGGGTGTGTGTTGTGGCAGGGTGTGTGTTGTGGCAGGGTGTGTGTTGTGGCAGGGTGTGTGTTGTGGCAGGGTGTGTGTTGTGGCAGGGTGTGTGTTGTGGCAGGGTGTGTGTTGTGGCAGGGTGTGTGTTGTGGCAGGGTGTGTGTTGTGGCAGGGTGTGTGTTGTGGCAGGGTGTGTGTTGTGGCAGGGTGTGTGTTGTGGCAGGGTGTGTGTTGTGGGCAGGGTGTGTGTTGTGGCAGGGTGTGTGTTGTGGCAGGGTGTGTGTTGTGGCAGGGTGTGTGTTGTGGCAGGGTGTGTGTTGTGGCAGGGTGTGTGTTGTGGCAGGGTGTGTGTTGTGGCAGGGTGTGTGTTGTGGCAGGGTGTGTGTTGTGGCAGGGTGTGTGTTGTGGCAGGGTGTGTGTTGTGGCAGGGTGTGTGTTGTGGCAGGGTGTGTGTTGTGGCAGGGTGTGTGTTGTGGCAGGGTGTGTGTTGTGGCAGGGTGTGTGTTGTGGCAGGGTGTGTGTTGTGGCAGGGTGTGTGTTGTGGCAGGGTGTGTGTTGTGGCAGGGTGTGTGTTGTGGCAGGGTGTGTGTTGTGGCAGGGTGTGTGTTGTGGCAGGGTGTGTGTTGTGGCAGGGTGTGTGTTGTGGCAGGGTGTGTGTTGTGGCAGGGTGTGTGTTGTGGCAGGGTGTGTGTTGTGGCAGGGTGTGTGTTGTGGCAGGGTGTGTGTTGTGGCAGGGTGTGTGTTGTGGCAGGGTGTGTGTTGTGGCAGGGTGTGTGTTGTGGCAGGGTGTGTGTTGTGGCAGGGTGTGTGTTGTGGCAGGGTGTGTGTTGTGGCAGGGTGTGTGTTGTGGCAGGGTGTGTGTTGTGGCAGGGTGTGTGTTGTGGCAGGGTGTGTGTTGTGGCAGGGTGTGTGTTGTGGCAGGGTGTGTGTTGTGGCAGGGTGTGTGTTGTGGCAGGGTGTGTGTTGTGGCAGGGTGTGTGTTGTGGCAGGGTGTGTGTTGTGGCAGGGTGTGTGTTGTGGCAGGGTGTGTGTTGTGTAGCAGGGTGTGTGTTGTGTAGCAGGGTGTGTGTTGTGGCAGGGTGTGTGTTGTGTAGCAGGGTGTGTGTTGTGTAGCAGGGTGTGTGTTGTGTAGCAGGGTGTGTGTTGTGGCAGGGTGTGTGTTGTGGCAGGGTGTGTGTTGTGTAGCAGGGTGTGTGTTGTGGCAGGGTGTGTGTTGTGGCAGGGTGTGTGTTGTGGCAGGGTGTGTGTTGTGGCAGGGTGTGTGTTGTGTAGCAGGGTGTGTGTTGTGGCTGGGTGTGTGTTGTGGCAGGGTGTGTGTTGTGGCAGGGTGTGTGTTGTGTAGCAGGGTGTGTGTTGTGGCAGGGTGTGTGTTGTGGCAGGGTGTGTGTTGTGGCAGGGTGTGTGTTGTGGCAGGGTGTGTGTTGTGTAGCAGGGTGTGTGTTGTGGCAGGGTGTGTGTTGTGGCAGGGTGTGTGTTGTGGCAGGGTGTGTGTTGTGGCAGGGTGTGTGTTGTGGCAGGGTGTGTGTTGTGGCAGGGTGTGTGTTGTGGCAGGGTGTGTGTTGTGGCAGGGTGTGTGTTGTGGCAGGGTGTGTGTTGTGGCAGGGTGTGTGTTGTGGCAGGGTGTGTGTTGTGGCAGGGTGTGTGTTGTGGCAGGGTGTGTGTTGTGGCAGGGTGTGTGTTGTGGCAGGGTGTGTGTTGTGGCAGGGTGTGTGTTGTGGCAGGGTGTGTGTTGTGGCAGGGTGTGTGTTGTGGCAGGGTGTGTGTTGTGGCAGGGTGTGTGTTGTGGCAGGGTGTGTGTTGTGGCAGGGTGTGTGTTGTGGCAGGGTGTGTGTTGTGGCAGGGTGTGTGTTGTGGCAGGGTGTGTGTTGTGGCAGGGTGTGTGTTGTGGCAGGGTGTGTGTTGTGGCAGGGTGTGTGTTGTGGCAGGGTGTGTGTTGTGGCAGGGTGTGTGTTGTGGCAGGGTGTGTGTTGTGGCAGGGTGTGTGTTGTGGCAGGGTGTGTGTTGTGGCAGGGTGTGTGTTGTGGCAGGGTGTGTGTTGTGGCAGGGTGTGTGTTGTGGCAGGGTGTGTGTTGTGGCAGGGTGTGTGTTGTGGCAGGGTGTGTGTTGTGGCAGGGTGTGTGTTGTGGCAGGGTGTGTGTTGTGTGGCAGGGTGTGTGTTGTGGCAGGGTGTGTGTTGTGGCAGGGTGTGTGTTGTGGCAGGGTGTGTGTTGTGGCAGGGTGTGTGTTGTGTAGCAGGGTGTGTGTTGTGGCAGGGTGTGTGTTGTGGCAGGGTGTGTGTTGTGGCAGGGTGTGTGTTGTGTAGCAGGGTGTGTGTTGTGGCAGGGTGTGTGTTGTGGCAGGGTGTGTGTTGTGGCAGGGTGTGTGTTGTGTAGCAGGGTGTGTGTTGTGGCAGGGTGTGTGTTGTGGCAGGGTGTGTGTTGTGGCAGGGTGTGTGTTGTGGCAGGGTGTGTGTTGTGGCAGGGTGTGTGTTGTGTAGCAGGGTGTGTGTTGTGGCAGGGTGTGTGTTGTGGCAGGGTGTGTGTTGTGTAGCAGGGTGTGTGTTGTGTAGCAGGGTGTGTGTTGTGTAGCAGGGTGTGTGTTGTGGCAGGGTGTGTGTGTTGGAGATGCTTCGTTAATCCAGGATTAGGTTTGAGGAAGGCAGGCTGTGGAGAAAGTAGATGAATATGAGGGTCCTTTGAGATGGATACAGTGAGGGGTAAAAGGATTTGATCCCCTGCTGATTTTGTACATTTGCCCACTGACAAATAAATGATCAGTCTATAATTTTAATGGTAGGTTTATTTGAACAGTGAGAGACAGAATAACAACAAAAAAATCCAGAAAAATATATAAATTGATTTGCATTTTAATGAGGGAAATAAGTATTTGACCCCTCTGCAAAATATGACTTAGTACTTGGTGGCAAAACCCTTGTTGGCAATCAGAGGTCAGACGTTTCTTGTAGTTTGCTACCAGGTTTGCCCACATCTCAGGAGGGATTTTGTCCCACTCCTCTTTGCAGATCTTCTCCAAGTCATTAAGGTTTCGAGGCTGACGTTTGGCAACTCGAACCTTCATCTCCCTCCACAGATTTTCTATGGGATTAAGGTCTGGAGACTGGCTAGGCCACTCCAGGACCTTAATGTGCTTCTTCTTGAGCCACTCCTTTGTTGCCTTGGCCGTGTGTTTTGGGTCATTGTCATGCTGGAATACCCATCCACGACCCATTTTCAATGCCCTGGCTGAGGGAAGGAGGTTCTCACCCAAGATTTGACGGTACATTGCCCCGTCCATTGTCCCTTTGATGCGGTGAAGGTGTCCTGTCCCCTTAGCAGAAAAACACCCCCAAAGCATAATGTTTCCACCTCCATGTTTGACGGTGGGGATGGTGTTCTTGGGGTCATAGGCAGCATTCCTCCTCCTCCAAACACGCGAGTTGAGTTGATGCCAAAGAGCTCAATTTTGGTCTCATCTGACCACAACAATTTCACCCAGTTCTCCTCTGAATCATTCAGATGTTCATTGGCAAACTTCAGACGGGCATGTATATGTGCTTTCTTGAGCAGGGGGACCTTGCGGGCGCTGCAGGATTTCAGTCCTTCACGGCGTAGTGTGTTGCCAATTGTTTTCTTGGTGACTATGGTCCCAGCTGCCTTGAGATCATTGACAAGATCCTCCCATGTAGTTCTGGGCTGATTCCTCACCGTTCTCATGATCATTGCAACTCCATGAGGTGAGATCTTGCGTGGAGCCCCAGGCCGAGGGAGATTGACAGTTATTTTGTGTTTCTTCCATTTGCGAATAATCGCACCAACTGTTGTCACCTTCTCACCAAGCTGCTTGGCGATGGTCTTGTAGCCCATTCCAGCCTTGTGTAGGTCTACAATCTTGTCCCTGACATCCTTGGAGAGCTCTTTGGTCTTGGCCATGGAGGAGAGTTTGGAATCTGATTGATTGATTGCTTCTGTGGACAGGTGTCTTTTATACAGGTAACAAGCTGAGATTAGGAGCACTCCCTTTAAGAGTGTGCTTCTAATCTCAGCTCGTTACCTGTATAAAAGACACCTGGGAGCCAGAAATCTTTCTGATTGAGAGGGGGTCAAATACTTATTTCCCTCATTAAAATGCAAATAAATTTATAAAATTTTTGACATGTGTTTTTCTGGATTTTGTTGTTGTTATTCTGTGTCTCACTGTTCAAATAAACGTACCATTAAAATTATAGACTGATCATGTCTTTGTCAGTGGGCAAACGTACAAAATCAGCAGGGGATCAAATACTTTTTTCCCCTCACTGTATATAGTATGGTAGTATCTCTATGGTGGCTGGTATGTTCCTGTTCCATCTGGTTGGGAATGTAAAGGGGTGAGAGGTCTGGCTGTCCCCCCTGGCTGTCTGCTCTACAGAGACGTCTGTCTGAGGGCTTTGAGTGTCGTCTCGTCTCGTCTCGTCTCCTCTTGCTCTTCCTCTCCCTTCTCTTCTCTCTCTCTCTCCCTTCTCCTCTCCTTTCTACCCCTCTCTCTTCACCTCTCCTCTCCCTCCTCCTCTCCTCTCCCCTCTCTCCCTTCTCATCCCTCTCTCTCATCTCCTCTGAGGGCAGCTGAGTGGCGCTTGTTTCTCCTTCACATCTGACATTTGAGGAGGAAAAGAGAAAGCAGAGAGAGGAGCATTTTACAGACTGTGTGTGTGTGTGTGTGTGTTAGGTAGAGCTCCAGCAGTTAAAGGCCATCAGCTCTGACTCTGGGTAAAGGCAGTCCGCTCCAGGACTGCAAAGCCTCCCGTGCCTCTACTCTGCGTCTCCCCTGCATCTCCCCACGTCTCCCCTGCATCTCCCCACGTCTCCCCTGCATCTCCCAGCGTCTCCTCCTCTTTCGTCTCTAATCCATAAAGCCTCACATGTTTATTTCTCCTCCTCTCATTCCCACGCTCCTCAGCCTGCCCCTTCAAACTGAACAAACTCCCTCCCTCCCTACTACCATCATGATTAACACTCAGCTGTACTCCCTCCCTCCTCCCATCAGATTAACACTAAACTGTACTCCCTCCCTCCCTCCTCCCATCAGATTAACACTCAGCTGTACTCCCTCCCTCCTCCCATCAGATTAACACTCAGCTGTGCTCCCTCCCTCCCTCCTCCCATCAGATTAACACTCAGCTGTGCTCCCTCCCTCCCTCCTCCCATCAGATTAACACTCAGCTGTGCTCCCTCCCTCCCTCCTCCCATCAGATTAACACTCAGCTGTACTCCCTCCCTCCTCCCATCAGATTAACACTCAGCTGTACTCCCTCCCTCCTCCCATCAGATTAACACTCAGCTGTACTCCCTCCCTCCTCCCATCAGATTAACACTCAGCTGTACTCCCTCCCTCCTCCCATCAGATTAACACACAGCTGTTCTCCCTCCCTCCTCCCATCAGATTAACACTCAGCTGTACTCCCTCCCTCCTCCCATCAGATTAACACTCAGCTGTACTCCCTCCCTCCTCCCATCAGATTAACACTCAGCTGTACTCCCTCCCTCCTCCCATCAGATTAACACTCAGCTGTACTCCCTCCCTCCTCCCATCAGATTAACACACAGCTGTTCTCCCTCCCTCCTCCCATCAGATTAACACTCAGCTGTACTCCCTCCCTCCTCCCATCAGATTAACACTCAGCTGTACTCCCTCCCTCCTCCCATCAGATTAACACTCAGCTGTACTCCCTCCCTCCTCCCATCAGATTAACACACAGCTGTTCTCCCTCCCTCCTCCCATCAGATTAACACTCAGCTGTACTCCCTCCCTCCTCCCATCAGATTAACACTCAGCTGTACTCCCTCCCTCCTCCCATCAGATTAACACTCAGCTGTACTCCCTCCCTCCTCCCATCAGATTAACACTCAGCTGTACTCCCTCCCTCCCTCCTCCCATCAGATTAACACTCAGCTGTACTCCTCCCTCCTCCCATCAGATTAACACTCAGCTGTACTCCCTCCCTCCCTCCTCCCATCAGATTAACACTCAGCTGTACTCCCTCCCTCCTCCCATCAGATTAACACTCAGCTGTACTCCCTCCCTCCTCCCATCAGATTAACACACAGCTGTACTCCCTCCCTCCTCCCATCAGATTAACACTCAGCTGTACTCCCTCCCTCCTCCCATCAGATTAACACTCAGCTGTACTCCCTCCCTCCTCCCATCAGATTAACACTCAGCTGTACTCCCTCCCTCCTCCCATCAGATTAACACTCAGCTGTACTCCCTCCCTCCCTCCTCCCATCAGATTAACACTCAGCTGTACTACCTCCCTCCCTCCTCCCATCAGATTAACACTCAGCTGTACTACCTCCCTCCCTCCTCCCATCAGATTAACACTCAGCTGTACTCCCTCCCTCCTCCCATCAGATTAACACTCAGCTGTACTCCCTCCCTACCTCCTCCCATCAGATTAACACTCAGCTGTACTCCCTCCCTCCTCCCATCAGATTAACACTCAGCTGTACTCCCTCCCTCCTCCCATCAGATTAACACTCAGCTGTACTCCCTCCCTCCTCCCATCAGATTAACACTCAGCTGTACTCCCTACCTCCTCCCATCAGATTAACACTCAGCTGTACTCCCTCCCTCCTCCCATCAGATTAACACTCAGCTGTGCTCCCTCCCTCCTCCCATCAGATTAACACTCAGCTGTACTCCCTCCCTCCCTCCTCCCATCAGATTAACACTCAGCTGTACTCCCTCCCTCCCTCCTCCCATCAGATTAACACTCAGCTGTACTCCCTCCCTCTTCCCATCAGATTAACACTCAGCTGTACTCCCTCCCTCCTCCCATCAGATTAACACTCAGCTGTACTGCCTCCCTCCTCCCATCAGATTAACACTCAGCTGTACTCCCTCCCTCCTCCCATCAGATTAACACTCAGCTGTACTCCCTCCCTCCCTCCTCCCATCAGATTAACACTCAGCTGTACTCCCTCCCTCCTCCCATCAGATTAACACTCAGCTGTACTCCCTCCCTCCTCCCATCAGATTAACACTCAGCTGTACTCCCTCCCTCCTCCCATCAGATTAACACTCAGCTGTACTCCACATGTTCTCTTTCTCACCACGACATTGTTCTTTAGTAGTAGTCTTTTAATTAGTTGAACGGTAGTATTCTATAGTGTATTCGGAAATCATTCAGACTCCTTGAATTTTTTCACATTTTTTGGTACCCTTCCCCAGATCTGTGCCTCGACACAATCCTGTCTCGGCGCTCTACGGACAATTCCTTCGACCCCATGGCTTGGTTTTTGCTCTGACATGCACTGTCAACTGTGGGCCTTTATATAGACAGGTGTGTGCCTTTCCAAATCATGTCCAATCAATTGAATTTACCACAGCTCGACTCCAATCAAGTTGTAGAAACATCTCAAGGATGATCAATAGAAACCGGATGCAGCTGAGCTCAATTTCGAGTCTCATTGCAAAGGGTCTGAATATTTACAGAACCAGTCAAAAGTTTGGACACACCTACTCATTCAAGGGTTTTTCTTTATTTTACTATTTTCTACATTGTAGAATAATAGTGAAGACATCAAAACTATGAAATAATAATATTTTATATTTGAGATTCTTCAAATAGCCACCCTTTGCCTTGATGACAGCTTTGCACACTCTTGGCATTCTCTCAACCAGCTTCACCTGGAATGCTTTTCCAACAGTCTTTGAAGGAGTTGCTGAGCACTTGTTGGCTGCTTTTCCTTCACTCTGCCGTCCGACTCATCCCAAACCATCTCAATTGGGTTGAGGTTGGGGGATTGTGGAGACCAGGTCATCTGATGCAGCACTCCATCACTCTCCTTCTTGGTAAAATAGCCCTTACACAGCCTGGAGGTGTGTTGGGTCAATGTCCTGTTAAAAAACAAATAATATCCCACTAAGCCCAAACCAGAATGGGATGGCATATCGCTGCAGAATGCTGTGGTAGCCAGGCATGTGTGCCTTGAATTCTAAATAAATCACTGACAGTGTCACCAGCAAAGCACCATCACACCATAACACCTCCTCCTCCTCCATTCTTTACGGTGGGAACTACACATGCGGAGATCATCCGTTCACTCACAGCGCGTCTCACAAAAACACGGCGGTTGGAACCAAAAATCTCAAATTTGGACTCCAGACCAAAGGACAAATTTCCACCGGTCTAATGTCCATTGCTTGTGTTTCTTGGCCCAAGCAGGTCTCTTCTTATTATTGGTGTCCTTTAGTAGTGGTTTATTTGCAGGAATTCGACCATGAAGGCCTGATTCACACAGTCCCCTCTGAACAGTTGATGTTGAGATGTGTCTGTGACTTGAACTCTGTGAAGCATTTATTTGGGCTTCAATTTCTGAGGCTGGTAACTCTAATGAACTTATCCTCTGCAGCAGAGGTAACTCTGGGTCTTCCATTCCTGTGGCGGTCCTCATGAGCGCCAGTTTCATCATAGCGCTTGATGGTTTTTGCGACTGCATTTGAAGAAACTTTCAAAGTTCTTGAAATGTTCCATATTGAATGACCTTTATGTCTTAAAGTAATGATGGACTGTCGTTTCTCTTTGATTATTTGAGCTGTTCTTGCCATAATATGGACTTTTACCAAATAGGGCTATCTTCTGTATACCCCCCTACAGTGAGGGAAAAAAGTATTTGATCCCCTGCTGATTTTGTAAGTTTGCCCACTGACAAAGACATGATCAGACTATAATTTTAATGGTAGGTTTATTTGAACAGTGAGAGACAGAATAACAACAAAAATCCAGAAAAACGCATGTCAAAAACGTTATAAATTGATTTGCATTTTAATGAGGGAAATAACTATTTGACCCCTCTGCAAAACATGACTTAGTACTTGGTGGCAAAACCCTTGTTGGCAATCACAGAGATCAGACGATTCTTGTAGTTGGCCACCAGGTTTGCATACATCTCAGGAGGGATTTTGTTCCACTCCTCTTCTATGGGATTAAGGTCTGGAAACTGGCTAGGCCACTCCAGGACCTTAATGTGCCTCTTCTTGAGCCACTCCTTTGTTGCCTTGGCCGTGTGTTTTGGGTCATTGTCATGCTGGAATACCCATCCACGACCCATTTTCAATGCCCTGGCTGAGGGAAGGAGGTTCTCACTCAAGATTTGACGGTACATTGCCCCGTCCATTGTCCCTTTGATGCGGTGAAGTTGTCCTGTCCCCTTAGCAGAAAAACACCCCCAAAGCATAATGTTTCCACCTCCATGTTTGACGGTGGGGATGGTGTTCTTGGGGTCATAGGCAGCATTCCTCCTCCTCCAAACACGGCGAATTGAGTTGACGCCAAATAGCTCCATTTTGGTCTCATCTGACCATAACTCTTTCACCCAGTTCTCCTCTGAATCATTCAGATGTTCATTGGAAAACTTCAGACGGGCCTGTATATGTGCTTTCTTGAGCAGAGGGACCTTGCGGGCGCTGCAGGATTTCAGTCCTTCACGGCGTAGTGTGTTACCAATTGTTTTCTTGGTGACTATGGTCCCAGCTGCCTTGAGATCATTGACAAGATCCTCCCGTGTAGTTCTGGGCTGATTCCTCACCGTTCTCATGATCATTGCAACTCCACAAGGTGAGATCTTGCATGGAGCCCCAGGCCGAGGGAGATTGACAGTTATTTTGTGTTTCTTCCATTTGCAAATAATCTCACCAACTGTTGTCACCTTCTCAAGCTGCTTGGCGATGGTATTGTAGCCCATTCCAGCCTTGTGTAGGTCTACAATCTTGTCCCTGACATCCTTGGAGAGCTCTTTGGTCTTGGCCATGGTGGAGAGTTTGGAATCTGATTGATTGCTTCTGTGGACAGGTGTCTTTTATACAGGTAATAAACTGAGATTAGGAGCACTCCTTTTAAGAGTCTGCTCCTAATCTCAGCTCGTTACCTGTAGAAAAGACACCTGGGAGCCAGAAATCTTTCTGATTGAGAGCGGGTCAAATACTTATTTCCCTCATTAAAATGCAAATCAATTTATAACATTTTTGACATGTGTTTTTCTGGATTTTTTTGTTGTTATTCTGTCTCTCACTGTTCAAATAAACCTACCATTAAAATTATAGACTGATCATTTCTTTGTCAGTGGACAAATGTACAAAATCAGCAGGGGATCAAATACTTTTTTCCCTCACTGTACCTTGTCACAACACAACTGATTGGCTCAAATGCATTAAGAAGGAAAGAAATTCCACAAATTAACTTTTAAGAAGGCACACCTGTTAATTGAAATGCATTCCAGGTGACTACCTCTTGAAGCTGGTTGAGAGAATGCCAAGAGTGTGCAAAGCTGTCATCAAGGCAAAGGGTGGCTATTTGAAGAATCTGTTTAACACTTTTTTGGTTACTACATGATTCCATATGTGTTATTTCATAGTTTTGATGTCTTCACTATGATTCTACAATGTAGAATTTGTAAGTCGCTCTGGATAAGAGCGTCTGCTAAATGACGTAAATGTAAATGTAGAAAATAGTAAAAATTAAGAAAAACACATGAATGAGTAGGTGTCCAAACTTTTGACTGGTAGTTTATGTAAATTAAGGTATTCAAGTTTTTTATTTTTAAAACATTTGCTAAAATTTATAAGAACCTGTTTTCTCTTTGTCATTATGGGGTATTGTGTGTAGATTGATGAGGAAAACATTTAATTTAATCCATTTTAGAATAAGGCTGTAAAACTTAACAAAATGTGGAAAAAGTCTAGGGGTCTGAATACTTTCCGAATGCACTGTAAGTAAGACATGCTTGTGACTTCAGAATGTGCTCCTACTCTCTAGTAAATTGGTTCCCAACCCTTTTCGGTTATTGGACCACCAACTGTATTTTGCTCAGCCCGGAGTACCCCTGAAGTACCCCCTCATGTGCATTTGACCAGTAAGCCTATGATCTCATGAGACTCCTCAAGTATCCCCTGTGGATAGGCCAAGTACCCCCAGGGATCCTAGTACCCCCAGGGATCCTAGTACCCCCAGGGATCCTAGTACCCCCAGGGATCCTAGTACCCCCAGGGATCCTAGTACCCCCAGGGATCCTGGTACCCCCAGGGATCCTAGGTACCCCCAGGGATCCTAGGTACCCCCAGGGATCCTAGTACCCCCAGGGATCCTGGTACCCCCAGGGATCCTGGTACCCCCAGGGATCCTAGTACCCCCAGGGATCCTGGTACCCCCAGGGATCCTAGTACCCCCAGGGATCCTGGTACCCCCAGGGATCCTGGTACCCCCAGGGATCCTAGTACCCCCAGGGATCCTAGTACCCCCAGGGATCCTGGTACCCCCAGGGATCCTAGTACCCCCAGGGATCCTAGTACCCCCAGGGATCCTGGTACCCCCAGGGATCCTGGTACCCCCAGGGATCCTAGTACCCCCAGGGATCCTAGTACCCCCAGGGATCCTGGTACCCCCAGGGATCCTAGTACCCCCAGGGATCCTAGTACCCCCAGGGATCCTAGTACCCCCAGGGATCCTAGTACCCCCAGGGATCCTGGTACCCCCAGGGATCCTAGTACCCCCAGGGATCCTAGTACCCCCAGGGATCCTGGTACCCCCAGGGATCCTAGTACCCCCAGGGATCCTGGTACCCCCAGGGATCCTGGTACCCCCAGGGATCCTAGTACCCCCAGGGATCCTAGTACCCCCAGGGATCCTAGTACCCCTGGTTGAGAACCACTGCTCTAGTTCAGGGTTCCTCAACAGGCAAAAACGTTATTTATATTTTTTATTGTTGGACATAAAAGACTGTAAAAACACCAGGAAATCTGTTCCCAAGTATTTCCACGCAAATATTAGGTCTGTTTGGGCTTTTTGCGGTCTACAAATTATTTGTAATTATGTTCCGGCCCCTTGACCATCCGCTCACTAATAAAATCGGTCCGTGGCTGAATCTAGTTGATCCCTGATCTAGTAGGAAGGTTTCTAGGGTAGAAGTTCTTATTTGCCATCTGTCACAATGGCTAGTTTGGCGATATGGACGGGGCGATATGGACGGGGCGGGGCGATATGGACGGGGCGGGGCGATATGGACGGGGGGCTATATGGACGGGGCGGGGGCGATATGGACGGGGCGGGGCGATATGGACGGGGCGGGGCGATATGGACGGGGCGGGGCGATATGGACGGGGCGGGGCGATATGGACGGGGCGGGGCGATATGGACGGGGCGATATGGACGGGGAGATGGAGGGATATGGCCAAAATATCATTTCACAATATTTTTTTCATTTTTAACGGTATGGCGGTATTTGTCTATTTTATGTTTCTGAATAACAAAAGTTCTAAATATGTTTTATGAGCAGTGCCTGACCCTTGAATGGCAACAAATGAATCATAAATGGTTTTAATGGGTTTTATCCATTCAGATGGTTTTATACTCAACCAAACCAGGACAAAACTGACAGTAGTCCAAATTTATAGAACTTTTCATTTATTTAGCACGATTTGTAAAAATACATACCGGTATTCACGATGTATCGCCCAGCACATACCAGTGGCTCAGTGTCTGGTACTGATTTTCTAGTAGGTGTGTTTTTAGGGGAAGTTTTCTAGAACAGTAGTAAAGGGTGTTTTACCAGCCATCTGTTCCAATGGGACTGTATATAACTGGATCGCTGTAGGATAAATTACCAAAGACTCTTAGCCCGTTGGGTAGACTACATTAAGATACATATCTCTACAATTTAAACCATTTTACTGATTTATAATGAATATAGGCTATTATTAAAAAATCATCATCTTTATCCATTGGGGTTATTCCTCCCTGTCCCTAACTGTCATACAGCTCAGTGGCTTCTGGGAAATCCCTAGTGGTCACTGATGTTCTCTCTGACCGTCCCTCCTCCAGTCCTCCATCACGCCACCCCTCCTCTCTGTTCTGACCGTCCATCTGTCGTGTGCTCAATAAATGTAGCCCCTACCCCAAGGAATACCACCATCCTCCATCCACCATATCCTCTCATTTCAACACTGTGATTTTTTTTTGTTCTGTGCCTCTACAGATACTGTATCTACATTTCGTTGGTATACGGTAGCTCTTACCCACTTCTAGTGCTGAGTGATTAACCAACATTTTGTTTTTTCCCCCCCAGTTATTAAACAGCTAATTGACTGATGTCAGTTCAATTACTTGAATTCCATTTAGTTCTGTTTTTTTTTTTTTTTTTTTTTGTGAGTCCAACGCGTTGTTTCTCTAGAGAGAAATCAAATCATTCACAAGAGAAATCAACTCTAGAACTATGTGGGACGCTGGGCTGAAGGGAGTTGTAGTGTTCATTAAACAAATATTAAATCTAGTTCTGCGCAGAAACGTGTTAATTAACTACAATCACCATAATCCATTGTGGCTGTTTTGTCCCGCTCAGGACACGGGTTTCACATAATCCCAATGCGTTTCTATTGGCTTATTTTGGACCTAAGCTTGTCACTTGCCTTCCTGTCTTTGGGACAACGACTCCCATTGTTAAATAAAATTTTATTGGCCACATGCGCCGAATACAACAGGTGCAGACATTACAGTGAAATGCTTACTTACAGCCCTTAACCAACAGTGCATTTATTTTTAATAAAAAAGTAGAATAAAACAAAAAAGTGTTGAGAAAAAAAAGAGCAGAAGTAAGAGCAGAAGTAAAATAAAATAACAGTAGGGAGGCTATATATACAGGGGGGTACCGGTGAAGAGTCAATGTGCGGGGGCACCGGCTAGTTGAGGTAGTTGAAGTAATATGTACATGTGGGTAGAGTTAAAGTGATTATGCATAAATAATTAACAGAGTAGCAGCAGTGTAAAAAGATGGGGTGGGGGGGGGGGGGCAGTGCAAATAGTCCGGGTAGCCATGATTAGCTGTTTAGGAGTCTTATGGCTTGGGGGTAGAAGCTGTTGAGAAGTATTTTGGACCTAGACTTGGCACTCCGGTACCGCTTGCCGTGCGGTAGCAGAGAGAACAGTCTATGACTAGGGTGGCTGGAGTCTTTGACAATTTTGAGGGCCTTCCTCTGACACCGCCTGGTATAGAGGTCCTGGATGGCAGGAAGCTTGGCCCCAGTGATGCACTGGGCCGTACGCACTACCCTCTGTAGTGCCTTACGGTCGGAGACCAAGCAGTTGCCATACCAGGAAGTGATGCAACCAGTCAGGATGCTCTCGATGGTGCAGCTGTAGAACTTTTTGAGGATCTGAGGACCCATGCCAAATCTTTTCAGTCTCCTGTTAGGGCGGAGACATGAGCATCTCGTCATTAAATACAGATCTCTGGACGGATACACTTTTACGCCAGATACGTGAGGTTAGATACACGCAGACTGTATATAGACCGCATGAGAGAGGAAGGTACACAACACAATGACGAGAGGGACAGAGACCGTTCGTGAAAGTATGCCTTAACTACTTTTAAGAACTAGTCAAATTATTTCGTCAGACAGCCCTGCAGTAAACTTAGGTAGGCTAGTTAAATAGGATGACTAAAGACAGTACAGTATTGGGGGGAACAGAGATAACATTGTCTGGCTGGCTGGCTGCCACTGCCTGAGCAGAGATGAGATGATGACTTTAAGGAAAGTCATCAATTAAAAACTAAGTAATATACACAACTGAAATATTTCATTATTTCATAGTCTTTTTCTATTGATGTCTACCCAATGTGGACCTGACAGGGACAATGGAATATGTTCTATGTTTTGTTAATGTTCACTATTCTTTGCTTTGGAATTTACATTAAAGAAAATCTAATTAAAATCTAAAATCATTGTCATTATTTCATGTATATTTTGTAATCTAAGCTGAAAAATCGAAAACCGTGATTATTCTTTTATAACCGAACTGAAACCGAAACGACCTCAAAAAGCACTAATCGCTCAGCACTGCCCACATCAATATGTCATGTTTGGTTTTAGCCTGAGCTCTACCAATTTCACCCTGGCAGTTGTTTTTAGTTTCATGTTTCTACATTAATCTACACTGAACAAAAATATAAACGCAACATGTTAAAGTGTAAAGTGTTGGTCCCATGTTTCATGAGCTGAAATAAAAGATCCCAGAAATTTTCCATACGCACAAAAAGCTTACTTCTCTCAAATGTTGTGCACAAATGTATTTACATCCCTGTTAGTCAGCATTTCTCCTTTGCTAAGACAATCCATCCACCTGACAGGTGTGGCATATCAAGAAGCTGATTAAACAGCATGATTATTACACAGGTGCACCTTGTGCTGGGGCCAATAAAAGGCCATAAGATACGGACAACGAACACACTTGCATTTCCAGTTCCCGCCAATATCCAGCAACTTGGCACAACCATTGAAGTGGAGTGGGACAACATTCCACAGGCCACAATCAACAGCTTGATCAATTCTATGCGAAGGAGATGCATGAGGCAAATGGTGGTCACACCAGATACTGACTGGTTTTCTGATCCACGCCACCTACCTTAATAAAAAAAAAAAAAAGGTATCTGTGACCAAAAGATGCATATCTGTATTCCCCCAGTCATATGAAATCCATAGATTAGGGCCTAATGAATTTATTTAGATTGACTGATTTCCTTATATGAACTGTAACTCAGTAAATTCTTTAATTGTTGCATGTTGTGTTTATATTTTGTTCAGTATATATTTATTCAGTAGCTAGCCATACATGTTTTTGGTAGTTGGTGTTCGCTGGAACAAGGGGCTCAGTAACAACCGCAGGAGAAGAAACTATCCAATCACTGCCCTCCTGTGGATAGGATGAGCCCTGGGAGGGTCAAAGGTCAAGTCAGAGCGCAGCTTCTGCGGAATTCTAAAGTCCACTGGTCTAACCGAGTCCAGCAGCCCCCCATTTGACCTGCTTCATCCCTGTAATGTCCACTGAAAGCAGTGGAGGAGATTTGATAGCATAGCTTGATATGTTATATACATGGAAGAAGAGGCTGTTGGCTACATCAAATAATATCTGATATCTGTTTAGTTGATGTCGAGGGTTAGTGGATGGAGGGGATAGATAGAGAGGATTGGATCCAGCAGGCATGTGAAGAGCCACATTAGACCAGGGTCCTCTCCCACCCATCACATTAGACCAGGGTCCTCTCCTACCCATCACATTAGACCAGGGTCCTCTCCCACCCATCACATTAGACCAGGGTCCTCTCCCACCCTCCCCTAGCCTGTCACATTAGACCAGGGTCCTCTCCCACCCATCACATTAGACCAGGTTCCTCTCCCACCCTTCCCTAGCCTGTCACATTAGACCAGGGTCGTCTCCCACCCTCTCCTAGCCTGTCACATTTGACCAGGGTCGTCTCCCACCCTTCCCTAGCCTGTCATCACATTAGACCAGGTTCCTCCCCCACCCATCACATTAGACCAGGGTCGTCCCCCACCCTCTCCTAGCCTGTCATCACATTAGACCAGGTCCCTCTCCCACCCATCACATTAGACCAGGGTCCTCTCCCACCCATCACATTAGACCAGGGTCCTCTCCCACCCATCACATTAGACCAGGGTCCTCTCCCACCCATCACATTAGACCAGGTTCCTCTCCCACCCTTCCCTAGCCTGTCACATTAGACCAGGGTCGTCTCCCACCCTCTCCTAGCCTGTCACATTTGACCAGGGTCGTCTCCCACCCTTCCCTAGCCTGTCATCACATTAGACCAGGTTCCTCTCCCACCCATCACATTAGACCAGGGTCGTCCCCCACCCTCCCCTAGCCTGTCATCACATTAGACCAGGGTCCTCTCCCACCCATCACATTAGACCAGGGTTGTCTCCCACCCTCCCCTAGCCTGTCATCACATTAGACCAGGTTCCTCTCCCACCCATCACATTAGACCAGGGTCGTCTCCCACCCTCCCCTAACCTGTCACATTAGACCAGGGTCGTCTCCCACCCTCCCCTAGCCTGTCATCACATTAGACCAGGGTCGTCTCCCACCCTCTCCTAGCCTGTCACATTAGACCAGGGTCGTCTCCCACCCTCCCCTAGCCTGTCACATTAGACCAGGTTCCTCTCCCACCCATTCACATTAGACCAGGGTCCTCTCCCACCCTCCCCTAGCCTGTCACATTAGACCAGGGTCATCTCCCACCCTCCCCTAGCCTGTCACATATTAGACCAGGGTCGTCTCCCACCCTCCCCTAGCCTGTCATCACTTTAGACCAGGTTCCTCTCCCACCCATCACATTAGACCAGGGTCGTCTCCCACCCTCCCCTATCCTGTCACATTAGACCAGGGTCGTCTCCCACCCTCCCCTAGCCTGTCATCACATTAGACCAGGGTCGTCTCCCACCCTCCCCTATCCTGTCATCACATTAGACCAGGGTCGTCTCCCACCCTCCCCTAGCCTGTCACATTAGACCAGGGTCGTCTCCCACCCTCCCCTAGCCTGTCATCACATTAGACCAGGGTCGTCTCCCACCCTCCCCTATCCTGTCATCACATTAGACCAGGGTCGTCTCCCACCCTCCCCTATCCTGTCATCACATTAGACCAGGTTCCTCTCCCACCCATCACATTAGACCAGGGTTGTCTCCCACCCTCCCCTAGCCTGTCACATTAGACCAGGGTCGTCTCCCACCCTCCCCTAGCCTGTCACATTAGACCAGGGTCGTCTCCCACCCTCCCCTAGCCTGTCACATTAGACCAGGGTCGTCTCCCACCCTCCCCTAGCCTGTCACATTATACCAGGGTCGTCTCCCACCCTCCCCTAGCCTGTCACATTAGACCAGAGTCCTCTCCCTCTCCTCTCTCCATCTTCTCTGTAGGGGTCAGTGGATGGAGGGATAGAGGACTGTCGAATCAGACCGGGGTCCTCTCTGCATCAGCCGGCCAGAGAGGGTTAGAGGTCAGAGGTCAACCTGCCATCACCTCTGATGTCATTAAGGATGCGTGATTGGTTTAGCTGAAATGCTACCCTCTCCCTCTAATCCAATAGAAAAACTTGATAGGAGAAGCTCAGGGAGGTCATTTAGTGCAATTTAGCCTGAATGGATGAACTTCCTACAGAAGATGACAGTCCAGGGTACAAGGGCATATAGATGCGTAGCTACATCACAAACAAATGGTTGATAGTATATTACGTATTGTACAGTACTGTATGCTTTTATAGTGCAGCAGAGATGATAGCCTATAATTTAACACTTTGTTATGCATTTTTAAACTGTGTGGATTTTCAGTGGTCACACACATGGCTGAGTACTCTCTTATCAATGACTTGTCATGTAATCTATACACAGGGAATAGAGCGAGAGATTAGGAAGAGATGAGAGGGAGGGAGGATATGGAGGAGGAAGAGGAGGAAGAGGAGGGTTCACAGGGCTTGGGTTGTCCTTGGTCCAGTGCCTTTGTCTCTGAGAGCTGTGACATCACAGTTCAGAGTTCATCACCCTCGTCACAGCCTGTCCACTCCGCCCCTCCCCCTTTAGCATCCCCTCCCCCCCCTCACCCCTTCCTTTCTCCATCTTCTCTTCTCTCCTCCATCCATATCTCCCTTTCTCTCCATCTTGTCTCCTTTCTTTCTTTCTCTCTCTCTCGTGTCAGTCTCTTATACCTCTACTGTAATATCATACTGTTGTTAGTATCAGTCTCTCACCTCTACTGTAATATCATACTGTTGTTAGTATCGACTCTGTTTTTTTACACAGTATTGTGTTTTCTCCATTGATTGAGAGTGAACCTAGCTGGCCAGGAATATTGTTTGTTAGAGATCTGGCTGCTTGAGAAGGTCTCTCAACTCAATAAATCCATGCAAGGAAAAGACAAAAACCCATACAGGGTTTGTCAGTAGTGGGGAGGAGAGGAGAGAAGGCAGAGGAGAGGAGGAAGATGAGAGGAGAGGAGGAAGATGAGAGAATAAGAGAGGAGAGGAGGCAGAGGAGAGGAGAGGAGAGGAGAGGAGAGGAGAGGAGAGGAGGCAGAGGAGAGGAGGAAGATGAGAGAAGAGGGGAGGAAGAGGAGAGGAGAGGTGAGAAGGCAGAGGAGAGGAGAGGATGCAGAGGAGAGGAGGCGGAGGAGAGGAGGCAGAGGAGAGGAGGAAGATGAGAGAAGAGGAGAGGAGGAAGAGAAGGCAGAGGAGAGGAGAGAAGGCAGAGAAGAGGAGAGGAGAGGAGGCAGAGGAGCGATGAGGAGAGGAGGCAGAGGAGCGATGAGGAGAGGAGGCAGAGGAGAGGAGGCAGAGGAGAGGAGAGGAGAGGAGGAAGAGAAGGCAGAGGAGAGGAGGAAGAGAAGGCAGAGGAGAGGAGAGAAGGCAGAGAAGAGAAGAGAAGAGGAGAGGAGGCAGAGGAGCGATGAGGAGGCAGAGGAGAGGAGGAAGAGGAGAGGAGGCAGAGGAGAGGAGAGAAGGCAGAGGAGAGGAGGAAGAGGAGAGGAGGCAGAGGGGAGGAGGAAGAGGAGAGGAGGCAGAGGAGAGGAGGCAGAGGAGAGGAAGAGGAGAGGACAGGAGGCAGAGGAGAGGAAGAGGAGAGGAGAGGGGGCAGAGGGGAGGAGAGAGGCAGAAAAGAGGAGGGAGCAGTAGATAGAGGGGAGAGAGGGGCCAATCGTGCAGAGAGAGAGAAAGGGAGAGCTAGAAAGAGATGGACAGAGAGGGGCCATCGCGGAGAGAGAGAAAGGGAGAGATAGAAAGTGATGGACAGAGAGCGGCCATCGTAGAAAGAGAGAGAGAAAGGGAGAGATAGAAAGAGATGGACAGAGAGATGGAGAGGGCCAATCTGTCAGAGAGCTGTCTCTCAGTGTGAGGGGTCACACGCACTCAGTCTTCCCTCAGCCCTGCCCTGCCCCGCTGCCCCGCCTCATGCTCTTCTCCCTTCTCCTGGCCCCTTCAGCAGAGTGGGTAACTGCAACACAACACTTCAGACGGGCATGTATATGTGCTTTCTTGAGCAGGGGGACCTTGCAGGATTTCAGTCCTTCACGGCGTAGTGTGTTACCAATTGTTTTCTTGGTGACTATGGTCCCAGCTGTCTTGAGATCATTGACAAGATCCTCCCGTGTAGTTCTGGGCTGATTCCTCACCGTTTTCATGATCATTGCAACTCCACGAGGTGAGATCTTGCATGGAGCCCCAGGCCGAGGGAGATTGACAGTTATTTTGTGTTTCTTCCATTTGCGAATAATCGCACCAACTGTTGTCACCTTCTCACCAAGCTGCTTGGCGATGGTGTTGTAGCCCATTCCAGCCTTGTGTAGGTCTACAATCTTGTCCCTGACACCCTTGGAGAGCTCTTTGGTCTTGGCCAGGGTGGAGAGTTTGGAATCTGATTGATTGATTGCTTCTGTGGACAGGTGTCTTTTATACAGTTAACAAACTGAGATTAGAGCACTCCCTTTAAGAGTGTGCTCCTAATCTCAGCTCGTTACCTGTATAAAAGACACCTGGGAGCCAGAAATCTTTCTGATTGAGAGGGGGTCAAATACTTATTTCCCTCATTAAAATGCAGATCAATTTATAACATTTTTGACATGCGATTTTCTGGATTTTTTTGTTGTTATTCTGTCTCTCATTGTTCAAATAAACCTACCATTAAAATTATAGACTGATCATTTCTTTGTCAGTGGGCAAATGTACAAAATCAGCAGGGGGTCAAAAACTTTTTTCCCTCACTGTGTACATATACAGTGGGGAGAACAAGTATTTGATACACTGCCGATTTTGCAGGTTTTCCTACTTACAAAGCATGTAGAGGTCTGTAATTTTTATCATAGGTACACTTCAACTGTGAGAGACGGAATCTAAAACAATAATCCAGAAAATCACATTGTATGATTTTTAAGTAATTAATTTGCATTTTTTTGCTTTACATAAGTATTTGATACATCAGAAAAGCAGAACTTAATATTTGGTACAGAAACCTTTGTTTGCAATTACAGAGATCATACGTTTCCTGTAGGTCTTGACCAGGTTTGCACACACTGCAGCAGGGATTTTGGCCCACTCCTCCATACAGACCTTCTCCAGATCCTTCAGGTTTCGGGGCTGTCGCTGGGCAATACGGACTTTCAGCTCCCTCCAAAGATTTTCTGTTGGGTTCAGGTCTGGAGACTGGCTAGGCCATTCCAGGACCTTGAGATGCTTCTTACGGAGCCACTCCTTAGTTGCCCTGGCTGTGTGTTTCGGGTCGTTGTCATGCTGGAAGACCCAGCCACGACCCATCTTCAATGCTCTTACTGATGGAAGGAGGTTGTTGGCCAAGATGTATTTATTTATTTTTATTTCACCTTTATTTAACCAGGTAAGCCAGTTGAGAACAAGTTCTCATTTACAACTGCGACCTGGCCAAGATAAAGCAAAGCAGTGCGATAAAAACAACAACACAGAGTTACATATGGGGTAATACAACACAAAGTCAAAAATACAACAGAAAAAAATATATATATACAGTGTGTGCAAATGTAGCAAGTTATGGAGGTAAGGCAATAAATAGGCTATAGTGCAAAATAATTACAATTAGTATTAACACTGGAATGATAGATGTGCAAGAGATGATGTGCAAATAGAGATACTGGGGTACAAATGAGCAAAATAAATAACAATATAGGGATGAGGTAGTTGGGCGGGCTAATTTCAGATGGGCTGTGTACAAGATCTCGCGATACATGGCCCCATCCATCCTCCCCTCAATACGGTGCAGTCGTTCTGTCCCCTTTGCAGAAAAGCATCCCCAAAGAATGATGTTTCCACCTCCATGCTTCACGGTTGGGATGGTGTTCTTGGGGTTATACTCATCCTTCTTCTTTCTCCAAACACGGCGAGTGGAGTTTAGACCAAAAAGCTATATTTTTGTCTCATCAGACCACATGACCTTCTCCCATTCCTCCTCTGGATCATCCATTACATTTTTTTTACATTTTAGTCATTTAGCAGACGCTCTTATCCTCTGGATCATCCAGATGGTCATTGGCAAACTTCAGACGGGCCTGTAGGATTTTAATCCATGACGGCGTAGTGTGTTACTAATGGTTTTCTTTGAGACTGTGGTCCCAGCTCTCTTCAGGTCATTGAACAGGTCCTGCCGTGTAGTTCTGGGCTGATCCCTCACCTTCCTCATGATCATTGATGCCCCACGAGGTGAGATCTTGCATGGAGCCCCAGACCGAGGGTGATTGACCGTCATCTTGAACTTCTTCAATTTTCTAATAATTGCGCCAACAGTTGTTGCCTTCTCACCAAGCTGCTTGCCTATTGTCCTGTAGCCCATCCCAGCCTTGTGCAGGTCTACAATTTTATCCCTGATGTCCTTACACAGCTCTCTGGTCTTGGCCATTGTGGAGAGGTTGGAGTCTGTTTGATTGAGTGTGTGGACAGGTGTCTTTCATACAGGTAACGAGTTCAAACAGGTGCAGTTAATACAGGTAATGAGTGGAGAACAGGAGGGCTTCTTAAAGAAAAACTAACAGGTCCGTGAGAGCCGGAATTCTTACTGGTTGGTAGGTGATCAAATACTTATGTCATGCAATACAATGCAAATTAATTACTTACAAATCATACAATGTGATTTTCTGGATTTTTGTTTTAGATTCCGTCTCTCACAGTTGAAGTGTACCTATGATAAAAATTACAGACCTCTACATGCTTTGTAAGTAGGAACACCTGCAAAATCGGCAGTGTATCAAATACTTGTTCTCCCCACTGTATATATTTTAAACCTTTATTTATCCAGTCAAGTCAATTAAGAACAAATTCTTATTTACAATGACGGCCTGGCCAGTGACGACTGGGTGTGATCACATAGCATCCTTTAGTCAACCAGCCCCCCATCCCATCCACCTGTTCCGTGTTGAACAGTGGGGCTCCTCTTGTATCAGTCATATACTGTAGGGAGGGGAGAGGAGACCCTGCCCTGTGGGGAGGAGAGGAGAGTAGGGGAGAGGAGACCCTACCCTGTGGGGAGGAGAGGAAACCATGCCCTGTGGGAGGGGAGAGGAGAGGAGACCCTGCCCATTGGGAGGGGTGAGGGGAGACCCTGCCCATTGGGAGGGGGGAGGAGAGGAGAGGAGGGGAGACCCTGCCCTGTGGGGAGGAGTGGAGACCCTGCCCATTGGGAGGGGTGAGGAGAGGAGGGGAGACCCTGCACTGTAGGAGAGGAGACATTTACATTACATTTTTGTCATTTAGCAGACGCTCTTATCCAGAGCGACTTACAGTTAGTGAATGCATACATTTTAATTTTTCATACTGGCCCCCTGTGGGAATTGAACCCACAACCCTGGCGTTGCAAACGCCATGCTCTACCAACTGAGCTACATCCCTGCCGGCCATTCCCTCCCCTACCCTGGACGACGCTGGGCCAATTGTGCGCCGCCCCATGGGTCTCCCGGTCGCGGCCGGCTACGACAGAGCCTGGATTCGAACCAGGATCTCCAGTGGCACAGCTAGCACTGCGATGCAGTGCCTTAGACCACTGTGCCACTCGGGACCCTGCCCTGTGGGAGAGGAGAGGAGACCCTGCCCTCTGGGAGAGGAGAGGAGAGGAGAGGAGAGGAGAGGAGAGGAGAGGAGAGGAGAGGAGAGGAGAGGAGAGGAGAGGAGAGGAGACCCTGCCCTGTGGGAGGGGTGAGGAGACGTGACCTATGAGGAGGTCTGTGGAAGGAGAGACATGTCCTGTTCCTGCTCCTCTCCTCCAGCCGTGAGGGGTGAACGTCCCCGAGGATGACACTGGTCTCTCTTACCCCCTCAGCTGTCCCATGGTTGGATGGGCTGGCCAGTGACACGTGAGGGGGGGGGGGGGGGGGTGATGCCTGGGCGAAGGTCGTAGTGAGTGTGATCTGTTCTGGGATGAGGAAGAGCTGTGTGTGTGTCGCTATGTCCGATCCCCAGCAGGGTTTATGGGTTTGCGTCACTGAGACAAAGAGTTGTCCTTGGGGACCTGGGCTCTTCCCGTAAATCCCTGAGTTAATTTCAGACAAGACTAAAAGGGAAATATACCCACTTTCATCCATTCCATTCCATCCCTGTCTTCCTCTCCCTCCATCACACCTTGACTGTCTGCTCTGCTCTGATTCCGTATCACTCTGTGTTGAGTCCAATGCCAGACCAACTCCATCTGTTTGTCGGCTTTTCCACCCTCTGTGAAGGTGCTCAGAGTATTCTGTAGAAAATCGAATTAGAAAAAAGTTATCTGTAGTGGTCTGTAGTGTAGTGTAGTGGTCTGTAGTGTAGTGAAGTGGTCTATAGTGTAGTGGTCTGTAGTGTAGTG
>CM062487.1:52730023-52790023 GCA_031479575.1 Coregonus ussuriensis
AGGGTACCAGGTAATAACTAGGCTATAAACACGGGGTACCAGGTAATAACTTGGCTATAAACACGGGGTACCAGGTAATAAATAGGCTATAAACACGGGGTACCAGGTAATAACTTGGCTATAAACACAGGGTACCAGGTAATAACTAGGCTATAAACACGGGGTACCAGGTAATAACTAGGCTATAAACACGGGGTACCAGGTAATAACTAGGCTATAAACACGGGGTACCAGGTAATAACTTGGCTATAAACACGGGGTACCAGGTAATAACTAGGCTATAAACACAGGGTACCAGGTAATAACTTGGCTATAAACACAGGGTACCAGGTAATAACTAGGCTATAAACACGGGGTACCAGGTAATAACTAGGCTATAAACACGGGGTACCAGGTAATAAATAGGCTATAAACACGGGGTACCAGGTAATAACTTGGCTATATACACAGGGTACCAGGTAATAACTTGGCTATAAACACGGGCTACCAGGTAATAAATAGGCTATAAACACGGGGTACCAGGTAATAACTTGGCTATATACACAGGGTACCAGGTAATAACTTGGCTATAAACACGGGGCACCAGGTAATAACTTGGCTATAAACACGGGGTACCAGGTAATAACTAGGCTATATAGACGGGGTACCAGGTAGTAACTTGGCTATAAACACGGGGTACCAGGTAATAACTTGGCTATAAACACGGGGTACCAGGTAATAACTTGGCTATATACACGGGGTACCAGGTAATAACTTGGCTATAAACACGGGGCACCAGGTAATAACTAGTCTATATACACGGGGAACCAGGTAATAACTTGGCTATATACACGGGGTACCAGGTAATAACTTGGCTATATACGCGGGGTACCAGGTAATAACTTGGCTATAAACACGGGGCACCAGATAATAACTTGGCTATAAACACGGGGCACCAGGTAATAACTTGGCTATAAACACGGGGCACCAGGTAATAACTTGGCTATATACGCGGGGTACCAGGTAATAACTAGGCTATAAACACGGGGCACCAGATAATAACTTGGCTATAAACACGGGGCACCAGGTAATAACTTGGCTATATACACGGGGCACCAGGTAATAACTTGGCTATATACACGGGGTACCAGGTAATAACTTGGCTATAAACACGGGGTACCGGGTAATAACTTGCCTATATACACGGGGTACCAGGTAATAACTAGGCTATAAACACGGAGTACCGGGTAATAACATGGCTATAAACACGGGGTACTAGGTAATAACTTGGCTATAAACACGGGGTACCAGGTAATAACTTGGCTATAAACACGGGGTACGAGGTGATAACTTGGCTATAAACACGGGGTACCAGGTAATAACTTGGCTCTATACACGGGGTACCAGGTAATAACTTGGCTATAAACACGGGGCACCAGGTAATAACTAGGCTATAAATACACGGGGTACCAGATAATAACTTGGCTATATACACAGGGTACCAGGTAATAACTTGGCTATAAATACACAGGGTACCAGGTAATAACTTAGCTATATACACGGGGTACCAGTAACAAGTCTATGTGCAGGGGTGCCTGGTAATTGAGATATATATGTACATATAGGGAGGGGTACATTTACTAGCCAACAGGATTGATAATACAGTATCAGCAGCATATGTGATGTCAAAAGAGTTAGTACACTCTCTCTCTCTCTCACTCACTCACTCACTCACTCACTCACTCACTCACTCACTCACTCACTCACTCACTCACTCACTCACTCACTCACTCACACACAAAGAGCTGAAATTAGATATAGAAATGGATGAAAGAAGTGAAGACATGAGTGAATGGCAATGCAGTAACCGTTCATTTACAGGAGGAGGTGGAGGCTTTGTTTTGTGTGTACTGGGGACCCAGAGACACTGTCTGCAGAGACACTGGGTGCATCCCAAATGGAACCTTATCCCCTTTTATAGTGCACTACTTTTGACCAGAGCCCTTAGGGTACAGTAAAGGGAATAGGGTGGCGTTTGGGACTCGGACACAGCTACATCAGCAGAAGAGCAGGAGGCTTCAGCTATGTGATGACCCCAGATGTCCCCAGCCAGGAGCTCTGTTCACACACTTCCTCATTTAGTAAAGAGGGCAGAAATAATACAGTGTCTGGTGGTGACTACGTGCAGTCTGGTGGTGACTACGTGCAGTCTGGTGGTGACTACGTGAAGTCCGATGGTGACTACGTGAAGTCTGGTGGTGACTACGTGAAGTCCGATGGTGACTACGTGAAGTCTGGTGGTGACTATGTGAAGTCTGGTGGTGACTATGTGAAGTCTGGTGGTGACTACGTGAAGTCTGGTGGTGACTACGTGAAGTCCGACTGTGACTGCGTGAAGTCCGGTGGTGACTGCGTGAATTCCTGTGCCGACTACGTGAACACCGGTGCCGACTACGTGAAGTCCGGTGGTGATTACATGAAGTCTGTTGGTGACTTCGTGAAGTCCGGTGGTGACTATGTGAATTCCGGTGATGACTACGTGAATTCCGGTGACGACTGCGTGAAGTCTGGTGGTGACTGCGTGAATTCCGGTGACGACTACGTGAACACCGGTGATGACTATGTGAAGTCCGGTGGTGATTACATGAAGTCTGATGGCGACTTTGTGAAGTCAGGTGATGACTACATGAACACCGGTGACGACTGCGGGAAGTCCGGTGGTGACTACGTGAAATCCGATGGTGACTACGTGAAGTGCGATGGTGACTGCATGAATTCCTTTGATGACTACGTGAACACCGGTGATGACTACGTGAACACCGGTGATGACTATGTGAAGTCCGGTGGTGATTACATGAAGTCTGATGGCGACTTTGTGAAGTCAGGTGGTGACTATGTGATGTCTGTTGGTGACTATGTGAAGTCTTGTGGTGACTGTGAATTCCGGTGACGAATACGTGAATTCCGGTGACGACTGCGTGAAGTCCGGTGGTGACTGCGTGAATTCCGGTGACAACTACGGGAAGTCCGGTGGTGACTACGTGAAGTCCGGTGGTGACTACGTGAAGTCCGATGGTGACTAGGTGAAGTCCGATGGTGACTATGTGAAGTCCGATGGTGACTATGTGAAGTCCGGTGGTGACTATGTGAAGTCTGGTGGTGACTATGTGAAGTCTGGTGGTGACTACGTGGATTCCGGCGACGACTACATGAATTCCGGTGATGACTACATGAATTCCGGTGACGACTACATGAATTCCGGTGATGACTACATGAATTCCGGTGACGACTACATTAATTCTGGTGATGGCTACATGAAGTCTGGTGGTGACAACATGAAGTCTGTTGGTGACTTCGTGAAGTCTGTTGGTGACTATGTGAAGTCTTGTGGTGACTGTGAATTCCGGTGACGAATACGTGAATTCCGGTGACGACTGTGTGAAGTCTGGTGGTGACTGTGAATTCCGGTGATGACTATGTGAATTCCAGTGACGACTGCGTGAAGTCTGGTGGTGACTGCGTGAATTCCGGTGACGACTACGGGAAGTCCGGTGGTGACTACGTGAAGTCCGGTGGTGACTATGTGAAGTCGGGTGTTGACTACGTGGATTCCGGCGACGACTACATGAATTCCGGTGATGACTACATGAATTCCGGTGACGACTACATTAATTCTGGTGATGGCTACATGAAGTCTGGTGGTGACAACATGAAGTCTGGTGATAGCTACATGAAGTTCCTTTCATAGGAAGTTTATTGTCACCTAGACCTTGTGTCACATAAATTATATATGTTAAAATGCTGTATTGGTAATATGTTTTCTGCTTTTACCAGACAGTTCTGTCTTTTAAGTGCAAAGTAATGAACATGGTGTCAGTGGACAAATAATGTCTTGACTGGATCAAATTTGATATATTTATTATAAAAAATGATCTAAAATGCAAAACATTTCAAGTTATGCTGTCAGATGGTCCTGATATCACTGTGACCAGCAGTGGGCACTGGTGTTCATGCAAGACCTCATCTCACACCGTCTGTTATGAAACAATGAAATCTGTTTAGACAGCTACTGCTGTGAATGGTGACGTTTTCATCCATTGTTGTGTATCTATTACTGTTATTGTATCTATTATTATCTATTATCTCATATTCCTTTTATACCCCTCAAATGTAACTCTGGAACTCGAAGCCTGTTCCACTGCTTTTTCTCTTCCTTCCAGTCTAATCAGGGACTGATTTAGTCCTGGGACACCAGGCGGGTGCAGTTCCGGTACCCCCTGTATATAGCCTCGTTATTCTTATTTTATTGTTACTCTTTTTTTTTTTCTTTTTTTTTTTTACTTTAGTTTATTTAGTAAATATTTTCTTAACTCTTCTTTTTCTTAAAACTGCGTTGTTGGTAAAGGGCTTGTAAGTAAGCGTTTCAAACTAAAGTCTACACCTGTTGTATTCGGTGCATGTGACAAATAACATTTGATTTGATTAATTATCAGATAGAACAGAAAATCAGCAGTACTCCGGACCTCGTAGGGTAAGATTTTGAATACCTGTGCCTTATAAACTCTACATCCTGCATTACCTCTAATGGTATAACGCGATGCAGGGAATATGACCTAGTCCATCCAGTTATCTCTGGTAACTTGGATGGAAACGTCCTGCCCACCTAGATTGATTCTGATGTTAATACGAATTAAATTGATTTCGATAAGCTGTTGTTTTCTCGTAGAGACACAAATCCAACGTAAATCCTCCAGTAATCAGGCTTGTTTTGCATTTTTCATTCATTTTAATCCTCTTAAATGACGTGGGATAGGTGTGTTGGTGTGTTAAACGGTGCTGGCTCTGCCTCAAGGGTCTATAGTAATGCTTTACTACAGCCCAGCTCTGCTCTGGCTGAAAGGCCCCTCTCTCTCTACATCACCGCTCTGCTCTGGCTGAAAGGCCTCTTTCTCTCTCTACAGCCCAGCTCTGCTCTGGCTGAAAAGCCCCTCTCTCTCTACAGCCCCGCTCTGCTCTGGCTGAAAAGCCCCTCTCTCTCTACAGCCCCGCTCTGCTCTGGCTGAAAGGTCTCTCTCTCTCTCTACATCACCGCTCTGCTCTGGCTGAAAGGCCTCTCTCTCTCTCTACATCACCGCTCTGCTCTGGCTGAAAGGCCTCTCTCTCTCTCTACAGCCCCGCTCTGCTCTGGCTGAAAGGCCTCTCTCTCTCTCTACAGCCCAGCTCTGCTCTGGCTGAAAGGCCTCTCTCTCTCTCTACAGCCCAGCTCTGCTCTGGCTGAAAAGCCCCTCTCTCTCTACAGCCCCGCTCTGCTCTGGCTGAAAAGCCCCTCTCTCTCTACAGCCCAGCTCTGCTCTGGCTGAAAGGCCTCTCTCTCTCTCTACAGCCCCGCTCTGCTCTGGCTGAAAAGCCTCTCTCTCTCTCTACAGCCCCGCTCTGCTCTGGCTGAAAAGCCCCTCTCTCTCTACAGCCCCGCTCTGCTCTGGCTGAAAGGCCTCTCTCTCTCTCTACAGCCCCGCTCTGCTCTGGCTGAAAGGCCTCTCTCTCTCTCTACATCACCGCTCTGCTCTGGCTGAAAAGCCCCTCTCTCTCTACAGCCCCGCTCTGCTCTGGCTGAAAGGCCTCTCTCTCTCTCTACAGCCCCGCTCTGCTCTGGCTGAAAGGCCCCTCTCTCTCTCTCTACAGCCCCGCTCTGCTCTGGCTGAAAGGCCTCTCTCTCTCTCTACAGCCCCGCTCTGCTCTGGCTGAAAGGCCTCTCTCTCTCTCTACATCACCGCTCTGCTCTGGCTGAAAGGCCTCTCTCTCTCTCTCTCTCTACAGCCCAGCTCTGCTCTGGCTGAAAGGCCTCTCTCTCTCTCTACATCACCGCTCTGCTCTGGCTGAAAAGGCCTCTCTCTCTCTCTACAGCACCGCTCTGCTCTGGCTGAAAGGCCTCTCTCTCTCTCTACAGCCCAGCTCTGCTCTGGCTGAAAAGCCCCTCTCTCTCTACAGCCCCGCTCTGCTCTGGCTGAAAGGCCTCTCTCTCTCTCTCTCTCTCTACATCACCGCTCTGCTCTGGCTGAAAGGCCTCTCTCTCTCTCTACATCACCGCTCTGCTCTGGCTGAAAGGCCTCTCTCTCTCTCTACAGCCCCGCTCTGCTCTGGCTGAAAGGCCCCTCTCTCTCTCTACAGCCCCCTGCCAGGTTCTCTCTCTATCTCTCTCTCTCTCTCACACACTACAGTTAACATGTTTAGTTTAGGATTATCTAGGCTTGGGTGTTACTATTTTGTAATAAATTCAATTGGGTATTATTGTTTTATGTTTTTATGTTTCACAAGTTATCTGTGCATTAACTTACTGCTTTCTGTTAGTGCTTTGGTTTGAAGGTAGAGTCCATTTTGTCCTATTGAATGGTGATCCATGCATTTTTTGAACAATTTTTTATTGTTTTTGCTTTCCATGACAAGGTTGTTATAGCTCAGATCCTCATGGTGGATTGTTTTTAAAGGTTATGTTAGTGTCCGTTTAGTCTTATTTAATGGTGGTTGGCTTTGCTGCAGGTGGATAGATTTCTTCTAGTGGTGTTGCTGAGCGGGCAGATGGCTGGCAGTGGTTGTTATTTAAGTCTAACCCTAGACTAGGTGTCTTGTTAATATTGACTTCATCCTTTAATAGGGCTGCTGTGTCTCCTCTGGCCCTTAGAGACAGGCCAGATAGAGACAGGCCAGATAGAGACAGGCCAGATACCTCTCCTCTCCCTCTCCCTCTCCCTCTCCTCTCCCTCTCCCTCTCCCTCTCCCTCTCCCTCTCCCTCTCCCTCTCCCTCTCCTCTCCTCTCCTCTCCTCTCCTCTCCCTCTCCTCTCCTCTCCTCTCCCTCCCCTCTCCCTCTCCCTCTCCCTCTCCCTCTCCCTCTCCCTCTCCCTCTCCCTCTCCCTCTCCCTCCCCTCTTCCTCTCCCTCTCCTCTCCTCTCCTCTCCCTCTCCCTCTCCCTCTCCCTCTACCTCTCCCTCTCCCTCTCCCTCTCCCTCTCCCCTCTCCCTCTCCCCTCCTCTCCTCCCCCTCTCCCTCTCCCTCTCCTCTCCCTCTACCTTATCACTGTTCTACTGCAGAGAATAGACTCCTGTTATCACTGTTCTACTGCAGAGGAGATTCTCCTGTTATCACTGTTCTACTGCAGAGGAGATTCTCCTGTTATCACTGTTCTGCTGCAGAGGAGAGTCTCCTGTTATCTCTGTTCTACTGCAGAGGAGATTCTCCTGTTATCACTGTTCTACTGCAGAGGAGATTCTCCTGTTATCACTGTTCTACTGCAGAGGAGATTCTCCTGTTATCACTGTTCTACTGCAGAGGAGAGTCTCCTGTTATCACTGTTGTACTGCAGAGAATAGACTCCTGTTATCTCTGTTCTACTGCAGAGAATAGACTCCTGTTATCACTGTTCTACTGCAGAGGAGATTCTCCTGTTATCACTGTTCTACTGCAGAGGAGAGTCTCCTGTTATCACTGTTGTACTGCAGAGAATAGACTCCTGTTATCTCTGTTCTACTGCAGAGAATAGACTCCTGTTATCACTGTTCTACTGCAGAGGAGATTCTCCTGTTATCTCTGTTCTACTGCAGAGGAGAGTCTCCTCCTTTGTTCTTTCGTTCCATTTCTTCCATCTTCTCTTCCATCTTTTTTTTAATTCTTTTTGAATCACTCTTTAATAATTCATGATTCCATAGGTTCAGCAGAACTCTGTGGCGGTCTGCCCAGGCGTTAGATATTACAGCACGGTTCTTCACTTTACATGCTGGGTCCACAGAGCAGACAATCTATTTGAAGCAGCATTGTGATGCGCAGTGTATAGGTAACCTTGGGTGTGAATTGGATAGGTACCTGACTGGTGAGACTGTGGCCCTAAAGGGTTTAACAAAGACGAACCAAAAATATGACATTCCTAGTTCGGACCTCAAAGTATCTTGATAGTGACACCCTGAAGACTCTGGCAGGCGCTCTAGTCCAGTGTCACTTTGATGATGCCTGCACATCATGGTTCACCAGCAGCCCCAAACATCTACAGAATACGCTGCAGACCAGCCAAAACAAGCTGGGGAGGGTTGTACTGAAACTCCTACTCATCAAGCATTTGAAGCAGCTAGGCTGGCTGTCTGTAGAGAAAATGGTCATATTAATTCAACTTGGTCTTGTCCATATAATTATTAGTTGACTCAGCCCCCTGGTGCCTACAGTTGAAGTCGGAAGTTTACATACACCTTAGCCAAATACGTTTAAACTCAGTTTTTCACAATTCCTCACATTTAATCCTAGTAAAAATTCCCTGTCTTAGGTCAGTTAGGATCACCACTTTATTTTAAGAATGTGAAATGTCAGAATAATAGAAGAGAGAATGATTTATTTCAGCTTTTATTTCTTTCATCACATTCCCAGTGGGTCAGAAGTTTACATACACTCAATTAGTATTTGGTAGCATTGCCTTTAAATTGTTTAACTTGGGTCAAACGTTTCGGGTAGCCTTCCACAAGCTTCCCACAATAAGTTGGGTGAATTTTAGCCCATTCCTCCTGACAGAGCTGGTGTAACTGAGTCAGGTTTGTAGGCCTCCTTGCTCGCACACGCTTTTTCAGTTCTGCCCACAAATGTTCTATAGGCTTGAGGTCAGGGCTTTGTGATGGCCACTCCAATACCTTGAGCCATTTTGGCACAACTTTGGAAGTCTGCTTGGGGTCATTGTCCATTTGGAAGACCCTCTAACGGCTATCCTCTAACGGCTATCCTCTATCTCTTGACCTCCCTCTGTTCTTTCTTTATCTCTTGACCTCCCTTTGTCCTTTTTTAAAATCTCCTGACCTCCCTCTGTTCTTTCTTTATCTCCTGACCTCCCTCTGTTCTTTCTTTATCTCCTGACCTCCCTCTGTTCTTTCTTTATCTCCTGACCTCCCTCTGTTCTTTCTTTATCTCCTGACCTCCCTCTGTTCTTTCTTTATCTCCTGACCTCCCTTTGTTCTTTTTTTTATCTCTTGACCTCCCTCTGTTCTTTCTTTATCTCTTGACCTCCCTCTGTTCTTTCTTTATCTCTTGACCTCCCTCTGTTCTTTCTTTATCTCCTGACCTCCCTCTGTTCTTTCTTTATCTCCTGACCTCCCTCTGTTCTTTCTTTATCTCCTGACCTCCCTCTGTTCTTTCTTTATCTCCTGACCTCCCTCTGTTCTTTCTTTATCTCCTGACCTCCCTCTGTTCTTTCTTTATCTCTTGACCTCCCTCTGTTCTTTCTTTATCTCCTGACCTCCCTCTGTTCTTTCTTTATCTCTTGACCTCCCTCTGTTCTTTCTTTATCTCCTGACCTCCCTCTGTTCTTTCTTTATCTCCTGACCTCCCTCTGTTCTTTCTTTATCTCCTGACCTCCCTCTGTTCTTTCTTTATCTCCTGACCTCCCTCTGTTCTTTCTTTATCTCCTGACCTCCCTCTGTTCTTTTTTTTAATCTCCTGACCTCCCTCTGTTCTTTCTTTATCTCCTGACCTCCCTCTGTTCTTTCTTTATCTCCTGACCTCCCTCTGTTCTTTCTTTATCTCCTGACCTCCCTCTGTTCTTTCTTTATCTCCTGACCTCCCTCTGTTCTTTCTTTATCTCCTGACCTCCCTCTGTTCTTTCTTTATCTCCTGACCTCCCTCTGTTCTTTCTTTATCTCCTGACCTCCCTTTGTTCTTTTTTTTAATCTCCTGACCTCCCTCTGTTCTTTTTTTATCTCTTGACCTCCCTCTGTTCTTTCTTTATCTCCTGACCTCCCTCTGTTCTTTCTTTATCTCTTGACCTCCCTCTGTTCTTTCTTTATCTCTTGACCTCCCTCTGTTCTTTCTTTATCTCCTGACCTCCCTCTGTTCTTTCTTTATCTCTTGACCTCCCTCTGTTCTTTCTTTATCTCCTGACCTCCCTCTGTTCTTTCTTTATCTCCTGACCTCCCTCTGTTCTTTCTTTATCTCCTGACCTCCCTCTGTTCTTTCTTTATCTCCTGACCTCCCTCTGATCTTTCTTTATCTCCTGACCTCCCTCTGATCTTTCTTTATCGCCTGACCTCCCTCTGTTCTTTCTTTATCTCCTGACCTCCCTCTGTTCTTTCTTTATCTCCTGACCTCCCTTTGTTCTTTTTTTAAATCTCCTGACCTCCCTCTGTTCTTTTTTTATCTCTTGACCTCCCTCTGTTCTTTCTTTATCTCCTGACCTCCCTCTGTTCTTTCTTTATCTCTTGACCTCCCTCTGTTCTTTCTTTATCTCTTGACCTCCCTCTGTTCTTTCTTTATCTCTTGACCTCCCTCTGTTCTTTCTTTATCTCCTGACCTCCCTCTGTTCTTTCTTTATCTCCTGACCTCCCTCTGTTCTTTCTTTATCTCTTGACCTCCCTCTGTTCTTTCTTTATCTCCTGACCTCCCTCTGTTCTTTCTTTATCTCTTGACCTCCCTCTGTTCTTTCTTTATCTCTTGACCTCCCTCTGTTCTTTCTTTATCTCCTGACCTCCCTCTGTTCTTTCTTTAATCTCCTGACCTCCCTCTGTTCTTTCTTTATCTCTTGACCTCCCTCTGTTCTTTCTTTATCTCCTGACCTCCCTCTGTTCTTTCTTTATCTCCTGACCTCCCTCTGTTCTTTCTTTATCTCCTGACCTCCCTCTGTTCTTTCTTTATCTCTTGACCTCCCTCTGTTCTTTCTTTATCTCCTGACCTCCCTCTGTTCTTTCTTTATCTCTTGACCTCCCTCTGTTCTTTCTTTATCTCTTGACCTCCCTCTGTTCTTTCTTTATCTCCTGACCTCCCTCTGTTCTTTCTTTATCTCCTGACCTCCCTCTGTTCTTTCTTTATCTCCTGACCTCCCTCTGTTCTTTCTTTATCTCTTGACCTCCCTCTGTTCTTTCTTTATCTCCTGACCTCCCTCCCCTGACTTTTTTTCTCTCTCAGGTCGGTCTGTGAGCGTACAGCCACCCGTTCACAACCTTCAACTGGTTTCACAGTGATTTAAAATTAACTTAAAGTCTTGTTTGCTGACGGCTTAAAGCTTAATTGACTGGAAGCCAAATAGTGTGTTAGGTATTCAGCGGCAGGGCCAATTGATAAAGCCATGTGCAAATGGGCCCTGTTGAAAGTGACGACGGCCTACTCCCACCTACCCAGTATTCAGGACACAGCTCTGCGGAGCGAGGCAGTCACAAATGCTTTGTGGAGCCCTTCATCACACTGTGGTGGCTGAGCCAAGCTGGAGCAGGGGGCTGGGATGGGGGCGGGGCAGGGTAGATGTAGGACTGGCAGGCCACACACTGGCCAGAACAGGGCAGAGCAGGACAGGGCAGAGGCAGGACAGGGCAGAGGCAGAGCAGGGCAGAGCAGGACAGGGCAGAGCAGGACAGGGCAGAGGCAGAGCAGGGCAGAGCAGGACAGGGCAGAGCAGGACAGGGCAGAGCAGGACAGGGCAGAGGCAGAGCAGGGCAGAGCAGGACAGGGCAGAGCAGGACAGGGCAGAGCAGGACAGGGCAGAGCAGCTGTACCAGGTCTAGACTGGGCCAGCACCCTCCTATTCGTTCCATACCCTCAGTAGAGGAGATCATTGTAATTCCATTGTATTACCAGGCTGCTCAGACAGTGCCAATAGAAGCAAGGCAAAATAACATCAACATCCTGTCCCTTCCTGATCGTATTGATTGGCAACACTGACGTCACATTGACTGCAGGATCACTTTCAGTCATATATCATGTTGGTGCTCTGAACCTAATCAGCTCTGTGAGATTAAAATGACAGGTTTTCAGTTCTTCTGAAACATAGAAGTGTTTGTTTCATTTGAATAATACGTGTACTGTAAATAGTGTAGTAGCTATGATGTAGGAAGGAGACTGCAAGTAACGGTTAACGTTATCTCGTTCTACTCTTGTGTGTTGTTTTGTCCTGAAGATGTATGTTGACCTCATTAAGCATAGTAGGATCAGTAAATATTAGTAGGATCAGTAAATATCGGCCTGCTCTGCCTGGGCCTCTGCTCTGATCCCGCTCCCTGGAAATAGAGAGATTCAGTAGTCAGACGGCTAAAAGAGAGAGAAGAGAAAGGTTGTTTTAGTTCTTAATTTAATGAGCTGTGGGATGGTCTCACAGTGGACCAGATCAAAGTTTACGCTGCTAATTACCACATAACCCTTCAGCCCTTACACCCTCTTCCCTCTCTACTTCTCTCTCTCTCTCTCTCTGTGTTCCTCTCTCTCTCTCTCTCTCTCTTTCTCCCCCTCTCTCTCCTTCCCTTCCCCCCCTCTCTCTCCTTCCCTTCCCCCCCTCTCTCTCCTTCCCTTCCCACCACCCCCCTCTTTCCCTCTCCCTCTTCCTCCCCCCTCTCTCTCTCTCTCTCTCTCTCTCTCTCTCTCTCTCTCTCTCTCTCCCCCTCTCTCTCCTTCCCTTCCCACCACCCCCCTCTTTCCCTCTCCCTCTTCCTCCCCCTCTCTCTCTCTCTCTCTCTCCCCCTCTCTCTCCTTCCCTTCCCACCACCCCATCTTTCCCTCTCCCTCTTCCTCCCCCTCTCTCTCTCTCTCTCCCCCTCTCTCTCCTTCCCTTCCCACCACCCCCCTCTTTCCCTCTCCCTCTTCCTCCCCCTCTCTCTCTCTCTCTCTCTCCCCCTCTCTCTCCTTCCCTTCCCACCACCCCATCTTTCCCTCTCCCTCTTCCTCCCCCTCTCTCTCTCTTTCTCCCCCTCTCTCTCCTTCCCTTCCCACCACCCCATCTCTCTTTCTCCCCCTCTCTCTCTTTCCCTCTCCCTCTTCCTCCCCCCCTCTCTCTCTCTCTCCCCCTCTCTCTCCTTCCCTTCCCACCACCCCCCTCTTTCCCTCTCCCTCTTCCTCCTCCTCTCTCTCTCTTTCTCCCCCTCTCTCTCCTTCCCTTCCCACCACCCCCCTCTTTCCCTCTCCCTCTTCTTCTTCCTCTCTCTCTGTCAGCTGTGGAGTCAGTATAATGACTGGGTAGGTATTGATCCTAACAGTAACTCTCTTTCTCTCTGAGGAGAGAAGAGAGGATCTTGTGATCTGGATCATTCTAGAGCCATCAGCCAGCCGTTGGTGTTCCCATTCATCCTAGAGCCATCAGCCAGCCGTTGGTGTTCCCATTCATCCTAGAGCCATCAGCCAGCCGTTGGTGTTCCCATTCATTCTAGAGCCATCAGCCAGCCGTTGGTGTTCCCATTCATCCTAGAGCCATCAGCCAGCCGTTGGTGTTCCCATTCATCCTAGAGCCATCAGCCAGCCGTTGGTGTTCCCATTCATCCTAGAGCCATCAGCCAGCCATTGGTGTTCCCATTCATCCTAGAGCCATCAGCCAGCCGTTGGTGTTCCCATTCATCCTAGAGCCATCAGCCAGCCGTTGGTGTTCCCATTCATCCTAGAGCCATCAGCCAGCCGTTGGTGTTCCCATTCATCCTAGTGCCATCAGCCAGCCGTTGGTGTTCCCATTCATCCTAGAGCCATCAGCCAGCCGTTGGTGTTCCCATTCATCCTAGAGCCATCAGCCAGCCGTTGGTGTTCCCATTCATCCTAGAGCCATCAGCCAGCCGATGGTGTTCCCATTCATCCTAGAGCCATCAGCCAGCGATGGTGTTCCCATTCATCCTAGAGCCATCAGCCAGCCGTTGGTGTTCCCATTCATCCTAGAGCCATCAGCCAGCCGTTGGTGTTCCCATTCATCCTAGTGCCATCAGCCAGCCGTTGGTGTTCCCATTCATCCTAGAGCCATCAGCCAGCCGTTGGTGTTCCCATTCATCCTAGAGCCATCAGCCAGCCGTTGGTGTTCCCATTCATCCTAGAGCCATCAGCCAGCCGATGGTGTTCCCATTCATCCTAGAGCCATCAGCCAGCCGATGGTGTTCCCATTCATCCTAGAGCCATCAGCCAGCCGTTGGTGTTCCCATTCATCCTAGAGCCATCAGCCAGCCGTTGGTGTTCCCACAACCCATTTGGCTTTACTACAGTGTGTGTGGGTGTGTGTGTGTGTGTGTGTGTGTGTGTGTGTGTGTGTGTGTCTTGTGTTAGAGCTGGGAAGATAAATAAAAAATTATCAACACTGATCGTACTTATCACATCACATACATTTAGCTGATATCATTCATAACAATAGGAAAGCCTATACTAGAGAAAAGGGAAGTTTGAAATGAAGTAAGTTTGCTAAAATCAGCAGTTGAAAAGCTGAGGGATGGGGCTGGAGAAATGTAACCACTCTCAAATTCATAGACAGAGCAATGGATGCAAGGACTGACCATCCATGATATCTAAATGATACTTTTAACCGTGTTTTGATGCTGGAGTGTTTGTTTACATTTACTTTGTTTACAAACATTGGCGTAAAATGCTTCTATTTTGGGTTCTGACGGGGTACGACAGTTGAACTAAGGTCATCAGGCATTTATCATTTATATTCTTCAAGAATCAATGGGTACATATCATTAATTTATAAGTCCAGAAATGAATGTAGCAACTGCGAATTGCCCCTTTTATGGGACAATTGATGGCTACAACCATCAAGCTAGTAGTAGTAGTCTAAAGGATATTTGTTTTTAATGTGGTGCACATTAATGTTATAAACGTATTGTTCTATTTATCATTATCGCGTCAGTTCAGGCAATTTATCACAATCTGGATTTTTTGTCCAAATCGCCCAGGTGCATGAGTGATTTGGTTTGTCCCTGTCTTCTTAGCTCCACATAAATGGATATTGACATCAGAACTGGCACACTGCTCTTCGTGAATGCATTTGAAAATATTTAGATGGCAATTGTAAAAAGAAGTCTTATAAAAAATCAGTCTGTTTTTACAACTTATTTACTTTTAAACTAATGCTGAAAAGTTAAATTAGATCGTTTTTTACTGCAACACCATGATCTAAAAATATTAAACAACAGATTATAGATATGAAATGTTGACTCAGACCCCCTGGAGTCCTATGTCTCTCTGTAGCTCCATATCTCTCTGTAGCTCCATATCTATCTGTAGCTCCATATCTCTCTGTAGCTCCATATCTCTGTAGCTCCATATCTCCCTCTAGCGCCATATCTTTCTGTAGCTCCATATCTCCCTCTAGCGCCATATCTTTCTGTAGCTCCATATCTCTCTGTAGCTCCATATCTCTGTAGCTCCATATCTCCCTCTAGCTCCATATCTATCTGTAGCTCCATATCTCCCTCTAGCTCCATTTCTCTGTAGCTCCATATCTCCCTCTAGCTCCATATCTCCCTCTAGCTCCATATATCTCTGTAGCTCCATATCTCCCTCTAGCTCCATATCTCCCTCTAGCTCCATATCTCTGTAGCTCCATATCTCCCTCTAGCTCCATATCTCCCTAGCTCCATATCTCCCTCTAGCTCCATATATCCCTCTAGCTCCATATCTCCCTCTAGCTCCATATCTCTCTGTAGCTCCATATATCTCTGTAGCTCCATATCTCTGTAGCTCCATATCTCCCTCTAGCTCCATATCTCCCTGTAGCTCCATATCTCCCTGTAGCTCCATATCTCCCTCTAGCTCCATATCTCCCTCTAGCTCCATATCTCTCTGTAGCTCCATATATCTCTGTAGCTCCATATCTCCCTCTAGCTCCATATCTCCCTCTAGCTCCATATCTCTCTGTAGCTCCATATCTATCTGTAGCTCCATATCTCCCTCTAGCTCCATATCTCCCTCTAGCTCCATATCTCTCTGTAGCTCCATATATCTCTGTAGCTCCATATCTCTGTAGCTCCATATCTCCCTCTAGCTCCATATCTCCCTCTAGCTCCATATCTCTCTGTAGCTCCATATCTCCCTCTAGCTCCATATCTCCCTCTAGCTCCATATCTCTCTAGCTACATATCTCCCTCTAGCTCCATATCTCCCTCTAGCTCCATATCTCCCTCTAGCTCCATATCTCCCTCTAGCTCCATATCTCCCTCTAGCTCCATATCTCTCTGTAGCTCCATATCTCTCTGTAGCTCCATATATCTCTGTAGCTCCATATCTCCCTCTAGCTCCATATCTCCCTCTAGCTCCATATCTCCTTCTAGCTCCATTTCTCTGTAGCTCCATATCTCCCTCTAGCTCCATATCTCCCTCTAGCTCCATATATCTCTGTAGCTCCATATCTCCCTCTAGCTCCATATCTCCCTCTAGCTCCATATCTCTCTGTAGCTCCATATCTATCTGTAGCTCCATATCTCCCTCTAGCTCCATATCTCTCTGTAGCTCCATATCTCTGTAGCTCCATATCTCCCTCTAGCTCCATATCTCCCTCTAGCTCCATATCTCCCTCTAGCTCCATATCTCTGTAGCTCCATATCTCTGTAGCTCCATATCTCTCTGTAGCTCCATATCTCCCTCTAGCTCCATATCTCTCTGTAGCTCCATATCTCTCTGTAGCTCCATGTCTCCCTCTAGCTCCATATCTCTCTGTAGCTCCATATATCTCTGTAGCTCCATATCTCTGTAGCTCCATATCTCCCTCTAGCTCCATATCTCTCTGTAGCTCCATATATCTCTGTAGCTCCATATCTCTGTAGCTCCATATCTCCCTCTAGCTCCATATCTCCCTCTAGCTCCATATCTCCCTCTAGCTCCATATCTCTGTAGCTCCATATCTCTCTGTAGCTCCATGTCTCCCTCTAGCTCCATATCTCTCTGTAGCTCCATATCTCTCTGTAGCTCCATATCTCTCTGTAGCTCCATGTCTCCCTCTAGCTCCATATCTCTCTGTAGCTCCATATCTCCCTCTAGCTCCATATCTCCCTCTAGCTCCATATCTCTCTGTAGCTCCATTATTGAGAAACATATTTATTTAATATCTCTTTGTTTTGACAGGTGTTTTAATAGTTTAGAGGTTTTCTCCTTGGAGAATAATAGCCAAAACAGACAAAAGAGCCAAAACAACCAACAATGTGTCACTGTCCCAATACAGCTCACTGTAGATGCACCTCCTGAACCCCCCACTTGACTGAGTGTATAACACATTAAGAATACAGAAATCTAGCCGTTTGTCTGGCACACTCTGTGTTCATATTTATATGACAATAATATGAATGTCTGTTGGTAAACTCTTCCTGGAATAACTGTAGTTTCTCTCTACCTGTTTCTGCGTTACATTAGGACATGTTGCTGCTACTTTTAATTCATGCGTTCCTCTGTTCTCTTCGTAATTTAATTTCAACATGAGTTCTGCTCGGCCCGATCCATCCCCCTTTTCTAAAGATGAAGAGTGGTGGAGAGCAAAAAAAAACCGTTTGTCCATCCTTTTGAGTTTATTAAGTTACGTTTAAAACCAGGGAGCAGCAAATGGGATTTAGATACAATGTCATTAAAATGGATCTCTTTGTATTAAAGGTATAGGATCAATACAGTTTTCAAAAATAATAAAAAAAAATTTACACAGACTTGGCTCCGCACAAAAGGCTGAGATTTCTTGGAAAGTATTATTTCAGAGGAAATATAGAACACACTGTACTGTTACTGGGATGTATAGATACCTTCTTTTCTTAAACGTTTTTAACCACAAGAAAACATCAAAACAGTTTGAGCTCAGAAATGGCTCAAAACATACTGATGATTATTTAGATTTATATGTAAGCTCGTTGATTTAATTTAATTTTAACGTAATAATAAAAACAACAGTTATTATAAAACATATTATAATTATAGTTTCATTATAATGATAGTAGTCACATTAAACATAATTTGTGTGTTTGTGTTAGTCAGTGGTTTATCTCAGAGTAGTATAGTGGTATCACCAGCCTTGAGGATTAGCTCTCTGCCACTCCCTAACCACCTTACAGTGGGCAAATTGGCTTTGGCTGGCCAGGCCAAGTAGACTGACATACTGATTGACAGACAGACAGGCAGAGAGACAGACAGACTGACAAGACAGGTAGAGAGACAGGCAGACAAACTGCAGACAGACAGAGAGAGAGAGACAGACAGGTAGAGAGACAGACAGGTAGAGAGACAGACAGGTAGAGAGACAGACAGGTAGAGAGACAGGCAGACAAACTGCAGACAGACAGAGAGAGAGAGACAGACCGACTGACTGGCCAGACTGACAGTGCCACATGGTTAAGGGGATACAGTGGTACAGGGGATACAGTGGTACAGGGGATACAGTGGTACAGGGGATACAGGGGATACAGTGGTACAGGGGATACAGTGGTACAGGGGATACAGTGGTACAGGGGATACAGTGGTACAGGGGATACAGGGGATACAGTGGTACAGGGGATACAGTGGTACAGGGGATACAGTGGTACAGGGGATACAGTGGTACAGGGGATACAGTGGTACAGGGGATACAGTGGTACAGGGGATACAGTGGTACAGGGGATACAGTGGTACAGGGGGTACAGGGGATACAGTGGTACAGGGGATACAGTGGTACAGGGGATACAGTGGTACAGGGGATACAGTGGTACAGGGGATACAGTGGTACAGGGGATACAGTGGTACAGGGGATACAGTGGTACAGGGGATACAGTGGTACAGGGGATACAGTGGTACAGGGGATACTGTGGTAGAGGGGATACAGGGGATACAGTGGTACAGGGGATACAGTGGGTACAGGGGATACTGTGGGTACAGTGGTACAGGGGATACAGTGGTACAGGGGATACAGTGGTACAGGGGATACAGTGGTACAGGGGATACAGTGGTACAGGGGATACAGTGGTACAGGGGATACAGTGGTACAGGGGATACAGGGGATACAGTGGTACAGGGGATACAGTGGTACAGGGGATACAGTGGTACAGGGGATACAGGGGATACAGTAGGTACAGGGGATACAGTAGGTACAGGGGATACAGTGGGTACAGGGGATACAGTGGTACAGGGGATACAGTGGTACAGGGGATACAGGGGATACAGTGGGTACAGGGGATACTGTGGGTACAGGGGATACAGGGGATACAGGGGTACAGGGGATACAGGGGATACAGTGGGTACAGGGGATACAGTGGTACAGGGGATACAGGGGATACAGTGGTAGAGGGGATACTGTGGGTACAGGAGATACAGGGGATACAGTGGGTACAGGGGATACAGGGGATACAGTGGTACAGGGGATACTGTGGGTACAGGGGATACTGTGGGTACAGTGGTACAGGGGATACTGTGGGTACAGGGGATACAGGGGATACAGTGGTACAGGGGATACAGTGGATACAGGGGATACAGGGGATACTGTGGGTACAGGGATACGGGGATACAGTGGTACAGTGGATACACTGGTACAGGGGATACAGTGGTACAGGGGATACAGGGGATACAGTGGATACAGTGGATACAGTGGTACAGGGGATACAGTGGTACAGGGGATACAGTGGATACAGGGGATACAGTGGTACAGGGGATACAGTGGTACAGGGGATACAGTGGTACAGGGGATACTGTGGTAGAGGGGATACAGGGGATACAGTGGTACAGGGGATACAGTGGTACAGGGGATACAGGGGATACAGTGGTACAGGGGATACAGTGGTACAGGGGATACTGTGGTAGAGGGGATACAGTGGATACAGTGGTACAGGGGATACTGTGGTAGAGGGGATACAGTGGTACAGGGGATACAGTGGTACAGGGGATACAGTGGTACAGGGGATACAGTGGTACAGGGGATACTGTGGTAGAGGGGATACAGTGGTACAGGGGATACAGTGGTACAGGGGATACAGTGGTACAGGGGATACAGTGGATACAGGGGATACAGTGGATACAGTGGTACAGGGGATACAGTGGTACAGGGGATACAGTGGGTACAGGGGATACAGGGGATACAGTGGTACTGGAGTAAATAAGATATAGCCTGGATGCTGGATGGGAAGAGGAGCCTCTGGGATTGACGCAGCTGGGCTGACCCTGCTTAACTTAAGAAGCACTCCTGATGATTGGCCTGTGTTTAAAGACTTGAGAGGACTGGAGAGGGGAGGAGTGGGGGTTGTTGTGACGTAAGGTGGGAGAGAGGCTGGCTGGGCAGCAGAGAAGGAGAGAGAGGCTGGATTGTTGTGTGTGTGTGTGCATGCCTGTGCGTGTGTGTGTGAGGCGGCAGCTGGTCGGTGGGTTGTGAACGCGTGTGAAGGGTGCTTAATGCTTGTATAACGACCGCTCTCAGACTGAGCGGCACTCATTGGCCCTTCTGCATCACATGGTCTATTTCTCATAGCTTCTGGACAGGTTTATTTGGTTTCACCTTGAATGGAGCAGGGCTGTATTGACTCCATCGGGACTCTCTCTCTCTCTCTCTGCTGCACATGGGTTTAACACACTACTGACCGCTCAGACACACCCAGTCTGCAGATAGGCCATGGTAGATACAGCCTGCGTTTCTGTGTGTGTGGGAGGGGGTTGTACAGTGGGTGTGTATCAGGGTGTGTGTGTGTGTGTGTGTGTGTGTGTGTGTGTGTGCGTGCTTTATATTGGTATTGGACTGCTGATACTAGTTCTGACTTTATATTGGACTGCTGATACTAGTCCTGACTTTATATTGGACTACTGATACTAGTCCTGACTTTATATTGGTATTGGACTACTGATACTAGTCCTGACTTTATATTGGACTACTGATACTAGTCCTGACTTTATATTGGACTGCTGATACTAGTCCTGACTTTCTATTGGTACAAGAATAGTTTTGGTCTAAACAAAATACCTTTGGCTTTCAAAATGGAATTTTTGCTAAGGTTGTAATGTATAGTGTTGGTGGTTTAGTGTGTGTGTAATGGTGTGTACAGGTCTGTGGGAGGACAGATTATGTGTTATAGATAGAGGTCACTGAGAGGTAAATTTACCTGCCTCGGTGTGTTTCTGCTCTAGCCACGGTGTGTGTGTGTGTGTGTGTGTGTGTGTGTGTGTGTGTGTGTGTGTGTGTGTGCTCTAACCAAGGGGTTTGGGAGGGAGGTCAGCTTTAGCTCAACCTGTTCTCTGGCCTGGAGGAGGGTCGGGGTGAGTGGGTTGGGGGATCATGATCTCTACAGGTTAAAGGTCACCATAAGCGGTGGTGGTAAGGCAACCTGGTACTAGGAGGTGGTGTATTGTGGCATACCATAAAGTAACCTGGTACTAGGAGGTGGTGTATTGTGGCATACCATAAAGTAACCTGGTACTAGGAGGTGGTGTATTGTGGCATACCATAAAGTAACCTGGTACTAGGAGGTGGTGTATTGTGGCATACCATAAAGTAACCTGGTACTAGGAGGTGGTGTATTGTGGCATACCATAAAGTAACCTGGTACTAGGAGGTGGTGTATTGTGGCATACCATAAAGTAACCTGATACTAGGAGGTGGTGTATTGTGGCATACCATAAAGTAACCTGGTACTAGGAGGTGGTGTATTGTGGCATACCATAAAGTAACCTGGTACTAGGAGGTGGTGTATTGTGGCATACCATAAAGTAGTATGGACTGATTGAAGCTCAATGTTAAATTATAATCTCCCTACCATCATATCTAAGCCAATATGACACTAATCTAGATGAAACTTCGCAAATCAACTTGATTGGAGGTACACAACACACTCCCCGCTTCTCGTCATGAGCTGTCCGGCTGTTACTGAGAACCACATAACGGATTTTCTACAGGGTCGTTAGCATTAGGAAAAAAGACAATTACTTGCCCCGACCTAGCTCAATATCTAGCTGTCGGGATAAGAACGAGACTACAACGTCCATAAAGGGACCATTAGACTTGCCACCTTTTGGACTGAATAGGTTTGTAGGGGCAACAGTTTTGATTAAATTGATCATTTATCGCTCTCATGTGCCAATAGAGAACCAGTGATGTGCTCCCTTTTTGTAGCATTTCTGACAATGCTAACATATTTTCAGCCGAAGCTCAGAGTTCTAAAACAGCAGCAGCTAGCTAGTAGCAGGCTAGCAGCTGTAGCTAGCTAGCTAACACCAGTCAGATGAGAAGCAAGCTACAAGCAAAGGACGCTAGCTAGCTAGGTATATTTTGCTATGGAAGGTTTTCATATGGCTGAAGTCAAATGTCTAAACTAAATCAGAGCACCAACAAATAAGGTAGCGAATGTCCTTGGCTGCTATTATAGCCAGTTAGCTAGCCAACAAGCTAGTAGCTACAATCCATCGAGACTGTAACATAGCTGTGTAGATCATAGACCACAACTCAATGTTGACAATATATCCTAGCTGGCTAGCTACATTCTTCTAGAAAGCATAGCTAGCTAGCTAAGTAAAGTTCAACACCGAACTTTGGGAAAGTGCCACAGTGCTAATTTATAATCTAATTGCTACTCCGGCATGATACAGTCAAACTGGCTAGCTAGTTACGTGTGCAGCCAGATGTCAGTTTCCTCACAAACAAATGCTAGCTAGCTTACATTTCCTCAACCAAGACCAGCCTCTCACAACACAAACTGTAGCTGATAAAGCAACTTGTCTTACTAGCTATGTTGAATCTGAACCCGGCCAATGCACATGCAAGTAGCGCTATTGGCTGTTCATTGCGGTGAGTGTACACATGCTAGCTAGCTGTCTAATTAGCTAGATCAACACACGAGACAGACGTGTCGCTGTTCGATCATTCAGAACGAATGTTTCCCTCATGATGCATTAAGTCAGAAACACTCCCTCTGTCAATGCAATTTTCTACATTCAGTTTTAATCAAAATTTGCGCTGACTGATCAACATTGTTACGTTACTTTTCAGTGAGTGTCAAGTTACTTTCCAGTAAACAAAATAACGTTTAAAAATAACTTTAATTTTTACAGACGTTGAAGTTAGGTTCATTTTAAGTTCTGAATGAAAGGTGAAAATGCGTATTTTCCAGACGTTGAAAATACGTATTTTCTGGATGTTAACAATACGGATTTTCCGTATTTTGAAATGAGGTCCATTTTCGGTTTTGAATTAATGTTGAAAATACTTTATCTATTAATATATGTCATTTAGCAGATGTTCTTATCCAGAGCAGATTACAGTTAGTGCATTCATCTTAAGATATAGTGCCTTCAGAAAGTATTCACACCCCTAGACTTTTTCCACATTTTGTTGTGTTACAACCTGAATTTAAAATGGATTAAATAGAGATTTTTTTGTCACTGGCCTACTACACACAATATCCCATAATGTCAAAGTGGAATTATGTTTTTTAACATGTTTTAACATGAAAATGAAAAGCTGAAATGTGTTGAGTCAATAAGTATTCAACCCCTTTGTTATGGCAAGCCTAAATAAGTTCAGGAGTACAAATTTGCTTAACAAGTCACATAATAAGTTGCATGGACTCGCTCTGTGTGCAATAATCGTGTTTAACATGATTTGCATGAATGCCCCATCTCTGTACCCAACACATACAATTATCTGTAAGGTCCCTCAGTCGAGCAGTGAATTTCAAACACAGATTCAACCACAAAGACCAGGGAGGTTTTCCAATGCTTCACAAAGAATGGCACCTATTGGTAGATGTGTAAAAATAAAAAAAGCTGACTTTGAATATCACTTTGAGCATTGTGAAGTTATTAATTACACTTTGGATGGTGTATCGATACACCCAGTCACTACAATAGTAAAAACAGGCATCCTTCCTAACTCAGTTGCCGGAGAGGAAGGAAACCCCTCAGGGATTTCACCATGAGGTTATTGGTGACTTTAAAACAACAACATTGTAGTTCACAATACTAACCTAATTGACAGAGTGAAAAGAAGGAAGCCTGTACAGAATACAAATATTCCAAAATATGCATCCGGTTTGCAACAAGGCACTAAAGTAATACTGCAAAGAATTTGGCAAAGCAATTAACTTTTTGTCTTGAATACAAAGTGTTGTGTTTGGAGCAAATCAAATACAACACATTACTTAGTACCACCATATCACCATATTTTCAAGCATAGTGGTGGCTGCATCATGTTATGGGTATGCTTGTAATCATTAACGACTGGGGAGTTTTTCAGGATAAAAAGAAACTGAATGGAGCTAAACACAGCCAAAGTCCTAAAGACAGTGTAGCTAGGTGAGATTCAAGAGCTTGATGGTTTTGGTTGACAAGTTGAATCAGGTAGCTCTGGAACATATCAATTATATGGAACGGGGACCGGACCAAATCTAAACCAATCATAAGACATCTATGTTTGGGCCAAATCAAGGCCAGTCCGGATTGGACCAAATCTGAACCAAAGATAGACGTCTGTGATTTGGTCCGGACCGAACCAAAAACCAACGTCCGTGCAACTCAATATTAGGAAGGTGTTCCTAATGTTTGGTACACTCTGTGTCTATAATAATATTTTTTCCACACAACTTGTGCTGGCATTTAAAAAAGTGATATTTTGAAACAGGGGGATGTTTAATCTCTTTCCTACTCCGCTTTGTTAGGGAGTGAGCGTAGGGTCTTACATTGAGAGTAGGCTACTGATAGAGTTGTGTGTATTTTGTATTTATTTTTGCAAGAAAATATGTTGAAGCTGTAATAATAGACATTTACAATAGGCTATAAATACATACAGCCTAATGAGATACTGTATATATACAGGGCATTAGGAAAGTATTCAGACCCCTTGACTTTTTCCACATTTTGTTACGTTACAGCCTTATTCTAAAATTGATTAAATTGTTTTTTTCCCCCTCATCAATCTACACACAATACCCTATAATGACAAAGCAAAAACAGGTTTTTAGAAATGTTTGCAAAAAACGTAAGTATTCAGACCCTTTACTCAGTACTTTGTTGAAGCACCTTTGGCAGCAATTACAGCCTTGAGTCTTCTTGGGTATGACGCTACAAGCTTGGCACACCTGTATTTGGGGAGTTTCTCCCATTCTTCTCTGCAGATCCTCTCAAGCTCTGCCAGGTTGGATGGGGAGCGTTGCTGCACAGCTATTTTCAGGTCTCTCCAGAGATGTTCGATCGGGTTCAAGTCCGGGTTCTTGCTGGGCCACTCAAGGAAATTCAGAGACTTGTCACGAAGCCACTCCTGCGTTGTCTTGGCTGTGTGCTTAGGGTCGTTGTCCTGTTGGAAGGTGAACCTTGGCCCCAGTCTGAGGTCCTGAGCGCTCTGGAGCAGGTTTTCATCAAGGATCTCTCTGTACTTTGCTCCATTCATCTTTCCCTCGATCCTGACTAGTCTCCCAGTCCCTGCCACTGAAAAACATCCCCACAGCATGATGCTGCAACCACCATGCTTCACTGTAGGGATGGTGCCAGGTTTCCTTCAGACGTGACGTTTGGCATTCAGGCCAAAGAGTTCAATCTTGGTTTCATCAGACCTGAGAGTCCTTTAGGTGCTTTTTGGCAAAGTCCAAGCGGGCTGTCATGTGCCTTTTACTGAGGAGTGGCTTCCGTCTGGCCGCTCTACTATAAAGCCCTGATTGGTGGAGTGCTACATCGATGGTTGTCCTTCTGGAAGATTCTCCCATCTCCACAGAGGAACTCTGGATCTCTGTCAGAGTGACCATCGGGTTCTTGGTCACCTCCCTGACCAAGGCCCTTCTCCCCCGATTGCTCAGTTTGGCCGGGCAGCCAACTCTAGGAAGTCTTGGTGGTTCCAAACTTCTTCCATTTAAGAATGATGGAGGCCACTGTGTTCTTGGGGACCTTCAATGCTGCAGAAATGTTTTGGAACCCTTCCCCAGATCTGTACCTCTACACAATCCTGTCTCGGAGCTCTACGGACAATTCCTTCGACCTCATGCTTGGTTTTTGCTCTGACATGCACTGTCAACTGTGGGACCTTATATAGACAGGTGTGTGCCTTTCCAAATCATGTCCAATCAATTGAATTTACCACAGGTGGAATCTAATCAAGTTGTAGACACATCTCAAGGATGATCAATGGAAACAGGATGCACCTAAACTCAATTTCGAGTCTCATAGCAAAGGGTCTGAATACTTATGTAAATAAGGCTTTGCTGTTTTTGTTTTTTTAAATTTTGCAAACATTTCTACAAACCTGTTTTCACTTTGTCATTATGGGGTATTGTGTGTAGGTTGATGAGGAAATGTTTTATTTAATCAAATTTAGAATAAGGCTGTAACGTAACAAAGTGGAAAAAGAGAAGGGGTCTGAATACTTTCTGAATGCACAGTATATATAGCAGGACATTATAAATTCCATTATTCCTCTGAAGAGTATGAATTAGACTGTTTGAATCATAAGCAACCTGCCTACACATTGTTTGAAGTACAATAGTCGAACATAGCTACTGTAGTAGGTCAAAGCTGTGTGCTGGAAAACCTTAGTAGAGCATGGGTGTAGCTCAGTTGGTAGAGCATGGCGCTTGCAACGCCAGGGTTGTGGGTTCGATTCCCACGGGGGGGCCAGTATGAAAAATGTATGCACTCACTAACTGTAAGTCGCTCTGGATAAGAGCATCTGCTAAATGACTAAAATGTAAAATGTAGACATTGTGGTTCAGACCAACGCCTATTCTCACTTAAAACATATTTTTTTGTTTGTAATTAAACAATAAAACTAGAATGAGCATGTACTGTAAGACGAGATGTACAATACAACTGAGCTGTATTAAAGCGGTGCATTGCGTTCCACTATTTTCATAGTTGGAGAATGCTGAAATTCAAAAACAAATTCAAACTTAGCCTTTATTCTTTCATTCTGCTCTTTCTGTTTGCCTGTAAGTAGATCATTCAGAATCTCATCCCAAGCCTGAGTTGGTCTTTCATTGATGTAATATGTCCCAAATGGCTCCCTACTTAGTGCACTATGGGCCCTGGTCAAATGTAGTGCACTATATAGGGAATAGGGTGTAATTTGGGATGCGTACTTTGTCTTGCATTAATCTCCATCACTGTACCTCCCTCCCCATGGGCAAGGACATGTCAGTCAGTCAGTACTCAGTATGGATTGACTTGTTGTTTTTTGTGTTGCGCGGTCACAAGCCTACAAGCAACAACTCAAGAAGCGGCCTCCATCACAGGGAATAGTGAGGCGCTGGACAGAGGAGGCAGACTCAATGCTGCAGGACTGTTTTGAGAATACTGAATGGAATATGTCCAAAGATTCATCCACCCAGGACTCATCCATCAACATTTAGGAATGTAAGTATTCAGACCCCTTGACATATTCCACATTTTGTTACGTTACAGGCTTATTCTAAAATTGATTAAATTGTTTTTTTTCCTCATCAATCTACACACAATATCCCATAATGACAAAGCAACAACAGGTTTTTAGAAATGTTTGCAAATGTATTTAAAAAAGAAAAAAGAAAGATCACATTTACATAAGTATTCAGACCCTTTACTCAGTACTTTGTTGAAGCACCTTTGGCAGTGATTACAGCCTCAAGTCTTCTTGGGTATGACGCTACAAGCTTGGCACACCTGTATTTGGGGAGTTTCTCCCATTCTTCTCTGCAGATCCTCTCAAGCTCTGTCAGGTTGGATGTGGAGCGTTGCTGCACAGCTATTTTCAGGTCTCTCCAGAGATGTTCGATTGGGTTCAAGTCTGGGCTTTGGCTGGGCCACTCAAGGACATTCAGAGACTTGTCCCAAAGCCACTCCTGCATTGTCTTGGCTGTGTGCTTAGGGTCGTTGTCCTGTTGGAAGGTGAACCTTCGTCCCAGTCTGAGGTAATTAGCGCTCTGGAGCAGGTTTTCATCAAGGATCTCTCTGTACTTTGCTCCGTTCATCTTTGCCTCGATCCTGACTAGTCTCCCAGTCCCTGCCGCTGAAAAACATCCCCACAGCATGATGCTGCCACCACCATGCTTCACCGTAGGGATGGTAACAGATTTCCTCCAGACGTGACGCTTGGCATTCAGGCCAAAGAGTTCCATCTTGGTTTCATCAGACCAGAGAATCTTGTTTCTCACGGTCTGAGAGCCGTTAGGTGCCTTTTGACAAACTCCAAGTGGGCTGTCGTGTGCCTTTTACAGAGGAGTGGCTTTCGTCTGGCCGCTCTACTATAAAGCCCTGATTGGTGGAGTGCTGCATCGATGGTTGTCCTTCTGGAAGATTCTCCCATCTCCACAGAGGAACTCTGGATCTTTGTCAGAGTGACCATCGGGTTCTTGGTCACCTCCCTGACCAAGGCCCTTCTCCCCCGATTGCTCAGTTTGGCCGGGCAGCCAACTCTAGGAAGTCTTGGTGGTTCCAAACTTCTTCCATTTAAGAATGATTGAGGCCACTGTATTCTTGGGGACCTTCAATGCTGCAGAAATGTTTTGGAACCCTTCCCCAGATCTGTGCCTCGACACAATCCTGTCTCGGAGCTCTACGGACAATTCCTTCGACCTCATGGCTTGGTTTTTGCTCTGACATGCACTGTCAACTGTGGGACCTTATATAGACAGGTGTGTGTTTTTCCAAATCATGTCCAATGAATAGAATTTACCACAGGTGGACTCCAATCAAGTTGTAGAAACATTTCAAGGATGATCAATGGAAACAGGATGCACCTGAGCTCAATTTCCTGTCTCGTAGCAAAGGGTCTGAATACTTACGTAAATAAGGTATTTTTAAAATATAGTTTTGTATAAATTTGCAAACAATTCTAAAAACCTGATGTGTAGATTGCTGAGGAAAATGCTGAGGAAAATGTTTTATTTAATACATTTTAGAAAAGGCGTTAATGTAAGAAAATGTGGAAAAAGTAAAAGGGGTCTGAATACTTTCCGAAGGCACTGTACATCATCAGTCACAGGCTTCATTAGGAAATGTGTTGATGGTGTTGTACCCACAATAACAATCTGAAATTACCCCAACCAAAAACCCTGGCGGAATGGAGATAGCCGTACCATGCTGAGAGCCCGTACTGCAGCGCTCAATGTCAGCAGAACGAACCCTGATGACTCAGTGGCACACAACGTGTACAAAGCAAGCAGGTATGTGCTCCGCAAATCCTTTAAGAACGCAAAAAGACAATACAGGCTCAAACTTTAATTGATGTTCAACAACTCAAGACTTGAATCGCATGTGGCAAGGACTATAGACTATGACAAACTACGAAGGACAAATCCAGCTGTGTGTTGCCCACCGAAGCCTCCCTCCCAGACGAGCTTTAACACATTCGATGCTCGCTTCGAGGCAGACATTACCGAGCCATCTAGGAAGGCTCTCCCTGCTCCGGACGACCAGGTGCTTTCGCTCTCCGAGGCTGACGTGAGGTGAAAACTCTTAAAAGAGTGAATACTCACAAAGCTGCCGTCCCAGATGGCGTCCCTGGCCGTATCCTCAGAGTGTGGGCGTCTTCTCTGACATCTTCAACCTGTCCCTATCCCAGGCTGTACTCCCCACCTGCTTCAAGGAGACCACCATCATCCCAGTTCCCAAGAAAAACAAGCTGAAATGCCCAAATGACTATCGCGCCATCTTTACTCACCCCGGTCATCATCAAGTGCTTTGAGAGGCTGGTCATGGCCCACATCAAGGCCATCATACCCGGCACACTGGACCCACTCCAATCTGCCTACCGCTCCAACAGATCCATGGAAGATGCCATTTCCATCACTATTCCCACGGCCGTAGCACACCCGGACCAGAGGTACACCTATGTGAGAATGCTGTTCATTGACTACAGTTCAGCATTCAACACTGTTGTTCCCTCCAAGCTCGACACCAAGCTCAGAGCCCTGGATCATGGACTTCCTGATGGGCAGACCACATGCTGTGAGGATTGGCAACAGCACCTCCTCCACACTAACTCTTAATATACAGGGGGGCCCCCCCAGGGGTGTGTTCACAGTCCTCTGCTGTACTCCCCGTTCACCCACGACCTGCGTGGCTTTGCACAACACCAACTCTTCAAGTTTGCTGACGACACCACGGTTGTAGGCCTGGTAACCAATAGCGACGAGTCAACCTATAGGGAGGAGGTAAGTTAACTGGCATTGTGATGTCATGACAACAACCTCTCCCTCAACATCAGCAAAAAACAAAGGAGTTGATTGTTGACTTCAGGAAGCAGAGGAGGGAACATGCCCAGATCCACATCAACGGGACTGTAGTAGAGAGAGTCACACGTCTTTAAGTTCCTCGCCGTCCACATCATGAGGACTTGTCATGGATCAACAACACCACCACTCTTGTCAAGAGGGTGCAACAGTGTCTCTACTTCCTAAGGCAGCTGAAGAAATTCTGCATGCCGCCCCGGGTCCTCTCCAAATACTCCCGCTGCACCATCGAGAGCGTCCTGACCAGTTGCATCACGGCCTGGTTCGGAAATTGCTCCGCCCAGGACCGCAAGGCCCTCCAGCGGGTGTTGAAGACGGCCCAGTGCATCACTGGGATCTTGCTTTCCAACCATCCAGGATTCGAATCGGTGCCTGACGAAGGCACGCAGCATCATCAAGGACCCCACACACCCCAGCCGCGAGCTGTTCTCTCCCTTACCGTCGGGCATGAGGTCTGATACCAATAGACTTCGAGACAGTTTCTATCTACAAGCCATCAGACTGCTGAACACTTGAACTGGACTGGCCACCTGCTCTGATTCTCCACACCTTAGCACACATCTCTACTGCTGCTACCGGACTCCTATTATACTGCTCGGTTTATACACTTCCCCAATAAGATGTGTAGATATTGTTCTATAAATTGTTCCTTCCTGTATTATTACTGATGCTAAAAATGTTATTCTATTCTACTACCATTTACTTTATGTTTGTGTTCTTAATTTTTATTGTTGTTGCATTGTCAAGAAGGAACCTGCAAGTAAAGCATTTCGTTGGATGATGTATGCCGTGCGTATGACTAATACATCTTGAAACTTGAATGCACCTTTATGATGTTCTAATGAAACCATTCATGTGTCGTAACTATGTTTTTTTTTTCTCTGTTTCTTACTAATGTGTTAGTGAGTAAATCAAATGGAAGAAATTCAAGCAACTGTCTTCAGTTATTGTAAGGACTAATATGCTAGTTGTTCCTAGCGATGCCTCCTGAAACTACCGGAAATTTCCTTCAAACTGCACGCAGAGACATAACAATCGTATCCATGAGTTCATCTGACTCTGGTTAAGTATTTAATTGCCAAAATGTTGCACTATCCCTTTAATATGTCTCTTCGGACATTATACCCATGGTACTCCTCTGTGTATCTGTTGTCAATAGGTGGAGAGACTCTCTGGAGCTGTCTGTGGCTGCCATTAGTAGCCTGTGCATTTAGCCTAGTCGTAAGCAAGCATACATGATACCTACGTTTTGGCTAGAGCCTGCTGCCCACCACTCTCCCTTCCACATCCCCAGACTCAGCCCTTATACCCAACCCACTACCCTCCACCCTCCCAGCACCAGCCCTATTCCCCAGCCCCGTATCCCATTCCCCAGCCCTCCCTAACCCCAGCCCTGTACCCAAGCCCCATATCCCATTCCCCAGCCCTCTGAAATCCAAGCCCTAGCACTATACCCTAACTCAGCCCTCCCCAGCCCTGCCTCCCCTCCTGCTCAGCCCCGTCCCACCCTCCCTCCCCTCTCCTCAGGCCTATCCTATTGATCTGGCCCCCTGTGCGTGGGTCCCCCCTGCTCCAGCAGCTGCCTCATTGGCCTCTCTCAGCGCCTGCTCCAGCGCATTAGAATAGAAATCCATAACCGGGGCTGTGCTCACCCAAGCAGTGGAACAAACCAAATGAAATGCCATAAAGCAATCTCAGCCACTGGGAGCTGCTGCCCATTCATCCTGATCTCAGAATGTCACGCCAGCTCACCATCTCTCTCCATCTCCCACCATCTCTCTCCTTCTCTCTCCATCTCTCTCCTTCTCTCTCCTCTCACCATCTCTCTCCATCTCTCTCCTTCTCTCTCCATCTCTCTCCTCTCTCCATCTCTCTCCATCTCTCTCCATCTCTCTCCTCTCTCCATCTCTCTCCTTCTCTCTCCTCTCTCCATCTCTCTCCTTCTCTTTTCTGCTCTCCTTCACTCTTCCTGTCCTGCTCTTTTTCACTTATGCTATCCCTTACACACCTTTACTCCTGCCTACTTTCTCTCTCTCTCTCTCCCTCCCTCCACCTGCCCTCCCTCTATCCTGTTCTCCCCCCCCACCCCACCTCCCTCGTCCTTCCCACCCCTCCACAACCCCCCCCCTCCCTCCCTCCCTCCCTCCATCCATCCTTCCCTTCCATTCCTCCTTCCCTCCATCCCCTCCAGCCCTCCTCCAGCTCTCCTTCCCTCCAACCCTCTTTCCTTCCTCCAAATGATCAGCCCTGCAGCCATGCCTGGCCCTTTGTCCTCAGCACACACACACACATGCGCCTCATGCACTCACACTAGTGATGCGCCTGGTTAACTCACAACCCACAATCCCCCGCGGTTATATCTGCGGGGCGGGCTGGTTTAGGGTCATAGAATATTGTGTGGACTGTGTTGTGTGTGATGATTGTGAGGCTCTATACAAATTCGACAGTCACAAGATGGGGACTTCAAAATGGCACATTAAGGGAACTGAAGGCTGCTGTTCAGATGGATTAAATGTAATAGTAGCCTGAAATCTGGATAGTGACTGTAGGTCTATAACCTCTCCCATAGCCTAATACAATGTTAACTCCTGCAGAATTAAGCATTTCTTGCAGGAAAATGATACACCAAATGTACATTTTGACTTGGGAACAGGAGTGGAGAAAAGTGATTTATTTATTTCAGCATCTTGAGAGAATGAATGTGAGGTTAGGGACCGTCTTTATAGGTGCTATCTTTATCAGCATCATAAAAACTGATATTATTTCAACCACATAAAATATGCATCCAAGCCTAACTGAAATCTGTTGTGTAGTTTTAACAGCTTTTTATTTCCTTAAAACCGGTCATACAGATGTCATTTGGAAATTTTGCATGGAAAATCGTTCCTGTTTTTTTTTTAAGCGTTCATTCTATCTATTTATCACATTCTGGTGAGCAAGTGTTTATTTAGAATTCTAGGGCAACAAGTAACGGCAGAAGAGAAGCTGCATGAATCTAATTATAAACAGGTTGACTAACAAATAGCCTACCAAATGTTCATAGGCCTATCTAAAAAGGCCTGTCAAAAAAAATTGCTCCACGATCTCTGACTGTACAGCACATTTTCTATATTAGCGGGTCGGGGGTGCGTGCCTCAGATTTTCACTTGATCACATATAATAATAATATAATAATAATAATAATATGCCATTTAGCAGACGCTTTTATCCAAAGCGACTTACAGTCATGCGTGCATACATTTTTGTGTATGGGTGGTCCCGGGGATCGAACCCACTACCTTGGCGTTACAAGCGCTGTGCTCTACCAGCTGAGCTACAGAGGACCACATATACATATAGTCGGGCGGTTGCGGATGGGTTATTAATGATTGCTGGCAGGTGCGGATGGGTTCTTAACGATTGCTGGCAGGTGCGGATGGGTTCTTAGTGATTGCTGGCAGGTGCGGATGGGTTATTAGTGATTGCTGGCAGGTGCGGATGGGTTATTAGTGATTGCTGGCAGGTGCGGATGGGTTATTAGTGATTGCTGGCAGGTGCGGTTGGGTTATTAGTGATTGCTGGCAGGTGCGGATGGGTTATTAGCGATTGCTGGCAGGTGCGGTTGGGTTATTAGTGATTGCTGGCAGGTGCGGATGGGTTATTAGTGATTGCTGGCAGGTGCGGATGGGTTATTAGTGATTGCTGGCAGGTGCGGATGGGTTATTAGTGATTGCTGGCAGGTGCGGATGGGTTATTAGTGATTGCTGGCAGGTGCGGTTGGGTTATTAGTGATTGCTGGCAGGTGCGGATGGGTTATTAGCGATTGCTGGCAGGTGCGGTTGGGTTATTAGTGATTGCTGGCAGGTGCGGATGGGTTATTAGTGATTGCTGGCAGGTGCGGTTGGGTTATTAGTGATTGCTGGCAGGTCTGATGTTGGTGCAGGGTTGGATGAGTAAAGCAGGCGGGGCTCCGAAAGGACAACAGCCCAGCGCTCCCCTCACTTCCGAAAACGAAGGCCCCTCTTCGCCCCTCGTATTTAGTAGAGGACCCTGGTCCTTAGAGGGGGCCCCTGCAGGCAGGCCGCATGTGGTCAGTGACCTCCAGACACGCACACACACGTCGACCCATAGACCCCGTTCTTTAAACATGACTCTGACCTCGCCGTGGGGGCCCCGGAGGGGCGGGCGGAGGAACAAATGGGTCCTGGACAGGATAATGTACGTGTGGCAGCCCTATTCAGTTCTAGCTACCCTCCATGCAGCTGTTTGTTAGTAGCAGCTAGCTACCCTCCATTCAGGTGTTTGTTAGTAGCAGCTAGCTACCCTCCATTCAGCTGTTTGTTAGTAGCAGCTAGCTACCCTCCATTCAGGTGTTTGTTAGTAGCAGCTAGCTACCTTCCATTCAGGTGTTTGTTAGTAGCAGCTAGCTACCCTCCATTCAGGTGTTTGTTAGTAGCAGCTAGCTACCCTCCATTCAGCTGTTTGTTAGTAGCAGCTAGCTACCCTCCATTCAGGTGTTTGTTAGTAGCAGCTAGCTACCCTCCATGCAGGTGTTTGTTAGTAGCAGCTAGCTACCCTCCATGCAGGTGTTTGTTAGTAGCAGCTAGCTACCCTCCATTCAGGTGTTTGTTAGTAGCAGCTAGCTACCCTCCATTCAGGTGTTTGTTAGTAGCAGCTAGCTACCCTCCATTCAGGTGTTTGTTAGTAGCAGCTAGCTACCCTCCATTCAGGTGTTTGTTAGTAGCAGCTAGCTACCCTCCATTCAGGTGTTTGTTAGTAGCAGCTAGCTACCCTCCATTCAGGTGTTTGTTAGTAGCAGCTAGCTACCCTCCATTCAGGTGTTTGTTAGTAGCAGCTAGCTACCCTCCATTCAGGTGTTTGTTAGTAGCAGCTAGCTACCCTCCATTCAGGTGAATGGGCAAGACAAAATATTTAAGTGCCTTTGAACGGGGTATGGTAGTAGGTGCCAGGCGCACCGGTTTGTTTCAAGAACTGCAAGCATCCCTGTGGAACACTTTTGACACCTTGTAGATTCCATGCCCCGTCGAATTGAAGCTCTTCTGAGTGCAAAAGGGGGTGTAACTCAATATTAGGAAGGTGTTCCTAATGTTTGGTACACTCAGTGTATATACACACACCATATATATACAATTATAAACTGGGTGGTTTGAGGCGTGAATGCTGATTGGCTGACAGCTGCGGTATATTAGACCGTATACCACGGGTATGACAAAACATGTATTTTTACTGCTCTAATTACTTTGGCAACCAGTTTATAATAGCAATAAGGCACCTCGGGGGTTTGTGGTATATGGCCAATATACCACGGCTAAGGGCTGAATACTGGCCCCGTGTAGCTCAGTTGGTAGAGCATTGCGCTTGCAACGCCAGGGTTATGGGTTCGATTCCCACGGGTGGCCAGTATGAAAAATTTATGCACTCACTAACAGTAAGTCGCTCTGGATAAGAGCGTCTGCTAAATGACTAAAATGTGCATAAGAACAGCCCTTAGCTGTGGTGTATTGGCCGTATACCACACTTCCTCGGGCCTTATTGCTTAAGTATATGGACACCCCTTCAAATTAGTTGATTTGGCTATTTCAGCCACACCCATTGCTGCCAGGTGTAACAAAATCGAGCACACAACCATGCAATCTCGATAGACAAACATTGGCAGTAAAATGGCCTTACTGAAGAGCTCAGTGACTTTCAACGTGGCACCGTCATAGGATGCCAGCTTTCCAACAAGTCAGTTCGTCAAATTTCTGCCCTTCCAGAGCTGCCCCGGTCAACTGTAAGTGCTGTTATTCTGAAGTGGAAACAGCTAGGAGCAACAATGGCTCAGCCGCTAAGTGGTAAGCCACACAAGCTCGCAGAATGGGACCGCCGGTTGCAACACTCGCTACCGAATTCCAAACTACCTCTGGAAGCAACGCCAGCACAAGAACTGTCCGTTGGGAGGTTCAAGAAGTGGGTTTCCATGGCCGAGCAGCCGCACACAAGCCTAAGATCACCATGTGCAATGCTAAGCGACAGCTGGAGTGGTGTAAATCTCTGGAGCAGTGGAAACGCGTTCTCTGGAGTGATGAATCACGCTTCACCATCTAGCAGTCCGACGGACAAATCTGGGTTTGGCGGACGCCAGGAGAACGCTACCTGGCCAAATGCATAGTGCCAACTGTAAAGTTTGGTGGAGGATAAATAATGTTCTGGGGCTGTTTTTCATGGTTTGGCCAAGGCCCCTTAGTTCCAGTGAAGGGAAATCTTAACACTACAGCATACAATGACATTCTAGACGATTCTGTGCTTCCAACTTTGTGGCAACCGTTTGGGGGAAGGCCCTGTCCTGTTTCAGCATGACAATGCCCCTGTGCACAAAGCAAGGTCCATACAGAAATGGTTTATTGAGATCGGTGTGGAAGAACTTGAGGGAGGGAGACAATCATCTGTGTTCTACAATAGCTCGCAACACACCCTAAGCCCCTGTCTCTGTTTTAGTAATCCGGCTAACAGATGTAATATCTGGACTGGGGCTGATCCTCCTGCCAGGAACACTGCCTCTCTTCCTCACTTTTCTCTCTCTCTCTCTCTCTCTCTCTCTCTCTCTCTCTCTCTCTCTCTCCCTCTCTCTCTCTCTCTCTCCCTACATTCCCATGTCTCTGTCTGCCTCTCTCTCTGTCTCTCTCTCTGTCTCTCTCTCTGTCTCTCTCTCTGTCTCTCTCTCTCTCTCTCTCTCTCTCTCTCTCCCTACATTCCCATGTCTCTGTCTGCCTCTCTCTCTCTCTCTCTCTCTCTCTCTCTCTCTCTCTCTCTCTCTCTCTCTCTCTCTCTCTCTCTCCCTACATTCCCATGTCTGTCTGCCTCTCTCTCTCTCCCTGCATTCCCATGTCTGTCTGCCTCTCTCTCTCTCCCTGCATTCCCATGTCTCTGTCTGCCTCTCTCTCTCCCTACATTCCCATGTCTCTGTCTGCCTGTCTGTCTCTCTCCCTACATTCCCATGTCTCTGTCTGTCTGTCTCTCTCTCTCTCTCTCTCTCTCTCTCTCTCTCTCTCTCTCTCTCTCTCTCCCTACATTCCCATGTCTGTCTGCCTCTCTCTCTCTCCCTGCATTCCCATGTCTGTCTGCCTCTCTCTCTCTCCCTGCATTCCCATGTCTCTGTCTGCCTCTCTCTCTCTCCCTACATTCCCATGTCTCTGTCTGCCTGTCTCTCTCTCTCTCCCTACATTCCCATGTCTCTGTCTGCCTCTCTCTCTCTCTCTCTAGCATTGGGATCGCTCCAACCCTACCCCTCTCTCTCCTCTGAAGTTAGCATTGGGATCGCTCCAACCCTACCCCTCTCTCTCCTCTGATGTTAGCATTGTCTCTATGGTGTTAAGCATAACACATGATCTCTCCCTCTGTCTCTCTATCCCTCCCGTCCCTCCCCCCCTCTCTGAAGTTATCATTAGCATTACCAGTTGTTAGTATTGTCACCGGATGCTTTAACCCTAACCCTACCTCTCACTCTACTCCTCTTCTCCAGGCTGTCTGTCCAACCTGCCCCCCAACACCAAAAAGATCTGTAACTCGTACGAGGAGCGGCGTAAACAGGCCACCGCCATCGTCCTGCTGGGGGTCATCGGGGCAGAGTTCGGGGCGGAGCTGGAACCACCTAAGCTGCCGTCCCGAGCCAGGACCAGTGGACAGGCTCCAGAAGGCTTCGGGCTGACTACTGGAGGATCCAACTACTCTCTGGCTAGACACACCTGTGAGTGGATACTTTAACACTCACTCTCTTTCTCCTCTCTCTTTCTCTCTCTGTGCTAGGCACACCTGTGAGGCTCTCTGTCTCCATATCTGTTTGTCTATCTTTGTCTCTCTCTCTCTCAATCTACCTCTCTCGCCCGTGAGTGGCTGCTTTCTCTCTACGGTATATTTGTTCTGAGAATATGAGTGGTTATATTAACTCTATCAGAGTCCTTGGTGATGTTGTGGAGTCTGAGAGCTTTCAAGGGTTTTAGCCTCGATAGGATTGAGTAAGTCACTATTATACCCTTTTCACACTATTGTGGATGCTCACTTCATCATGAAACTAAAAGAATACAAACTCCCTCACTGACACACACACACACACACACACACACACACACACACACACACACACACACACACACACACACAGACCACACACTCTGATTGTCTTGGAGTGAAGAGAAGGGAAGGCCACATTAATAATCTAACAGGTAGCTAGCTCTCCCTATGGTGTGGCTCTGCTTCTCTGCTGGTCTCCCCCTCTGGGGTCTTCTTTAGTCACTCTCACCTGCCTGCGTTAGTTAGTTAGTTAGTTCACCACTCTCACCTACCTGCGTTAGTTAGTTAGTTAGTTCACCACTCTCACCTGCCTGCGTTAGTTAGTTAGTTAGTTCACCACTCTCACCTACCTGCGTTAGTTAGTTAGTTAGTTCACCACTCTCACCTGCCTGCGTTAGTTAGTTTAACACTCTCACCTGCCTGCGTTAGTTAGTTAGTTCACCACTCTCACCTACCTGCGTTAGTTAGTTAGTTAGTTCACCACTCTCACCTGCCTGCGTTAGTTAGTTAGTTAGTTAGTTAGTTCACCACTCTCACCTGCCTGCGTTAGTTAGTTAGTTAGTTAGTTCACCACTCTCACCTACCTGCGTTAGTTAGTTAGTTAGTTAGTTCACCACTCTCATATGTCTGCCTTAGTTAGTTAGTTAGTTAGTTAGTTAGTTAGTTCACCACTCTCACCTGCCTGGCTGCGTTAGTTAGTTAGTTCACCACTCTCACCTGCCTGCGTTAGTTAGTTAGTTCACCACTCTCACCTGCCTGCATTAGTTAGTTAGTTCACCACTCTCCACTGCCTGCGTTAGTTAGTTAGTTAGTTCACCACTCTCACCTGCCTGCGTTAGTTAGTTAGTTAGTTCACCACTCTCACCTACCTGCGTTAGTTAGTTAGTTAGTTCACCACTCTCATCTGTCTGCCTTAGTTAGTTAGTTAGTTAGTTCACCACTCTCACCTGCCTGCCTGCGTTAGTTAGTTAGTTCACCACTCTCACCTGCCTGGCTGCGTTAGTTAGTTAGTTCACCACTCTCACCTGCCTGCGTTAGTTAGTTCACCACTCTCACCTGCCTGCGTTAGTTAGTTAGTTAGTTCACCACTCTCACCTGCCTGTGTTAGTTAGTTAGTTCACCACTCTCCACTGCCTGCGTTAGTTAGGTAGTGAGTTCACCACTCTCACCTGCCTGCGTTAGTTAGTTAGTTCACCACTCTCACCTGCCTGCGTTAGTTAGGTAGTTAGTTCACCACTCTGCTCCACATAAACAACAGTGGAGCCACGTTGCGTCTGTGTTCGCTAAGAGGAAACAAAAGTTGCAATCAATGTTGTGTTCCCCATCCAGAGCAGAGCCCAGCCAGTCACCCTGCAGAGAGAGAGAGAGAGAGAGAGCAGACCTACTGAATGAAATTAATGAATGCTGGATTTGTCTGGCTGCTCCTCTGACATTGTGAGTCAACAGTGCCTAGGTTAGAACTGTCAAATGTGACAACACCCACAGAGGGAGAGGCAGGCAGGGAGCATCCTGGTCTCAATGCTGCTTACATTCCTCCTGGCTGTCTAGAGAGGGAGGAGAGAGGGGAGGGAGGGGAGGGAGGGGAGGGAGGGGAGGGGAGAGAGAGAGGAGGGGAGGGGAGGGGAGAGAGAGGGGGGGATAGAGAGAGAGGGTGGATAGAGAGAGGGGGGGATAGAGAGAGAGGGGGGATGTAGAGAGAGGGAGGAGAGAGGGGAGGGAGGGGAGGAGAGAGAGAGGGGAGGGAGGGGAGGGGAGGGGAGAGAGAGGGGGGGAGGGGAGGGGAGAGAGAGAGGAGGGAGGGGAGGGAGGGGAGGGGAGAGAGAGGGGAGGGAGGGGAGGGGAGAGAGAGAGGAGGGAGGGGAGGGGAGAGAGAGGGGGGGATAGAGAGAGAGGGTGGATAGAGAGAGGGGGGGATAGAGAGAGAGGGGGGATGTAGAGAGAGGGAGAGGGGGGTTAGAGAGGGTGGATAGAGGGAGAGAGAGGGGGGATAGAGAGAGAATCCAGGGCATATAGGAACGCAAACACTGCCACCACTTTGAACTTCTGAGCTGTCAATCAAACCAGAGAAAAAACAGAGCAGGGAAGAAGAGAGAATGAAAGGTGAAGGGGATCATATGTGAATACTGATGTCTCTCTGGAGGGGGGATGGCTGTGCTCTGTGTTGTGTTTAACACCATTGTAAAACAATGTGAATTAGCACTGCACAGTAAAGTATTAAAAACAAAAAAAACTATGTTTTTAGTGAAAATAGGCGTTGGTCTGAAGCCAAAAAGAAAGGAAATTCACATGAGCACCACAATGCCTACTCCACCCATGCTCTACCAAGGTTTTCCAGCACACATCTTTGACCAACTACATTAGCTATGTTGGTCTATTGCACCTCAAACTATGTGTATACATGTTGCTTAGGATTCAAACCTTCTCAAACAGCCTAATTCATATTCTTAGAGGAGGTGCTTCCACAATAATGTGATTTTGACCACATACAAGGTAAAGTATTGGATTCTTCACACACCACAGTAAGACATTATTCCATTACGCTACCTTTTCATGTTTAAAAAAAAAATTACATTAAAAATCAAGCTTTGCTTTTATACTTACATGACCATCTGGCTTGATTGAGCTGTTTTGTCTTGTAATAATGCATTTCCTTAAACCTTTAATTTAGCGATACATCATAATAAAATCATATTTATTGGTCAGTTGGTGTCCAACATAACAACAGGTGGTGGTTGTGTTGCACACAGCAGCTCAGGTAGATAGAGCCCGTCTGCATTCCTGATTTCTGTAACCGTTAGCTTACCTGTGTAATATTGACAGAAGCTCTGAAACACTTGTGTTTCAAACATGGTCCTGTTTTATCAATTGCTGTGCTGCTCAATTGTGAAATTCATTACCTGTGTCAAAATAATATGTAGCTTAAAGTTATGTTTGTACATGATGACTTCAGCCTTATATGCCTGTTCGTTAGCTAGCTAGCTTTCAGCTGACTGGTGTTAGTTAGCTACAAAGGCTAGCTGCTGGACTCTGTAAAAAGCAAGCTAATGTTAGCTAGGTAACGTTAACTACCTAGCTAATCAAAATATCTTCTTGCATTTATTGATTAACCTCAGCTCGAATACCACTATATAGCTAGCCATACACAGTAGCCTAGGGTTGTTCGCATACGATTGGCCCAGCGTCGTCCGGGTATGGCCGGGGTAGGCAGTCATTGTAAATAAGAATTTGTTATTAAATCGACTTGCCTGGTTAAATAAAAGTTAAATAAAATATATAATAATTATGACTGGCAGCAGGGTGCAAGCAGCTGTGTTGTTGCCGAGCAACCGACCCGGTGTTAGAACTCTGAGACTCAGCTGAAAAGATGTTAGCATTGTCAGGAATGCTACAAAAAGGTAGCACGTCGTTGGTTCTTAACGGACAAGAATGTGCATGTGAGAGTGATAAATTATAAATGTGATCAAAGTTGTTGCCCCTACAAACTTCTTCAGACCGAAAGGTAGCAAGTCTAATGGTCCCTTTGTGGACTATGTAGTCTCGTTCTTGTCCGACGCCTAGATATTTAGCGAGTTCTGGACAAAAAAATTGTCTGACGACTCTAATGCCAACGACCCTTTTAAAAATCCGGTATGTGGTTTTCGGGAACGGACTGACGGCCTCATGACGAGAGGCGGGAAGGGTGTTGTGTAACTCCAATCAGGTTGATTTGCCAATTTTCTTGGAGATTGGTGTCATATTGGCTTAGATGATGGTAGGGCGATTTGAATTTAACACTGAGCTTCAACTATTGTCGCATCTGAAATATCCCCTATACAGTGAGGGAAAAAAGTATTTGATCCCCTGCTGATTTTCTACGTTTTCCCACTGACAAAGAGACATGATCAGTCTATAATTTTAATGGTATGTTTATTTGAACAGTGAGAGACAGAATAACAACAAAAAAATCCAGAAAAACGCATGTCAAAAATGTTATAAATTGATTTGCATTTTAATGAGGGAAATAAGTATTTGATCCCTCTGCAAAACATGACTTAGTACTTGGTGGCAAAACCCTTGTTGGCAATCACAGAGGTCAGACGTTTCTTGTAGTTGGCCACCAGGTTTGCACACATCTCAGTAGGGATTCTGTCCTACTCCTCTTTGCAGATCTTCTCCAAGTCATTAAGGTTTCTAGGCTGACGTTTTGCAACTCGAACCTTCAGCTCCCTCCACAGATTTTCTATGGGATTAAGGTCTGGAGACTGGCTAGGCCACTCCAGGACCTTAATGTGCTTCTTCTTGAGCCACTCCTTTGTTGCCTTGACCGTGTGTTTTGGGTCATTGTCATGCTGGAATACCCATCCACGACCCATTTTCAATGCCCTGGCTGAGGGAAGGAGGTTCTCACCCAAGATTTGACGGTACATGGCCCCATCCATCGTCCCTTTGATGTGGTGAAGTTGTCCTGTCCCTTTAGCAGAAAAACACCTCCAAAGCATAATGTTTTCACCTCCATGTTTGACGGTGGGGATGGTGTTCTTGGGGTCATAGGCAGAATTCCTCCTCCTCCAAACACGGCGAGTTGAGTTGATGCCAAAGAGCTCGATTTTGGTCTCATCTGACCACAACACTTTCACCCAGCTCTCCTCTGAATCATTCAGATGTTCATTGGCAAACTTCAGACGGGCCTGTATATGTGCTTTCTTGAGCAGGGGGACCTTGCGGGCGCTGCAGGATTTCAGTCCTTCATGGCGTAGTGTGTTACCAATTGTTTTCTTGGTGACTATGGTCCCAGCTGCCTTGAGATCATTGACAAGATCCTCCCGTGTAGTTCTGGGCTGATTCCTCACCGTTCTCATGATCATTGCAACTCCATGAGGTGAGATCTTGTCAATGATCTCAAGGCAGCTGGGACCATAGTCACCAAGAAAACAATTGGTAACACAATGTTTCTTCCATTTGCGAATAATCGCACCAACTGTTGTCACCTTCTCACCAAGCTGCTTGGCGATGGTCTTGTAGCCCATTCTAGCCTTGTGTAGGTCTACAATCTTGTCCCTGACATCCTTGGAGAGCTCTTTGGTCTTGGTGGTGAGTTTGGAATCTGATTGATTGATTGCTTCTGTGGACAGGTGTCTTTTATACAGGTATCAAACTGAGATTAGGAGCACTCCCTTTAAGAGTGTGCTTCTAATCTCAGCTCGTTACCTGTATAAAAGACACCTGGGAGCCAGAAATCTTTCTGATTGAGAGGGGGTCAAATACTTATTTCCCTCATTAAAATGCAAATCAATTTATAACATTTTTGACATGTGTTTTTCTGGATTTTTTTGTTATTCTGTCTCTCACTGTTCAAATATACCTACCATTACAATTATAGACTGATCATATCTGTGTCAGTGGGCAAACGTACAAAATCAGCAGGGGATCAAATACTTTTTTTTCCCTCACTGTAGTGTTACATACTATAGGAAAACAAGAAGGGGTATAGTAGTTGAGGCTGCACTTCCTGTGTTTTGTGTTGTTGTGCTTAACATTATTGTTGGACAGTACAGCTCTAAAACCTTCATATGGACCCTGAAGGGCCTCCATTTCCCAAAAGTGGCCCTAAGGCAAAGACAGTAATGGACACGTCTAACCCCTGACCTATGGCATCCACTGTGAGTGTTGAACTGAGATAAAAAATAACATTATTTTACTGGCTTCTCTAGGACCTTGTTACTGTTATGAGCGGGTCTCCAGCCTTGCCTAGTCTGTAGATCGTCGTCTGGTGGGGCAGCAAGGGGATCTGCCCTTCCTTAACTTCAGGCTACGCTCAAACTCTACATCCCAACCCTCCCACTCCGTTCTGCCACTTCTGGTTCCCTACGGGAGGGCAGCTCCCACTGAGCCCAGTCCAAGCTCTTCTCTGTCCTGGCACCCCAATGGTGGAACGTCTGAAACCTTAAATCTTAAATATCTCTCACTGTGCCCCCAAAAGACACTTCTCTTTTCCCACTAGCACTGACTTTGCTGATAAATACTTTAAGGGAAAATGTACTTGATACGATTTGTGATGTGTTGTTGTCTCACCTAGCTGTCTTAAGGTGAATGCACTAATTGTAAGTGGCTCTGGATTAGAGCGCCTGCTAAATGACTCAAATGTCAATGTAAAGATGTAGATACCTGATATGTTACTGGGGTGAAGCTGATCCTTAATTCTCCCATGCATCACAATGGTAAAGCACAGCCATGACCACACACAGACACACACACACACACACAAATATTGACATATTAGAGGCCAGAATATTGTTGCTTGATGTGTCTGAGTCAACATAACTGTCTGTTTACCACAATAACAGTGTTATGTTTCTAATTATTAACAAGCGACTTTAAAGACATAGATATTTTTACTGCCTGTTTTTTTTGCCGTGGTTTATTTATGGTTGATGAAAATAGATTTAGAGAATGATGCTCTGTGTCTTGATCAGAACACTACTGTCCAAAACCTTAAACCTTAACGTTAACCTTTAGTTCAACTTTGAAATTTGACTTTTGGATAAAACACTGCAGTGAGACTGAGAGCTTGACAGATAGAGACCTATAGTCCTAGCCCCCCCCCCCCCTGGTCTTTGAACTCCAGCCCAATAATCAATAATAGGTCCTCCAGTCTCCGTGGCGATGGCGTGCCGGGAGTCTGCCGTAGATAATTAATGTGATTGGCTCTGTGTGTTCTCATCTAGGCTCAGACCTACAATCCTCTATGGTCTGCATCACGAATCGCACCCTATCCCCTATATAATAGTGCACTACTTTTTTACCAGGGCACATAGGGCTCTATTTAAAAGTAGTGCACTATATAAGGGAATAGGGTGACGTTTAGGATGCACGCTGAGTAGATGATGATCTGTACTGCTCCCAGCCAGTAACCCGTCTAACTGCAGTGCTGTTTCTGATCCCCCAGAGCCTTTATCAAGTGTGTAAGGAAATATCTTTCTGGGTTATTGGAACTATGTGACCAGCAACTAAGCAAAACACCATGGTGCAAGGAGGAAGGAACATAGACAGGGCTGTGGGGGTTGTGGCGTTTCTAATGACGCTGGTCCTCCTATAAGGACTGAGTGTACAAAAACATGAAGAACATCTTCCTAATATTGAGTTGCACCCCCCCCCCCCACCACCAACCCCAAAAGGTGTCGAAAGCGTTCCACAGGAATGCTGGCTCCATGTTGCCTCCAATGCACAGTTGTGTCAAGTTGGCTGGATGTCCTTTGGGTGGTGGACCATTCTTGATACGCACAGGGAAACAGTTGGCCGTGAAAAACCCAGCAGCGTTGCAGTTCTTGACACAAACTGGTGCGCCTGACACCTACAATTAAATATTTTTGTCTTGCCAATTCACTCTCTGAATGACACATATATACACAATCCATTTCTCAATTGTCTCGAGGCTTAAAAATCTTTTTTGTTGTTGTTGCTGTCTCCTCCCCTTCATCTACACTGATTGGAGTGGATTTAACAGGTGACTTCAATACATTTTACATTTACATTTTAGTCATTTAGCAGACGCTCTGAGCGACTTACAGTTAGCACATATATTATTTTATCAAACCTACAACCCTGGCGTTGCAAACGCCATGCTCTACCAACTGAGCTACATCCCCTGCCGGCCATTCCCTCCCCTACCCTGGACGACGCTGGGCCAATTATCAATAAGGGATCATAGCTTTCACCTGGACTTTCACCTGGATTCATCTGGTCAGTCTATGTCATGTTATGTATACTCACTGTATATGTACAGTTGAAGTCGGAAGTTTACAAACCCTTAGGTTGTCTGTCCAATGCATGTACATAGCTTGCCCGCTCCCTAGCAAGCTGCTCTATCCATTGCTGAAGTAATTTCATGTCGATTTCATACAGTTGAAGTCGAAAGTTTACATACACTTAGGTTGGAGTCATTAAAACTCGTTTTTCAACCACTCCACAAATTTCTTGTTAACAAACTATAGTTTTGGCAAGTCGGTTAGGACATCTACTTTGTGCATGACGCAAGTAATTTTTCCAACAGTTGTTTACAGACAGATTATTTCACTTATAATTCACTGTATCACAATTCCAGTGGGTCAGAAGGTTACTACATACACTACGTTTTGGGCTTTTAGGGCTGACCCCATTTAGTCGACTGGTCGATTGTTTGGTCGATAGGCTGTTGGTCGACCGAGCTTTCTTTGTTTGAGCAGTCACATAAAAAAAAAAAATGTCTTCATGGTGCAGAAGACACCTGTCTGATTGTCGCCTGTCTCTGTGGACTGATCCATTGCCACGGGGACGGCACAGTCATCACTCTAAGACTAAAATTGTACATGGTTATACAGCGCCTTCGGAAAGTATTCAGACCCCCTTTACTTTTTCCCCATTTTTGTTACGTTACAGACTTCTTCTAAAATGGATGACATTTTTTTAAAAACATCCTCAGCAATCTACACACAATACCCCATAATGACAAAAACAATTTAATCAATTTTAGAATAAGGCTGTGTGTGTAAATTGATGAGAAATCAAACAATCAAATCCATTTTAGAAGAAGGCTGTAACGTAACAAAATATGGAAAAAGCAAATGGTTCTGAATACTTTCCGAATGCATTTTATAGGCTACTGTATGAATCAATCAATCAATCATTCGTTCGTTACTGCCATCACACAGCATACAAGACATTGCAATGAAACGTTTTAGTTTTAAAATAACAAAGGGAGCTTTGAATAATTAGCCTAAACAATAAATTAATCGCAATTCAACTGTTTTTAGTCTACTTTTAATAAAGGCTTTATGTATTTTTTTGTTGTGTTAGACTCTCTGGTACACGTATTTATTTTGTGTTGTTTACGCTGTTCCAAATGGTCAGAAAAATTAGATGTTGTAATCTAACAGCACCTGTTTGGCACACATAATACTCACGCAACGCTTGCTCCTATACCCTCCTTTTTCTTGATCTCCGGTAGTTTCCACAACTAAGTCAAATGTCTTCCACAGATCTGACTTCCCCTCCTGGGCAACCAGTAAACATTATCCCGTTTTGAGATTTCTTTTTCCACGTTCTCCGCATCCATTTTGCTGTCACGTGGTACTGTGTTTGGAGTTTGTTATAACCAATTTATTGATTTATGATAGGCTGTAGGTCAGGCCCTGTTGGTCACATGCATGCAACGCCGCTTACATGTTTGACGTAGAGAGAGCAAGGGTTGAGGGGAGGTTTTTCCAAAAAAAAAATTAGGGATGTTGGTAATAGACCTTTTCAGTCAGGAAACAAGTAAGAAACAAAATGGCTGAAATGATGTTGCAGCGTCAGCACGGATGCAGTAGACACTGTGCTGTGGTACCGTTTAGCTGCAGTAAGGAGCAGAGAGAGAGAGAGACATTGTGCGCCCGAGTCACACAGACACTCGCTGTCTTTTTTTTTTTTTTTTGACAAAGTGTGACCATCGGGCTCTTTCTCAAGTTATTTGTGTGTCTTAATTATTTAGTCAAACGTTGTGCTTAAAGCATCAAGACAAGCTCAGTGCATATGCAGTGGATTTTATTCAAACACGTACATAAATGGAAAAAATACATAGTTCAACATTTTAGACCAATCGATTGGTCGAAAGAATAGGAACGACTCTTGGTCGACCAAGATTTTATTTTAGTCGGGGACAGCCCTAGCGACTTTAGATAGCTGAGATTGAAATGCTTTTCAAAATGACTATTAGCTCCGTTGGAGAAATGCTTCTACAACCAAGACATTGATTGCAGTTATCTTATGAATAATTTAAGCTATAGTAATATCGTTATATTAGATAACACTATCTATGAGCATTGTGTTTTGCCGTTTATGCTATCACCTAGATTCACTGTTAAATGACTAACAGTTTCTACTTGAATCAGTCCTACTATGCTCACCATCTAAAATAAGGCACAGGAGCTCATGGATAAAGACAGCTCGTGTAGAAATCTCTGGTTAAAATGATGACGCTGTCTCTCATCAGCATCCAACAGAGCTATGGAACACACACACACACACACAGGTCTGATTTGATTTGATGAGTTACTGCCAGGGATGAATTGCCTTAGACAAGCCTGAGCCTGAGGGCAAGAATTAACCAGCAGGCTAACAAGGACGTACTGGGATGGATGGAGGGTCTCCTCTGTTTGTGTGTGTGTGTGTGTGTGTGTGTGTGTGTGTGTGTGTGTGTGTGTGTGTGTTTGTGTGTGTGTGTGTGTGTGTGTGTGTGTGTGTGTGTGTGTGTGTGTGTGTGTGTGAGTGACACCGTGGCCAGGTGCCTCTTGTTCAGCTCACCCGCCTGTCCACTGTCAGGGGAAGCACACACACAGGCCCTTCAAAGCAATCCTCCAACCATACAAAGGATAAATGATAGAGATCTGTAATTCTCCCTCCCAAGTAGTGAAGTTCCTTCCTACTATACCAGTCCTACTACTGTACTGGAAGCTGTTCCATATCATAACCCCCTCTTCTATACCAGTCCTACCACTGTACTGGAAGCTGTTGCATATCATAACCCCCTCTTCTATACCAGTACTACTACTGTACTGGAAGCTGTTCCATATCATAACCCCCTCTTCTATACCAGTCCTACTACTGTACTGGAAGCTGTTCCATATCATAACCCCCTCTTCTATACCAGTACTACTACTGTACTGGAAGCTGTTCCATATCATAACCCCCTCTTCTATACCAGTACTACTACTGTACTGGAAGCTGTTCCATATCATAACCCCCTCTTCTATACCAGTACTACTACTGTACTGGAAGCTGTTCCATATCATAACCCCCTCTTCTATACCAGTACTACTACTGTACTGGAAGCTGTTCCATATCATAACCCCCTCTTCTCCTCACCAAGTAGTTCAATTGTCAGCCTAACAAAAATCCCAGGCTAGACTTTACTCTTTAATTGCAGATTAGTCCTGTTATGTCTGTGTGAGTGCTTTAGAGAGGTGTTAGGGCTGCGGTAGCCTGGTCAGAGGGCTGCGGTAGTCTGGTCCAAGGTGTTAGGGCTGCGGTAGCCTGGTCAGAGGGCTGCGGTAGCCTGGTCCAAGGTGTTAGGGCTGCGGTAGCCTGGTCAGAGGGCTGCGGTAGCCTGGTCAGAGGGCTGCGGTAGTCTGGTCCAAGGTGTTAGGGCTGCGGTAGCCTGGTCAGAGGTGTTAGGGCTGCGGTAGCCTGGTCAGAGGTGTTAGGGCTGCGGTAGCCTGGTCAGAGGGCTGCGGTAGCCTGGTCAGAGGTGTTAGGGCTGCGGTAGCCTGGTCAGAGGTGTTAGGGCTGCGGTAGCCTGGTCAGAGGTGTTAGGGCTGCGGTAGCCTGGTCAGAGGTGTTAGGGCTGCGGTAGCCTGGTCAGAGGTGTTAGGGCTGCGGTAGCCTGGTCAGAGGTGTTAGGGCTGCGGTAGCCTGGTCAGAGGTGTTAGGGCTGCGGTAGCCTGGTCAGAGGTGTTAGGGCTGCGGTAGCCTGGTCAGAGGGCTGCGGTAGCCTGGTCAGAGGTGTTAGGGCTGCGGTAGCCTGGTCAGAGGTGTTAGGGCTGCGGTAGCCTGGTCAGAGGTGTTAGGGCTGCGGTAGCCTGGTCAGAGGTGTTAGGGCTGCGGTAGCCTGGTCAGCGGGGACCTCAGAAAATGTGTTGCAGCAATAAACTGACGCTGTTCTGTCAAATTATAAATGAAAGGAATCCTAGTGTGTGTGTGTGTGTGTGTGTGTGCAGTGTGTACGTGTTGCATGTGTCGGGTCCCCTTAATGAATGGCCAAATCACTCTGGCACTTGTTGGATGAGACTGACTGACTGAAAAACAGCTGAATAGACCATTATTATCGCTCAACGTGTGTTTTGGACTGAAAGCACTCAGATACTGTTTGTGACTGGGGTCATGTGGATGTTGAAGGCTGTTGAAGTTTCTAAGCATGCTGTGTGTGTGTGTGTGTACTGTAGGAGTTGAAGGTAGCACAGTATGCAGAGAGCCATGGCATTGTCAGGTTCAGTGATGTGGAAGATGCATTCTCTTTGTGTGTGTGTGTGTGTGTGTGTGTGTGGTGAGCGTGCGTGTGTGTGCCAGGGTTTCCGTTATGAAAATGTGGCGTCGGACATTTGACTGGCAACATTTTAATTTACCGGACATTTGAGAAATGTACCGGACCCGTATGCATTGGGGTTTGTTAATCTGATTAGGGCGTCCAACCATGGTGCAGAATGACAGAAATCACATTTAGAATATGGTAATTCATATTAACAGAAAATGCAATTTGGGGATGCAACGATGTGCGGTCCTTCTTAACGAATTCTGATGTGCACTTTTGAAGATGTTAGAATAACTAGCCTATATCAGTCTAATAGAGAGTAAACGTTTAGACTGCATATTCTATCGGTCAGCTTGTCGAGGACAAAATGGCCTCTTCCAAACAGACTCTGGGACGGTTGAGGGACGAATGATCCCAGATTCATCCAACCAGTAGGCCTCGGCTACATAAAATAAATAAAATACTAAATCAACTTAAAAAAGCAATGAGTCTGATGCAGCGGATGAGAACGTTTAGCTTAAAATGTTGATAAGCTATTATTTCTTCACATTATAAGCACAGCAAATGTGCACATGGCAGTAGGCTACGTGCGAAGGTTCGTTCCATAATGCAATTACCGGGAACCGTTGTCAAAAGGGCACTGCACATGCGTGCGGTTTCATGTGACAGAGATGAAAATATCCGTTAGAAATGTATAAGGAGAGGAGATCTAATAGGCTACTTTGACGGAAGGTAAGACATGCCTTATAATATGTATAAAAAATTTCAGTTTTCAAACAATTGAGTTTTCTAAATGCATACTGCCTCCAGCTCTTTGCAAAGTGGTGTCCGACTTCCGACTTCAGTGCGTTCAAGACAACTGGGAACTGAAAAAAAATAAAAAAAAAAACTCTGACTGGGAAAAATAATTTTAAACGGGCATCCAACTCAGAATTCCAACTTGGGAACTCGGGCCAAAAAACATTTACTGAGTGACATGATAATCAATTCAAATTCTGAGCGAGTCACACGACTATGAGGGGTGGCTTCAAATCAACACGGAAATAATTCCCTGGGTCTGAGGTAGTAGGAACATATCGCCCCAGAGTTTTCTAAACTACTAAACCATCTTTGATATCGCCGTTCTTACGTTCTTCCATCAAAGACAGAATGATGTCGTGGTTGTGCAGAACACTATCCCAGTAAAAAGTACAAGCACAGTATTTTCCCGTACCAATGGCAAAGATGCAGAACACTACGACTACTGTAAAGCACTGGAGGAGATTGTTGGATCCATCTCTGTGGGAGATGGCTTACCACTGGCAGTTGGTGAAAAGTGTCAAACACTTTTTAGAACTCTTCTTAGCAGTTAAGAGCATTGGGCCAGTAACCGAAAAGGTCACTGGTTCGAATCCCCGAGCCGACTTGGTGAAAAAATCTGTCGATGTGCCCTTGAGCGCAAGGTACATAACCCTAATTGCTCCTGTAAATCGCTCTGGATAAGAGCTTCTGCTAAATGACTAAAATGTCAACGTAATTATGGCGTCTGTGAGCGCACGGGCAGAGCCATTGAGGCCATCTCCGTTTTGAAGTAGTCCATTTTCTTATTTTACTACTTCTATGAGTTGGTAAACAAACAGAAAGGGTGCATACTGCCCCCTGGAGTGTGTTGTTTGAACGGGTATAAAGCCAAGGATGACAATTTACTTCCTCCTGCAGTTATGACATGTTTGCTCATGAGGATAATTCATTGGCTGATCCCTCCTGATGACCTGGATGGAATTATTTGATTCTTCCTTAAACCACAGGAAGTCCCACCCAGTTGACTACTTAAAAATGGGGAAAGTCCTCAATGTCGCTGCCCACGCTAAAACAGGCTTTTGGGCACTATAGTCCTCTATACAACTCTATAGTTCCAGCATTTATGTCTTGTCTGTACAAGGACCTGCGTCATTCAGAACATGGCATAGAGATGTGTAGGGATTGCAATGTTGTATCTGTGCCATTATGGCGATTGTGACAGCATGGGCTGTGTGTAGGGATCTCCATTTTAAAGTAGTACATTTTCTTCTTCTTTTGATGTTTGAAAAAAGTGTGAAGCTAATATTGGTGACTGCAGTGCTGGAGTCATGAACCAAATCTTGTGTGTCATTCATTTATTGTGGCCACTAGATGGCTAATGGCTTAAAGCCATTTACAAACTAGGCAAATCAATTAGAAGAAGAAGATAATGCTCCGATCATTGGCTGATCACTCCCAACCCATAGGAATACCCACCCCAGTTGACTACATTAAAATGGTTGAAGCCCAGAATGGCAATGTTCATGCAAAATCAGGTTATTTATAAGTTATGATCTCTATACATCTCTATGGAACAGGGAAGCGCATCATTGCCTTATCCGGTGACGTCACAGCCTTATCAGATTGTTGGCCTAGCGCAATCGTCCCCGCCGGACACAAAGTAGTAGCTAGCTAGCGAGATGGAGACCACGGAGGTTCTTTTTAATGAGTGAATTTCACAAGTGGCTAGTTTGCATCTTCTACCTTCATTAAAGCCACTGCAGAGGTTTTGCCAGCAAACTTTGGTTTTGAATCACAACGTTTTGAGATGTCTGTCTACAGGCTACGGAAAGAGTTTGGTTTTTCAGGCTTGGCCCGCCTACCCAAATTCGTGATATGTTGGGAGAATTGTCTGTCTAAAGAAGTCCCTCCCCGGATTTTTTTTTTTTTTTTTTTTTATGTCCAAGAGAATCCAACATCCTCCCCAGACATAGTGCTATTGCTTTAGGTCTGAGATTTCTTAGACTATTATCTATCACTAGCTAACAGGAGACTACTATCTATCGCTAGCTAACAGGAGACTACTATCTATCGCTAGCTAACAGGAGACTACTATCTATCGCTAGCTAACAGGAGACTACTATCTATCGCTAGCTAACAGGAGACTACTATCTATCGCTAGCTAACAGGTGACTACTATCTATCGCTAGCTAACAGGTGACTACTATCTATCGCTAGCTAACAGGTGACTACTATCTATCGCTAGCTAACAGGTGACTACTATCTATCGCTAGCTAACAGGAGACTACTATTTATCGCTAGCTAACAGGAGACTACTATCTATGGCTAGCTAACAGGAGACTACTATCTATCGCTAGCTAACAGGTGACTACTATCTATCGCTAGCTAACAGGTGACTACTATCTATCGATTGGTCCTCTGTAGCTCAGCTGGTAGAGCACGGCGCTTGTAACGCCAAGGTAGTGGGTTCGATCCCCGGGACCACCCATACACCAAATTGTATGCACGCATGACTGTAAGTCGCTTTGGATAAAAGCGTCTGCTAAATGGCATTATTATTATTATTATTATTATTATTATTATTATTTTTTTTTTATCGCTAGCTAACAGGTGACTACTATCTATCGCTAGCTAACAGTAGACTACTATCTATGGCTAGCTAACAGGAGACTACTATCTATGGCTAGCTAACAGGAGACTACTATCTATCGCTAGCTAACAGGTGACTACTATCTATCGCTAGCTAACAGGTGACTACTATCTATCGCTAGCTAACAGGTGACTACTATCTATCGCTAGCTAACAGGAGACTACTATCTATGGCTAGCTAACAGGAGACTACTATCTATGGCTAGCTAACAGGAGACTACTATCTATCGCTAGCTAACAGGTGACTACTATCTATCGCTAGCTAACAGGTGACTACTATCTATCGCTAGCTAACAGGTGACTACTATCTATCGCTAGCTAACAGGAGACTACTATCTATCGCTAGCTAACAGGATACTACTATCTATGGCTAGCTAACAGGATACTACTATCTATGGCTAGCTAACAGGAGACTACTATCTATCGCTAGCTAACAGGAGACTACTATCTATCGCTAGCTAACAGGTGACTACTATCTATCGCTAGCTAACAGGTGACTACCATATCACTAGTTAACACTAGTTAACTGTCTCTCTCTCCCTCTCTTCCCTCCCCCACCCTCTCTCTCTCTCTCTGTATCTCTGTCTCTCTCTTTCTCTCGCTGTCTCTCTCTCTCTCCCCTCTCTCCCTCCCCCCCTGTCTCTCTCGCTCTCTCTCTCTCTCCCTCGCTCCCTGTCTCTCTCTCTCTCTACCCTCTATCTTCTCTCTCTCTCCCCCCATGTGGCCTGAGACACCCTTTCAATTAGTGCATTACCCGGGGCAGTCCCTCTGAACACACCACACACACACTGCACACACACACACACATACACACACATATACAAACCACATTCAGTGTCTGTGGGAAATCTGAGCTCTAGTACTTTTGATGTAAACAATTCCAGAAAATGTTCCACCGCCAGTTGGGGATGATAATGTCTGTAAAACATTTTCTGAAATAGTTGATAATAATAATAGTTTACATCAAAAGTACTAGAGTGATTTTATTTGGCCCTCCTGAGCAAATTCTTATTTTATTTTAAATGTTTTATTGTTGGACATAAAAGACTGTAAAAACACCAGGAAATCTGTTCTAGTGGACAGTATGGTGTTAGAGGACAGTATGGTGCTAGAGGACAGTATGGTGCTAGAGGACAGTATGGTGCTAGAGGACAGTATGGTGCTAGAGGACAGTATGGTGCTAGAGGACAGTATGGTGCTAGAGGACAGTATGGTGCTAGAGGACAGTATGGTGCTAGAGGACAGTATGGTGTGGTGTTAGAGGACAGTATGGTGTGGTGTTAGAGGACAGTATGGTGCTAGAGGACAGTATGGTGCTAGAGGACAGTATGGTGCTAGAGGACAGTATGGTGCTTGAGGACAGTATGGTGCTAGAGGACAGTATGGTGCTAGAGGACAGTATGGTGCTAGAGGACAGTATGGTGTTAGAGGACAGTATGGTGTTAGAGGACAGTATGGTGTTAGAGGACAGTATGGTGTGGTGTTAGAGGACAGTATGGTGTTAGAGGACAGTATGGTGCTAGAAGACAGTATGGTGCTAGAGGACAGTATGGTGCTAGAGGACAGTATGGTGTTAGAGGACAGTATGGTGCTAGAGGACAGTATGGTGTGGTGTTAGAGGACAGTATGGTGTTAGAGGACAGTATGGTGTTAGAGGACAGTATGGTGTTAGAGGACAGTATGGTGTTAGAGGACAGTATGGTGTTAGAGGACAGTATGGTGCTAGAGGACAGTATGGTGCTAGAGGACAGTATGGTGCTAGAGGACATTATGGTGCTAGAGGACATTATGGTGCTAGAGGACAGTATGGTGCTAGAGGACAGTATGGTGCTAGAGGACAGTATGGTGCTAGAGGACAGTATGGTGCTAGAGGACAGTATGGTGTTAGAGGACAGTGTGGTGTGGTGTTAGAGGACAGTATGGTGTGGTGTTAGAGGACAGTATGGTGTGGTGTTAGAGGACAGTATGGTGTTAGAGGACAGTATGGTGCTAGAGGACAGTATGGTGCTAGAGGACAGTATGGTGTTAGAGGACAGTATGGTGTTAGAGGACAGTATGGTGCTAGAGGACATTATGGTGTTAGAGGACAGTATGGTGTGGTGTTAGAGGACAGTATGGTGTTAGAGGACAGTATGGTGTTAGGGGACAGTATGGTGCTAGAGGACAGTATGGTGCTAGAGGACAGTATGGTGCTAGAGGACAGTATCGTGCTAGAGGACAGTATGGTGCTAGAGGACAGTATGGTGTTAGAGGACAGTATGGTGTGGTGTTAGAGGACAGTATGGTGTTAGAGGACAGTATGGTGCTAGAGGACAGTATGGTGCTAGAGGACAGTATGGTGCTAGAGGACAGTATGGTGCTAGAGGACAGTATGGTGTTAGAGGACAGTATGGTGCTAGAGGACAGTATGGTGCTAGAGGACAGTATGGTGCTAGAGGACAGTATGGTGTTAGAGGACAGTATGGTGCTAGAGGACAGTATGGTGCTAGAGGACAGTATGGTGCTAGAGGACAGTATGGTGCTAGAGGACAGTATGGTGCTAGAGAACAGTATGGTGCTAGAGGACAGTATGGTGCTAGAGGACAGTATGGTGCTAGAGGACAGTATGGTGTTAGAGGACAGTATGGTGTTAGAGGACAGTGTGGTGTTAGAGGACAGTATGGTGTGGTGTTAGAGGACAGTATGGTGCTAGAAGACAGTATGGTGCTAGAGGACAGTATGGTGCTAGAGGACAGTATGGTGTTAGAGGACAGTATGGTGCTAGAGGACAGTATGGTGTGGTGTTAGAGGACAGTATGGTGTTAGAGGACAGTATGGTGTTAGAGGACAGTATGGTGTTAGAGGACAGTATGGTGCTAGAGGACAGTATGGTGCTAGAGGACAGTATGGTGCTAGAGGACAGTATGGTGCTAGAGGACATTATGGTGCTAGAGGACATTATGGTGCTAGAGGACAGTATGGTGCTAGAGGACAGTATGGTGCTAGAGGACAGTATGGTGCTAGAGGACAGTGTGGTGTTAGAGGACAGTATGGTGTTAGAGGACAGTATGGTGTGGTGTTAGAGGACAGTATGGTGTGGTGTTAGAGGACAGTATGGTGTTAGAGGACAGTATGGTGCTAGAGGACAGTATGGTGCTAGAGGACAGTATGGTGTTAGAGGACAGTATGGTGTTAGAGGACAGTATGGTGTTAGAGGACAGTATGGTGCTAGAGGACATTATGGTGTTAGAGGACAGTATGGTGTGGTGTTAGAGGACAGTATGGTGTTAGGGGACAGTATGGTGCTAGGGGACAGTATGGTGCTAGAGGACAGTATGGTGCTAGAGGACAGTATGGTGCTAGAGGACAGTATGGTGCTAGAGGACAGTATGGTGCTAGAGGACAGTATGGTGCTAGAGGACAGTATGGTGCTAGAGGACAGTATGGTGTTAGAGGACAGTATGGTGTGGTGTTAGAGGACAGTATGGTGCTAGAGGACAGTATGGTGTTAGAGGACAGTATGGTGCTAGAGGACAGTATGTTGCTAGAGGACAGTATGTTGCTAGAGGACAGTATGTTGCTAGAGGACAGTATGGTGCTAGAGGACAGTATGGTGTTAGAGGACAGTATGGTGCTAGAGGACAGTATGGTGCTAGAGGACAGTATGGTGCTAGAGGACAGTATGGTGCTAGAGGACAGTATGGTGCTAGAGGACAGTATGGTGCTAGAGGACAGTATGGTGTTAGAGGAGAGTATGGTGCTAGAGGACAGTATGGTGCTAGAGGACAGTATGGTGCTAGAGGACAGTATGGTGTTAGAGGACAGTATGGTGCTAGAGGACAGTATGGTGCTAGAGGACAGTATGGTGTTAGAGGACAGTATGGTGTGGGCTCCCTGGTCTCTTAGTGATGATGTAAGTGCTGCTAGACTACATCCTTCCCAGTCTGTCTTTGTAGTGTGTGTGTGAGAGAGAGTGAAAATATTGTAGCATGTATGTGTGTGTGTTTGTGCCAGGGGGCCTCTGGGGACCCCCATCCTACGCCCTGCGGCCCCAGTCCCCTGCCCTGGAGGCTGGGCTGCGTGGCCTTCACCGGCCGTTTGAACAGGGCTCCTCTAAGGTGAATAGCCAGGGGCAGTGTCAGGGGATTGGACCTCCTTCCTGCAGCACAGCCTCGGGCTGCGAGCGAGGCGGGGTGAGGTGGGCCCCTCAAAGCTCCCCTCGGCCCCTGTGCTCAGCCCCTCTCCCTGCCTGGCCTGGTCTTTGTCTTTGTGCTGCCTGATGGGGTATAAAAGGTGCTGGACACCACACACACACACACACACACACACACACACACACACTGGGCAGTGGCTCCAACGCCTTCCATTATTCATGGTGGCGAAGAGGTGAGGAGCTGAAAGCTGAGGGAAGGAAGGAAGGAGGGAGGGGGCAGGGAGGGAGGGAAGGAGGGAGGGGCAGGGAGGGAGGGAGAAAGGAAAGGGAGGTCCCTGGCTGGCCTGCCAGAGGGCCACATGACTCGGCTGATTAGCCTGTCCCTGGGCCCTCCCTCCTCCTGACCCAGCGTTTGAGGGGTCTGGGTCTGGCTGTCGGCCTGGGAGGGTACCTCTACCCCCCCCCCCCCCCCCCCCCCCCCCCACACACACACACACCCGCTAGTCTGGCCCTTGGACCTCCAACCTCCCCCTTGGTACCTCTACAAAATGCTATTTGGCCCTAAACAGAGAGTACACAGTGGCAGAATACCTGACCACTGTGACTGACCCAAAATGAAGGAAAGCTTTGACTATGTACAGACTCAGTGAGCATAGCCTTGCTGTTGAGAAAGGCCACCGTAGGCAGACCTGGCTCTCAAGAGAAGACAGGCTATGTGCACACTGCCCACAAAATGAGGTGGAAACTGAGCTGCACTTCCTAACCTCCAGCCAAATGTATGACCATATTAGAGACACATATTTCCCTCAGATTACGGAGACCCACAAAGAATTTGAAAACAAATCCAATTTTGATAAACTCCCTTATCTACTGGGTGAAATACCACAGTGTGCCATCACAGCTGCAAGATTTGTGACCTGTTGCCACAAGAAAAGGGCAACCAGTGAAGAACAAACACCATTGTAAATACAACCCATATTTATGTTTATTTATTTTCCCTTTTGTACTTTAACTATTTGCACATTGTTACAACACTGTATATAGCCATAATATGACATTTGAAATGTCTTTATTCTTTTGGAACTTTTGTGAGTGTAATGTTTACTGTTAATATTTATTGTTTATTTCACTTTTGTTTATTATCTATTTCATTTTCTTTGGCAATGTTAACATACGTTTCCCATGTCAATAAAGCCCTTTGAATTGAATTGAATTGAGAGAGAGAGAGAGAGAGTGAGAGAGAGAGAGAGAGAGAGAGAGAGAGAGTATTTGGGACAGGGATGTGAGAGGACGGACATCTGAATTCATACTGTATTATTCGTACTGTATTATTCGTACTGTACTTTATGGTTTATTTGAAAAGGGAAAGGTATAGACATATTGAATGAGCAGTCGTCAGATGTGTGACACCATAGTGTGTATAGCTAGTTTTTCAACAGCCATGGCTGCCTACCGACCTGCTCTTCACGTTGTGGAGGTTGTTAGTGTGTCCGTCGGGTTTGGGGTGCACTTGTTCGTTCCACCCAGCCCCGAGCCACAGAGCCAGATTCCCAGCTTACCGTTTTTACTTCCCCTCTCTCCTTCTTTTCCTCTAAAGCCAGTTTCATCCTGTTTTTTTTTTCCCTCATCAACTTCCACTCTCCTCCCAGAACCCAACATTGATTTAGCCTTCTCTTTCGATCAGAGCTCCACGGGAGCCCGACCAGTTGGGATGGAAGAGCTGGCTGTGCTGCAGCCCGCTCTGTTCTGTTCTGCTCTGCTCTGCTCTGCTCTGTTCTCTTCTGCTCTGCTCTGCTCTGCTCTGCTCTGTTCTGCTCTGTTCTCTTCTGCTCTGCTCTGCTCTGCTCTGTTCTGCTCTGCTCTGCTCTGTTCTGCTCTGTTCTGCTCTGTTCTGCTCTGTTCTGCTCTGCTCTGTTCTCTTCTGCTCTGCTCTGCTCTGCTCTGCTCTGCTCTGTTCTGCTCTGCTCTGCTCTGCTCTGTTCTGCTCTGCTCTGTTCTGCTCTGTTCTGTTCTGTTCTGCTCTGTTCTCTTCTGCTCTGCTCTGCTCTGTTCTGTTCTGCTCTGCTCTGTTCTGCTCTGTTCTGCTCTGTTCTGCTCTGTTCTGCTCTGTTCTGTTCTGCTCTGCTCTGCTCTGTTCTGTTCTGCTCTGCTCTGCTCTGCTCTGCTCTGCTCTGCTCTGCTCTGCTCTGTTCTGCTCTGTTCTGCTCTGTTCTGTTCTGTTCTGCTCTGTTCTCTTCTGCTCTGCTCTGTTCTGCTCTGCTCTGTTCTGCTCTGCTCTGTTCTGCTCTGTTCTGCTCTGTTCTGCTCTGCTCTGCTCTGTTCTCTTCTGCTCTGCTCTGCTCTGCTCTGTTCTGTTCTGCTCTGCTCTGTTCTGCTCTGCTCTGTTCTGCTCTGCTCTGTTCTGCTCTGTTCTCTTCTGCTCTGCTCTGCTCTGCTCTGTTCTGTTCTGCTCTGTTCTGCTCTGTTCTGCTCTGCTCTGCTCTGCTCTGTTCTCTTCTGCTCTGTTCTGCTCTGCTCTGTTCTGCTCTG
>CM062487.1:52795023-52801886 GCA_031479575.1 Coregonus ussuriensis
GATCCTGTTGGACGTGGTTATTGTCCCTATGAGGGGCCTGACAGGACAGATCCTGTTGGACGTGGTTATTGTCCCTATGAGGGGCCTGACAGGACAGATCCTGTTGGACGTGGTTATTGTCCCTATGAGGGGCCTGACGGGACAGATCCTGTTGGACGTGGTTATTGTCCCTATGAGGGGCCTGACAGGACAGATCCTGTTGGACGTGGTTATTGTCCCTATGAGGGGCCTGACGGGACAGATCCTGTTGGACGTGGTTATTGTCCCTATGAGGGGCCTGACAGGACAGATCCTGTTGGACGTGGTTATTGTCCCTATGAGGGGCCTGACAGGACAGATCCTGTTGGACGTGGTTATTGTCCCTATGAGGGGCCTGACAGGACAGATCCTGTTGGACGTGGTTATTGTCCCTATGAGGGGCCTGACGGGACAGATCCTGTTGGACGTGGTTATTGTCCCTATGAGGGGCCTGACGGGACAGATCCTGTTGGACGTGGTTATTGTCCCTATGAGGGGCCTGACGGGACAGATCCTGTTGGACGTGGTTATTGTCCCTATGAGGTGCCTGACAGGACAGATCCTGTTGGACGTGGTTATTGTCCCTATGAGGGGCCTGACGGGACAGATCCTGTTGGACGTGGTTATTGTCCCTATGAGGGGCCTGACAGGACAGATCCTGTTGGACGTGGTTATTGTCCCTATGAGGGGCCTGACGGGACAGATCCTGTTGGACGTGGTTATTGTCCCTATGAGGGGCCTGACGGGACAGATCCTGTTGGACGTGGTTATTGTCCCTATGAGGGGCCTGACGGGACAGATCCTGTTGGATGTGGTTATTGTCCCTATGAGGGGCCTGACAGGACAGATCCTGTTGGACGTGGTTATTGTCCCTATGAGGGGCCTGACGGGACAGATCCTGTTGGACGTGGTTATTGTCCCTATGAGGGGCCTGACGGGACAGATCCTGTTGGACGTGGTTATTGTCCCTATGAGGGGCCTGACGGGACAGATCCTGTTGGACGTGGTTATTGTCCCTATGAGGTGCCTGACAGGACAGATCCTGTTGGACGTGGTTATTGTCCCTATGAGGGGCCTGACGGGCCAGATCCTGTTGGACGTGGTTATTGTCCCTATGAGGGGCCTGACGGGCTAGCCATCGATCCCACATCCTGCCTGTCTGAGTCAGTGTTGCTCTCTGGGTCCGTTGAAGCGGATAGATGGATGGATGAGGCCTGGACATCACTAATACTGTGGTGTGAGCCGAGCGGCGCCTCTCTAGCCTGTCGTTAGGTGTTTAGACATGGCCGTGTGTGTGACTGACACATGATTACTGTGAACTCCAGTGCTAGCTAGATCAATACCACCATCACTCCCTTCATGACCCCTTTATCTCGCTTACAACACACACGCACACACACACGTACACTACATGACCAAAAGTATGTGGACACCTGCTCGTCGAACATCTCATTCAAAAATCATGGGCATTAATATGGAGTTGGTCCCCCTTTTGTTGCTATAACAGCCTCCACTCTTCTGGGAAGGCTTTCCACTAGATGTCTGAACATTGCTGCGGGGACTTGCTTCCATTCAGCCACATGCATTAGTGAGGTTTGGCACTGATGTTGGGCGATTAGGCCTGGCTCGCAGTCGGCGTTCCAATTCATCCCAAAGGTGTTCGATGGGGTTGAGGTCAGGGCTCTGTGCAGGCCAGTCAAGTTCTTCCACACTGATCTCGACAAACCACTTCTGTATGGACCTCGCTTTGTGCAAGGGGGCATTGTCATGCTGAGACAGGAAAGGGCCTTCCCCAAACTGTTGCCACAAAGTTGGAAGCACAGAATCATCTAGAATGTAAATGTATGCTGCAGCGTTAAGATTTCCCTTCACGGAAACTAAGGGGCCTAGCCCGAGCCATGAAAAACAGTCCAGACCATTATTCCTCCTCTACCAAACTATGCATTGGGGCAGGTAGCATTCTCCTGGCATCCGCCAAACCTAGATTCATCCATCGGACTGCCAGATGGTGAAACGTGATTCATCACTCCAGAGAACGCGTTTCCAGTGCTCCAGAGTCCAATGGCGGCGAGCTTTACACCACTCCAGCCGACACTTGGCATTGCGCATGGTGATCTTAGGCTTGTGTGCGGCTGCTCGGCCATGGAAACCCATTTCATGAAGTTCCCGACGATCAGTTATTGTGCTGGCGTTGCTTCCAGAGGCAGTTTGGAACTCGGTAGTGAGTGTTGCAACCGAGGACTGACGATTTTGACACGCTTCAACACTCGGCGGTCCCATTCTGTGAGCTTGTGTGGCCTACCACTTTGCGGCTGAGCCATTGTTGTCCTAGACTTTCCACTTCACAATAACAGCACTTACAGTTGACCGGGGCAGCTCTAGCAGGGCAGACATATGCCGAACTGACTTGTTGGAAAGGTGGCATCCTATGACGTTGCCACGTTGAAAGTCACTGAGCTCTTCAGTAAGGCCGTTCTTCTGCCAATGTTTGTTTATGGAGATTGCATGGCGGTGTGTTCGATTTTATACACCTATCAGCAACGGGTGTGTCTGATATAGCAGAATCCACTAATTTGAAGGGGTATCCACATACTTTTGTATATATAGGGTATACAGTTGAAGTCAGAAGTTTACATACACTTAGGTTGGAGTCATTTCAACCACTCCACAAATTTCTTCTTAACAAACTATAGTTTTGGCAAGTCGGTTAGGACATCTACTTTGTGCATGACACAAGTAATTTTTCCAACAATTGTTTACAGACAGATTATTTCACTTATAATTCACTGTATCACAATTCCAGTGGGTCAGAAGTTTACATACACTAAGTTGACTGTGCCTTTAAACAGCTTGGAAAATTCCAGAAAATGATGTCATGGTTTTAGAAGCTTCTGATTGGCTAATTGACATCATTTGAGTCAATTGGAGGTGTACCTGTGGATGTATTTCCAGGCCTACCTTCAAACCCAGTGCCTATTTGCTTGACATCATGGGAAAATCAAAAGAAATCAGCCAAGACCTCAGAAAAAAAAACTGTAGACCTCAACAAGTCTGGTTCATCCTTGGGAGCAATTTCCAAACACCTGAAGGTACCACGTTCATCTGTACAAACAATAATACGGAACTATGAACACCATGGGACCACGCAGCCGTCATACCGCTCAGGAAGGAGATGCGTTCTGTCTCTTAGAGATGAACGTACTTTGGTGCGAAAAAAGTGCAAATCAATCCCAGAACAACAGCAAAGGACCTTGTGAAGCTGCTGGAGGAAACATGTACAAAAGTATCTATGTCCACAGTAAAACAAGTCCTATATCGACATAACCTGAAAGGCCGCTCAGCAAGGAAGAAGCCACTGCACCAAAACCACCATAAAAAAGCCAGACTACGGTTTGCAACTGCATATGGGGACAAAGATCGTACTTTTTGGAGAAATGTCCTCTGGTCTGATGAAACAAAAATAGAACTGTTTGGCCATAATGACGATTGTTATGTTTGGAGGAAAAAGGGGGTTGCTTGCAAGCCAAGGAACACCATCCCAACCATGAAGCACGGGGGTGGCAGCATCATGTTGTGGGGGTGCTTTGCTGCAGAAGGGACTGGTGCACTTCACAAAATAGATGGCATCATGAGGAAGGAAAATGATGTGGATATATTGAAGCAACATCTCAAGACATCAGTCAGGAAGTTAAAGCTTGGTCGCAAATGGGTATTCCAAATGGACAATGACCCCAAGCATACTTCCAAAGTTGTGCCAAAATGGCTTAAGGACAACAAAGTCAAGGTATTGGAGTGGCCATCACAAAGCCCTGACCTCAATCCTATAGAAAATGTGTGGACAGAACTGAAAAAGCGTATGCGAGCAAGGAGGCCTACAAACCTGACTCAGTTACACAAGCTCTGTCAGGAGGAATGGGCCAAAAATCACCCAACTTATTGTGGGAAGCTTGTGGAAGGCTACCCGAAACATTTGACCCAATTTAAACAATTTAAAGGCAATGCTACCAAATACTAATTGAGTGTATGTAAACTTCTGACCCACTGGGAATGTGATGAAAGAAATAAAAGCTGAAATAAATCATTCTCTCTTCTATTATTCTGACATTTCACATTCTTAAAATAAAGTGGTGATCCTAACTGACCTAAGACAGGGAATTTTTACTAGGATTAAATGTCAGGAATTGTGAAAAACTGAGTTTAAATGTATTTGGCTAAGGTGTATGTAAACTTCAACTGTATATCTTAATTTGATCACTCTTTTGAGAATTTTCCTGAGAAATGCAGATGAACTTAATGATTTACATAAATTCACTGAAAACCTGCAGTAACACGCGGTTATATTTACAGTATTGCACTTTTCATGTAGTCTAATTTTGGCCAGCTAATAGCCTAACCACCGATCAAGAAACATTATGGACTAAACGTTCAAATCCTGTTGCTGCAGGAATATTTTTGCTGCAGCAATACTGGTCAAAGTAAGAGATGTATTAGAATCAAGACAATCCAAAGCCATACAGTATAAATTACACTGCAATAATGGCATCCTGATTAATATGATACGTGTGTTTTGGATAAGGCAGAAGATATGATGAGATTGACAACTTGGACCTCACCATGTCCATTCATTAATGCAATATTTGATATGTGAAGAATGGCCGAGACCTATATAGCAGTACTGTTCATTCATCTGTTAACACATACATTGCATTCGGAAAATATTCATTTTGTTACGTTACAGCCTTATGGATTAAATGATATTCTTTCCTCATCAATCTACACACAATACCCCATATTGACAAAGTGAAAACCAATTTTTAGATATTTTAGCAAATCTATAAAAATAAAAAAAACAGATACCTTATTTACATAAGTATTCAGACCCTTTGCTATGAGACTCGAAATTGAGCTCAGGTGCATCCTGTTTCCATTGATCATCCTTGAGATGTTTCTACAACTTGACTGGAGTCCACCTGTGGTAAATTCAATTGATTGGACATGATTTGGAAAGGCACACACCTGTCTATATAAGGTCCCACAGTTGACAGTGCATGTCAGAACCAAAACCAAGCTATGAGGTCGAAGGAATTGTCCGTAGAGCTCCGAGACAGGATTGTGTCGAGGCACAGATCTGTGGAAAGGTACCAAAAAATGTCTGCAGCATTGAAGGTCTCCAAGAACACAGTGGCCTCCATCATTCTTAAATGGAAGATATTTGGAACCACTAAGACTCTTCCTAAAGCTGGCCGCCCAGCCAAACTGAGCAATCGGGCAGAAGGGCGACCAAGAACCCGATGGTCACCCTGACAGAGCTCCAGAGTTCCTCTGTGGAGATGGGAGAACCTTCCAGAAGGACAACAATCTCTGCAGCACTCCAGCAATCAGGCTTTTATGGTAGAGTGGCCAGACGGAAGCCACTCCTCAGTAAAAGGCACATAGCCCGCTTGGAGTTTGCCAAAAAGCACCTAAAGGACTCTCAGACCATGAGAAACAAGATTATCTGGTCTGATGAAACCAAGATGGAACTCTTTGGCCTGAATGCCAAGCGTCACGTTTGGAGGAAACCTGGCACCATCCCTACGGTGAAGCGTGGTGGTGGCAGCATCATGCTGTGGGGATGTTTTTCAGCAGCAGGGACTGGGAGACTAGTCAGGATCGAGGGAAAGATGAATGGAGCAAAGTACAGAGAGTTCCTTGATGAAAACTTGCTCCAGAGCGCTCAGGACCTCAGACTGGGGCAAAGGTTCACCTTCCAACAGGACAACGACCCTAAACACACAGCCAAGACGACGCAGGAGTGGCTTCGGGACAAGTCTCTGAATGTCCTTGAGTGGCCCAGCCAGAGCTCAGACTTGAACCCGATCGAACATCTCTAGAGAGACCTGAAAATAGCTCTGTGCAGTGACGCTCCCCATCCAACCTGACAGAGCTTGAGAGGATCTGCAGAGAAGAATAGGAGAAACTCCCCAAATACAGGTGTGCCAAGCTTGTAGCGTCATACCCAAGAAGACTCAAGGCTGTAATCGCTGCCAAAGGTGCTACAACAAAGTACTGAGTAAAGGGTCTGAATACTTATGTAAGTGTGATATTTCTATTTTTTGTTTGTAATACATTTGCAAAAATTTCTAAAAACCTGTTTTTGCTTTGTCATTATGTGGTATTGTGTGTAGATTTTTTAAAATCCATTTTAGAATAAGGCTGTAATGTAACAAAAAGTGGAAAAAGTATTTCTGAATGCACTGTATCATATCCAACAACCCATTGGCAAGACAAATAACAGTAGTCCAGGAAGTAAGACCAGGAAGTATTATATTAAATGAACTATGTCCTTTAGCATTCATCAATATGTCAACCCAGTACCCACCTACTGCTACTATTAATACAGGAATAAGATTTCTCCCTCTCTCCCTGACCTTCTGTAAATCACAAGGTAACAAATGAAGTCTAGCCACTTTATGTTGTTGGAAAGTTGCTATTTATGAAAGACTACATATCACTAGTGTGTTCCATCAGTAAATAACCACCCTGAAGGCTCTGTCGGGCTCGCCCCTGGACTGGGCTGACCCTGGTAGAACAACTTTACTCATTCTCTGGGGGGTTTTTCAACACACTACAACTTCCTCTTCTCATTTCTCTGTTACTCCAGGGATTAAAGGGAAAACATCCTTTGGTCTAACGACCACATCCCACCCATTTGTTCATCAGATCTGTGTAATGATACAACCCCACTATGGATAGATAGACACAGTCCGTTATGTGTGAGTGTGTGTGTGTGTGTGAGAGAGAGAGAGGGGGGAGGAGGTGGGTGGGGGGGGGGGGGGGGGGGGGGGGGGGGGGGGGGGGGGGGG
>CM062487.1:52802386-52989886 GCA_031479575.1 Coregonus ussuriensis
GAGAGATGAGTAGAGAGGGGGAGAGAGGATATTAGAGAGGGGGAGAGAGAGACAGGAGAGAGTAGAGTAGAGAGGGGGAGAGAGGGGAGAGGAGAGTAGAGAGGGTGATAGAGGAGAGTAGAGATGGGGAAAGAGGAGAGTAGAGAGGGGAGGGAGGAGAGTGGAGAGGGAGAGAGAGAGAGAGTAGAGAGGGGAGAGAAGGGAGAAGAGATGGGGATAGAGAAGAGTAGAGAGGGGGAGAGAGAGTAGAGAGGGGGAGAGAAGGGAGAAGAGAGGGGGATAGAGGAGAGTAGAGAGGGGGAGAGAGGAGAGTAGAGAGGAGAAATAGGGGTGTAGAGAGGGGAGAGAGAGAGAGAGAGACTGAAGAGAGGAGATTAGAAAGGGGGGAGAGAGGAGAATAGAGAGGTGAGAGAGGAGAGTAGAGAGGGGAGGGAAGGGAGTAGAGCGGGAGAGAGGAGATTAGAGAGGGGAAAGAGGAGTGTAGAGAGGGGGAGAGAGAGAGACTGAGGAGAGGAGTGCAGAGAGGGGGAGAGAAGGGAGAAGAGAGCAGGATAGAGGACAGTAGAGAGGGGAGAGAGAGGGGAGTAGAGAGGGGAGAGAGGAGAGTAGAGAGGGGAGGGGGGAGAGTGGAGGGGGGAGAGAGAGAGAGGTAGAAGAGAGGAGAGTAGAGAGGGGGAAAGAGAGGAGAGGAGAGAGGGGAGAGAGGAGAGTAGAGAGGGGTGAGCAGAGAGTAGAGAGGGGGAGAGTAGAGAGGGGGAGAGAGAGACAGGAGAGGAGAATAGAGAGGGGGAGAGAGAAGAGTAGAGAGGGGGAGAGAGAGGTGGGAAGAGAGCAGAGTAGAGAGGGGGAGAGAGGAGAGTAGAGAGGGGGAGAGAGGAGAGTAGAGACGGGGAGAGAGGAGATTAGAGAGGGGGAAGAGGAGTGTAGAGAGGTGGAGAGAGAGATACAGGGGAGTGGAGAGTAGAGGGGGGAATGAGAGGAGAGGAGAGAGGGGGAGAGAGGAGAGTAGAGAGGGGGAGAGATAGGGAGAGAGGAGAGTAGAGAGGGGGAGAAAGTGGAGAGGAGAGAGGAGAGAGGAAGAGAGAGGAGAGGAGAGAGGGGAGAGAGGAGAGAAGAGAGGGGGAAAGAGAGGAGAGGAGAGAGGGGAGAGAGGAGAGTAGAGAGAATTAGAGAGAGGAGAGTAGAGAGGGGGAGAGTAGAGAGAGGGGGAGAGGAGAACAGAGAGGGGAGAGAGGAGAGAAGAAACGGGGAAAGAGAGGAGAGGAGAGAGGGGGAGAGAGGAGAGTAGAGAGGGGGAGAGAGAGGGGAGAGAGGAGAGTAGAGAGGGGGAGAAAGTGGAGAGTAGAGAAGGGAGAGAGGAGAGAAGAGAGGGGGAAAGAGAGGAGAGGAGAGGGGGAGAGAGGGGAGTAGAGAGGGGAGAGAGGAGAGTAGAGAGGGGAGGGGGGAGAGAGAGAGGTAGAAGAGAGGAGAGTAGAGAGGGGGAAAGAGAGGAGAGGAGAGAGGGGAGAGAGGAGAGTAGAGAGGGGTGAGCAGAGAGTAGAGAGGGGGAGAGTAGAGAGGGGGAGAGAGAGACAGGAGAGGAGAATAGAGAGGGGGAGAGAGAAGAGTAGAGAGGGGGAGAGAGAGGCGGGAAGAGAGCAGAGTAGAGAGGGGGAGAGAGGAGAGTAGAGAGGGGGAAGAGGAGTGTAGAAAGAGATACAGGGGAGTGGAGAGTAGAGGGGGGAATGAGAGGAGAGGAGAGAGGGGAGATAGGAGAGTAGAGAGGGGGAGAGATAGGGAGAGAGGAGAGTAGAGAGGGGGAGAAAGTGGAGAGGAGAGAGGAGAGAGGAAGAGAGAGGGGAGAGAGGAGAGAAGAGAGGGGGAAAGAGAGGAGAGGAGAGAGGGGAGAGAGGAGAGTAGAGAGAATTAGAGGGAGGAGAGTAGAGAGGGGGAGAGTAGAGAGAGGGGGAGAGGAGAACAGAGAGGGGAGAGAGGAGAGAAGAAACGGGGAAAGAGAGGAGAGGAGAGAGGGGGAGAGAGGAGAGTAGAGAGGGGGAGAGAGAGGGGAGAGAGGAGAGTAGAGAGGGGGAGAAAGTGGAGAGTAGAGAAGGGAGAGAGGACAGAAGAGAGGGGGAAAGAGAGGAGAGGAGAGGGGGAGAGAGAAGAGTAGAGAGGGGGAGAGAGAGGAGAGGAGAGGAGAGGAGAGAGGCGGGGAGAGGAGAGAAGAGCGGGGGAAAGAGAGGAGAGTAGAGAGGGGGAGAGAGAGGAGAAGAGAGTAGAGAGGGGAGAGAGGAGAGTAGAGGGGGGAGAGAGTAGAGTAGAGAGGGGAGGAAGGGGAGTGGAGAGGGGGAGAGAGAGAGGGTGAGAGAGGAGAGTATGGAGGGGAGAGAGAGAGACAGAAGAAAGGAGAGTAGAGAGGGAAGAAATGAGAGTAGAGAGGGGGAGAGAGAGAGACAGAAGAGAGGAGAATAGAGAGGGGGAGAGAGAAGAGTAGAGAGGGGGAGAGAGAGGAGAGGAGAGGAGAGGAGAGAGGCGGGGAGAGGAGAGAAGAGCGGGGGAAATAGAGGAGAGTAGAGAGGGGGAGAGAGAGGAGAAGAGAGTAGAGAGGGGAGAGAGGAGAGTAGAGGGGGGAGAGAGTAGAGTAGAGAGGGGAGGAAGGGGAGTGGAGAGGGGGAGAGAGAGAGGGTGAGAGAGGAGAGTATGGAGGGGAAAGAGAGAGACAGAAGAAAGGAGAGTAGAGAGGGAAGAAATGAGAGTAGAGAGGGGGAGAGAGAGAGACAGAAGAGAGGAGAATAGAGAGGGGGAGAGAGATGAGTAGAGAGGGGAAGAGAGGAGAATATAGGGGGAGAGAGGGGAGAAGAGAGGGGAGAGAGGAGAGGAAAGTGGGAGAGAGAGGAGAGTATAGAGGGGGAGAGAGGAGAGTAGAGAGGGGAAAGAGGAGTGTAGAGAGGGGGAGAAAGAAAGACTGAAGAGAGGAGAGTAGAGAGGGGGAGAGAGATGAGTAGAGTGGGGAGAGAGGAGAGTAGAGAGGGGGAGAGAGGAGAGAATAGAGGGGGATAGAGAAGATTAGAGAGGGGGAGATAGATGAGTAGAGTGGGGGAGAGAGGAGAGTAGAGAGGGGGAGAGAGGAGAGTAGATGGGGGAGAGAGAGAGACGGAAGAGAGGAGAGTAGAGAGGGGGAGAGAAGGGAGAAGAGAGGGGGATAGAGGAGAGTAGAGGGGGGAGAGAGGAGAGTAGAGAGGGGGAGAGAGGAGAGTAGAGAGTGAAAGGCGGAGAGTGAAGAGGGGAAGAGAGAGAGGCGGAAGAGAGGAGAGTAGAGAGGGGGAGAGAGATAAGTTGAGTAGGGGAGAGAGGAGATTAGAGAGGGGAGAAAGAATAGTAGAGATGGGGAGAGAGAGAGATAGAAGAGAGGAGAGTAGAAAGGGGGAGAGAGATGAGTAGAGTGGGGGGAGAGGAGAGTAGAGAGGGGGAGAGAGAGAGACAGAAGAGAGGAGAGTAGAGATTGAGAGAGAAGGTAGAACAGAGGGGGAGAGAGGAGAGAAGAGAGGGAGGGAGGAGAGTAGAGAGGGGGAGAGAGGAGAGTAGAGAGGGGGAGAGGAGATTAGAGGGGGGAAAGAGGAGTGTAGAGTGGGGGAGAGAGAGGGACTGAAGAGAGGAGAGTAGAGAGGGGGAGAGAGGATAATAGAGAGGGGGAGAGAGGAGAGTAGAGAGGGGAGGGAAGAGAGTAGAGAGGGGGAGAGAGGAGAGTAGAGAGGGGGAGAGAGGAGATTAGAGAGGGGAAAGAGGAATGTAGACAGGGGAGAGAGAGACTGAGGAGAGGAGAGTAGAGAGGGGGACAGAAGGGAGAAGAGAAGGGGATAGAGTGGAGTAGTGAGGGGGAGAGAGGAGAGTAGAGAGGGGAGAAAGGAGAGGAGAGAGGGGGAGAGAGACAGACAGAAGAGAGGAGAGTAGAGTGGGGGAGAGAGATGAGTAGAGTGGGGGAGAGAGGAGAGTAGAGAGGGGGAGAGAGGAGAGTCGAGACGGGGAGGGAGAGAGACAGAAGAGAGGAGAGTAGAGAGGGGGAGAGAAGGGAGAAAAGAGGGGGAGAGAGGAGAGTAGAGAGGGGGAGAGAGGATATTAGAGAGGGGAAAGAGGAGTGTAGAGAGGGGGAGAGAGAGAGACTGAAGGGAGGAGAGTAGAGAGGAGGAGAGAGATGAGTAGAGTGGGGAGAGAGGAGAGTAGAGAGGGGGAAAAAGGAGAGTAGAGAGGGGGTGAGAGGAGAGTAGAGAGGGGTAAGAGGAGTGTAGAGAGGGGAGAGAGGAGAGGAGAGGGGAAATAGGAGTGTAAAGAGGAGGAGAGAGACTGAAGAGAGGAGAGTAGAGAGGGAGACAGAGGAGAGTAGAGAGGGGGCGAGAGGAGAGTAGAGGGAGGAGAGTAGAGGGGGGAGAGAAGGGAAAGGAGAGGAGGAGAGTAGAGAGGGGGAGAGAAGGGAGAAGAGAGGGGGATAGAGGAGAGTAGAGGGGGAGAGAGGAGAGTAGAGAAGGGGAGAAGGGAAAGGAGAGGAGGAGAGAGGAGAGTAGAGAGGGGGAGAGGAGAGATTAGAGAGGGGAAAGAGGAGTGTAGAGAGGGGGAGAGAGTGACTGAAGAGAAATGAGTAGAGAGGGGGAGAGAGATGAGTAGAGAGGGGGAGAGAGGAGATTAGTGAGATGAGTAGAGTGGGGAGAGGGGAGAGAAGAGAGGGGGAGAGAGAAGATTAGAGAGGGGAAAGAGGAGTGTAGAGAGGGGGAGAGAGAGAGATTGAAGAGAGGAGAGTAGAGAGGGGGAGATAGATGAGTAGAGAGGGGGGGAGAGGGGAGTAGAGAGGGGGAGAGAGGAGAGTAGAGGGGGGAGAGAGAGAGATGGAAGAGAGGAGAGTAGAGAGGGGGAGAGAAGGGAGAAGAGAGGGGGATAGAGGAGAGTAGAGGGGGGAGAGAGGAGAGTAGAGAGGGGGAGAAGGGAAAGGAGAGGAGGAGAGAGGAGAGTAGAGAGGGGGAGAGGGGAGATTTGAGAGGGGAAAGAGGAGTGTAGAGAGGGGGAGAGAGAGACTGAAGAGAAGAGAGTAGAGAGGGGGAGAGAGATGAGTAGAGAGGGGGAGAGAGGAGATTAGAGAGTGGGAGAGAGAAAGACTGAAGAGAGGAGAGTAGAGGGGGAGAGAGATGAGTAGAGTGGGGAGAGAGGAGAGTAGAGAGGGGGAGAGAGGAGAGAATAGAGGGGGGAAAGAGAGAGACGGAAGAGAGGAGAGTAGAGAGGGGGAGAGAAGGGAGAAGAGAGGGGGATAGAGGAGAGTAGAGGGGGGAGAGAGGAGAGTAGAGAGGGGGAGAGAGGAGAGTAGAGAGGGGGAGAGAGGAGATTAGAAGGGGAGAGAGGAGAGTAGAGAGGGGAGGGCGGAGAGTGAAGAGGGGAAGAGAGAGAGGCGGAAGAGAGGAGAGTAGAGATTGAGAGAGAAGGTAGAACAGAGGGGGAGAGAGGAGAGTAGAGAGGGGGAGAGAGGAGATTAGAGTGGGGAAAGAGGAGTGTAGAGAGGGGGAGAGAGAGGGACTGAAGAGAGGAGAGTAGAGAGGGGGAGATAGGAGAGTAGAGAGGGGGAGAGAGGAGAGTAGAGAGGGGGAGAGGAGATTAGAGGGGGGAAAGAGGAGTGTAGAGAGGGGGAGAGAGAGAGACTGAAGAGAGGAGAGTAGAGAGGGGTAGAGAGGAGAATAGAGAGGGGGAGAGAGGAGAGTAGAGAGGGGAGGGAAGAGAGTAGAGAGGGGGAGAGAGGAGAGTAGAGAGGGGGAGAGAGGAGATTAGAGAGTGGAAAGAGGAATGTAGACAGGGGAGAGAGAGACTGAGGAGAGGAGAGTAGAGAGGGGGACAGAAGGGAGAAGAGAGGGGAATAGAGTGGAGTAGTGAGGGGGAGAGAGGAGAGTAGAGAGGGGAGAAAGGAGAGTAGAGAGGGGGGAGAGAGAGAGACAGAAGAGTGGAGAGTAGAGTGGGGGAGAGAGATGAGTAGAGTGGGGGAGAGAGGAGATTAGAGAGGGGGAGAGAGGAGAGAATAGAGGGGGATAGAGAAGATTAGAGAGGGGAAAGAGGAGTGTAGAGAGGGGGAGAGAGATTGAAGAGAGGAGAGTAGAGAGGGGGAGAGAGGAGAGCTAGAGGGGGGAGAGAGAGAGATGGAAGAGAGGAGAGTAGAGAGGGGGAGAGAGGAGAGTAGAGAGGGGGAGAGAGGAGAGTAGAGAGGGGGAGAGGGGAGATTAGAGGGGGGAAAGAGGAGTGTAGAGAGGGGGAGAGAGAGAGGGACTGAAGAGAGGAGAGTAGAGAGGGGGAGAGAGGAAAGTAGAGAGGGTAGGGCGGAGAGTGAAGAGGGGAAGAGAGAGAGGCGGAAGAGAGAAGAGTAGAGATTGAGAGAGAAGGTAGAACAGAGGGGGAGAGAGGAGAGTAGAGAGGGGGAGAGAGGAGAGAAGAGAGGGGGAGAGAGGAGAGTAGAGAGGGGGAGAGAGGAGATTAGAGGGGGGAAAGAGGAGTGTAGAGAGGGGGAGAGAGAGAGGGACTGAAGAGAGGAGAGTAGAGAGGGGGAGAGAGGAGAATAGAGGGGGGGAGAGAGGAGAGTAGAGAGGGGAGGGAAGAGAGTAGAGAGGGGGAGAGAGGAGAGTAGAGAGGGGGAGAGAGGAGATTAGAGAGGGGAAAGAGGAATGTAGACAGGGGAGAGAGAGACTGAGGAGAGGAGAGGAGAGTAGAGAGGGGGACAGAAGGGAGAAGAGAAGGGGATAGAGTGGAGTAGTGAGGGGGAGAGAGGAGAGTAGAGAGGGGGAGAGAGACAGACAGAAGAGAGGAGAGTAGAGTGGGGGAGAGAGATGAGTAGAGTGGGGGAGAGAGGAGAGTAGAGAGGGGGAGAGAGGAGAGTCGAGACGGGGAGGGAGAGAGACAGAAGAGAGGAGAGTAGAGAGGGGGAGAGAAGGGAGAAAATAGTGGGAGAGAGGAGAGTAGAGAGGGGGAGAGAGGATATTAGAGAGGGGAAAGAGGAGTGTAGAGAGGGGGAGAGAGAGAGACTGAGGGGAGGAGAGTAGAGAGGAGGAGAGAGATGAGTAGAGTGGGGAGAGAGGAGAGTAGAGAGGGGGAGAAAGGAGAGTAGAGAGGGGGTGAGAGGAGAGTAGAGAGGGGTAAGAGGAGTGTAGAGAGGGGGAGAGAGAGACTGAAGAGAAGAGAGTAGAGAGGGGGAGAGAGATGAGTAGAGAGGGGGAGAGAGGAGATTAGAGGGAGGAGAGTAGAGGGGGGAGAGAAGGGAAAGGAGAGGAGGAGAGTAGAGAGGGGGAGAGAAGGGAGAAGAGAGGGGGATAGAGGAGAGTAGAGGGGGAGAGAGGAGAGTAGAGAAGGGGAGAAGGGAAAGGAGAGGAGGAGAGAGGAGAGTAGAGAGGGGGAGAGGAGAGATTAGAGAGGGGAAAGAGGAGTGTAGAGAGGGGGAGAGAGAGACTGAAGAGAAATGAGTAGAGAGGGGGAGAGAGATGAGTAGAGAGGGGGAGAGAGGAGATTAGAGAGATGAGTAGAGTGGGGAGAGGGGAGGGGGAGAGAAGAGAGGGGGAGAGAGAAGATTAGAGAGGGGAAAGAGGAGTGTAGAGAGGGGGAGAGAGAGAGATTGAAGAGAGGAGAGTAGAGAGGGGGAGATAGATGAGTAGAGAGGGGGGGGAGAGGGGAGTAGAGAGGGGGAGAGAGGAGAGTAGAGGGGGGAGAGAGAGAGATGGAAGAGAGGAGAGTAGAGAGGGGGAGAGAAGGGAGAAGAGAGGGGGATAGAGGAGAGTAGAGGGGGGAGAGAGGAGAGTAGAGAGGGGGAGAAGGGAAAGGAGAGGAGGAGAGAGGAGAGTAGAGAGGGGGAGAGGGGAGATTTGAGAGGGGAAAGAGGAGTGTAGAGAGGGGGAGAGAGAGACTGAAGAGAAGAGAGTAGAGAGGGGGAGAGAGATGAGTAGAGAGGGGGAGAGAGGAGATTAGAGAGTGGGAGAGAGAAAGACTGAAGAGAGGAGAGTAGAGGGGGAGAGAGATGAGTAGAGTGGGGAGAGAGGAGAGTAGAGAGGGGGAGAGAGGAGAGAATAGAGGGGGGAAAGAGAGAGACGGAAGAGAGGTGAGTAGAGAGGGGGAGAGAAGGGAGAAGAGAGGGGGATAGAGGAGAGTAGAGGGGGGAGAGAGGAGAGTAGAGAGGGGGAGAGAGGAGAGTAGAGAGGGGGAGAGAGGAGATTAGAGGGGGGAGAGAGGAGAGTAGAGAGGGGAGGGCGGAGAGTAGAGAGGGGAAGAGAGAGAGGCGGAGAGTGAAGAGGGGAAGAGAGAGAGGCGGAAGAGAGGAGAGTAGAGATTGAGAGAGAAGGTAGAACAGAGGGGGAGATAGGAGAGTAGAGAGGGGGAGAGAGGAGATTAGAGTGGGGAAAGAGGAGTGTAGAGAGGGGGAGAGAGAGGGACTGAAGAGAGGAGAGTAGAGAGGGGGAGATAGGAGAGTAGAGAGGGGGAGAGAGGAGAGTAGAGAGGGGGAGAGGAGATTAGAGGGGGGAAAGAGGAGTGTAGAGAGGGGGAGAGAGAGAGACTGAAGAGAGGAGAGTAGAGAGGGGTAGAGAGGAGAATAGAGAGGGGGAGAGAGGAGAGTAGAGAGGGGAGGGAAGAGAGTAGAGAGGGGGAGAGAGGAGAGTAGAGAGGGGGAGAGAGGAGATTAGAGAGGGGAAAGAGGAATGTAGACAGGGGAGAGAGAGACTGAGAGGAGAGTAGAGAGGGGGACAGAAGGGAGAAGAGAGGGGGATAGAGTGGAGTAGTGAGGGGGAGAGAGGAGAGTAGAGAGGGGAGAAAGGAGAGTAGAGAGGGGGAGAGAGAGACAGAAGAGTGGAGAGTAGAGTGGGGGAGAGAGATGAGTAGAGTGGGGGAGAGAGGAGATTAGAGAGGGGGAGAGAGGAGAGAATAGAGGGGGATAGAGAAGATTAGAGAGGGGAAAGAGGAGTGTAGAGAGGGGGAGAGAGATTGAAGAGAGGAGAGTAGAGAGGGGGAGAGAGGAGAGTAGAGGGGGGAGAGAGAGAGACGGAAGAGAGGAGAGTAGAGAGGGGGAGAGAGGAGAGTAGAGAGGGGGAGAGAGGAGAGTAGAGAGGGGGAGAGGGGAGATTAGAGGGGGGAAAGAGGAGTGTAGAGAGGGGGAGAGAGAGAGGGACTGAAGAGAGGAGAGTAGAGAGGGGGAGAGAGGAAAGTAGAGACGGGAGGGCGGAGAGTGAAGAGGGGAAGAGAGAGAGGCGGAAGAGAGAAGAGTAGAGATTAAGAGAGAAGGTAGAACAGAGGGGGAGAGAGGAGAGTAGAGAGGGGGAGAGAGGAGAGAAGATAGGTGGAGAGAGGAGAGTAGAGATGGGGAGAGAGGAGATTAGAGGGGGGAAAGAGGAGTGTAGAGAGGGGGAGAGAGAGAGGGACTGAAGAGAGGAGAGTAGAGAGGGGGAGAGAGGAGAATAGAGAGGGGGAGAGAGGAGAGTAGAGAGGGGAGGGAAGAGAGTAGAGAGGGGGAGAGAGGAGAGTAGAGAGGGGGAGAGAGGAGATTAGAGAGTGGGAGAGAGGAGAGTAGATAGGGGAGAGAGGAGATTAGAGAGGGGGAGAGAGAGACAGGAGAGAGGAGAGTAGTGTAGAGAGTGGGAGAGAGGGGTATATAGGGGAGAGAGGAGAGGAGGGGGAAAGAGAGAGACAGGAGAGAGGAGAGTATGGAGGGGGAGAGAGAAGAGTAGAGAGGTTGAGAGAGAGAGAGACAGGCGAGAGGAGAGTAGAGAGGGGGAGAGAGAAGAGTAGATAGGGGGAGAGAGAGAGGCGGGAAGAAGGCAGAGTAGAGAGGGGAGAGAGGAGATTAGAGAGGGGAAAGATAGTGAAGAGAGGTGGAGAGAGAGAGACAGGGGAGAGGAGAGTAGAGGGGGGATGGTGGATAGTAGAGAGGGGGAGAGAGGAGAGTAGAGAGGGGAGAGAGGAGATTAGAGAGGGGAAAGAGGAGTGTAGAGAGGGGGAAAGAGGAGAGTAGAGAGGGGGAAAGAGGAGATTAGAGAGGGGAAAGAGAGGTGTAGAGAGGGGGAGAGAGAGACAGGAGAGAGGAGAGTAGAGAGAAGAGAGTAGAGATGGGGAGAGAGGAGAGTAGAGAGGGGGAGAGAGGAGATTAGAGAGGGGAAAGAGAGGTGTAGAGAGGGGGAGAGAGAGACAGGAGAGAGGAGAGTAGAGAGGGGAGAGAGAAGAGTAGAGAGACAGGAGAGAGGAGAGAGAGAGGAGAGTAGAGAGGGGGAGAGAGGGGAGAAGAGGGCAGAGAGGGGGAGAGAGAGAAGAGGGTAGAGAGGGGGAGAGAGATGAGGGTAGGGTAGAGAGGGGGAGAGAGAGAAGAGGGTAGAGAGGGGGAGAGAGAGAAGAGGGTAGAGAGGGGGAGGGAGAGAAGAGGGTAGAGAGCGGGAGAGAGAGAAGATGGTAGAGAGGGGGAGAGAGAGAAGAGGGTAGAGAGGGGGAGAGAGAGAGACAGGGGAGAGGAGAGTAGAGGGGGGAGTGGATAGTAGAGAGGGGGAGAGAGGAGAGTAGAGAGGGGAGAGAGGAGATTAGAGAGGGGAAAGAGGAGTGTAGAGAGGGGGAAAGAGGAGAGTAGAGAGGGGGAAAGAGGAGATTAGAGAGGGGAAAGAGCGGTGTAGAGAGGGGGAGAGAGAGACAGGAGAGAGGAGAGTAGAGATGGGGAGAGAGGAGAGTAGAGAGGGGGAGAGGGGAGATTAGAGAGGGGAAAGAGAGGGGGAGAGAGGGGGAGAGAGAGACAGGAGAGAGGAGAGTAGAGAGGGGAGAGAGAAGAGTAGAGAGACAGGAGAGAGGAGAGAGAGAGGAGAGTAGAGAGGGGGAGAGAGGGGAGAAGAGGGCAGAGAGGGGGAGAGAGAGAAGAGGGTAGAGAGGGGGAGAGAGAGAAGAGGATAGAGAGGGGGAGAGAGAGAAGAGGGTAGAGAGGGGGAGAGAGAGAAGAGGGTAGAGAGGGGGAGAGAGAGAAGAGGGTAGAGAGGGGGAGAGAGAGAGACAGGGGAGAGGAGAGTAGAGGGGGGAGTGGATAGTAGAGAGGGGGAGAGAGGAGAGTAGAGAGGGGAGAGAGGAGATTAGAGAGGGGAAAGAGGAGTGTAGAGAGGGGGAAAGAGGAGAGTAGAGAGGGGGAAAGAGGAGATTAGAGAGGGGAAAGAGCGGTGTAGAGAGGGGGAGAGAGAGACAGGAGAGAGGAGAGTAGAGAGGGGAGAGAAGAGAGTAGAGATGGGGAGAGAGGAGAGTAGAGAGGGGGAGAGGGGAGATTAGAGAGGGGAAAGAGAGGGGGAGAGAGGGGGAGAGAGAGACAGGAGAGAGGAGAGTAGAGAGGGGAGAGAGAAGAGTAGAGAGACAGGAGAGAGGAGAGAGAGAGGAGAGTAGAGAGGGGGAGAGAGGGGAGAAGAGGGCAGAGAGGGGGAGAGAGAGAAGAGGGTAGAGAGGGGGAGAGAGAGAAGAGGATAGAGAGGGGGAGAGAGAGAAGAGGGTAGAGAGGGGGAGAGAGAGAAGAGGGTTAGAGAGGGGGAGAGAGAGAAGAGGGTAGAGAGGGGGAGAGAGAGAAGAGGGTAGAGAGGGGGAGAGAGAGAAAAGGGTAGAGAGGGGGAGAGAGAGAAGAGGGTAGAGAGGGGGAGAGAGAGGAGGGGAGAGAGGGGGAGAGAGAGAAGAGGGTAGAGAGGGGGAGAGAGAGAAGAGGGTAGAGAGGGGGAGAGAGAGAAGAGGGTAGAGAGAGGGGGAGAGAGAGAAGAGGGTAGAGAGGGGGAGAGAGAGAAGAGTGTAGAGAGGGGGAGAGAGAGAAGAGGGTAGAGAGGGGGGAGAGAGAGAAGATGGTAGAGAGGGGGAGAGAGAGAAGAGGGTAGAGAGGGGGAGAGAGAGAAGAGGGTAGAGAGGGGAGAGAGAGAAGAGGGTAGAGAGGGGGAGAGAGAGAAGAGGGTAGAGAGGGGGAGAGAGAGAAGAGGGTAGAGAGGGGGAGAGAGAGAAGAGGGTAGAGAGGGGGAGAGAGAGAAGAGGGTAGAGAGGGGGAGAGAGAGAAGAGGATAGAGAGGGGGAGAGAGAGAAGGGGTTAGAGAGGGGGAGAGAGAGAGAAAAGGGTAGAGAGGGGGAGAGAGAGAAGAGGGTAGAGAGGGGGAGAGAGAGAAGAGGGTAGAGAGGGGGAGAGAGAGAAGAGGGTTAGAGAGGGGGAGAGAGACAGGGGGGGAGGATAGGAAAGAGAGGAAGGTAATTTGAAGTCTGCAGCTACAGTATGAGAGGGGAAGATGGGGTGGTGGAGGGAGGGAGGGAGGGAGGGAGGGAGGGAGGGAGGGAGGGACCCAGCTAGCAGTACAACCATGAGTTTCAGCATAGTGTCTTGTTGTGCACAACAGATAACTGGAATAACTGTACATATGCTGCATGCTACTCACACACGTATTGTGAAAAGTTTCACTGTCACATCTGAATTTACATAATGATACTTATCCATTTAATTTATTCATTGTAGAATAAACTTCCTCTTGGATAAGACACTGATCAGCAGCTTTTGCTCACCACATCAAATAAAAAGCAGGAATAAAAACTTTTATGTTCAAGGACAAGAGGGTCTGGAGTATGTGGGGGACAGTATGACTGGAATAGGGTTGCAAAATTCAGATTCCTGGATTTCCTGCTTATTCCATCTTGCTTCCAGGAATCTTCCAACCAAGATTTCTGGAAGACCTGGACATTTTGGGGAAAGTTACCAGAATTTTAAGTTACTAAAATGTTGCAACCCTACACCCATACTGTAGGACAGCTTTCTGCTGCACCCCTCCATAGGGGGAGAGGATCCAGAGTCCCTCCATGGTGGGGAATTGAGGTTGGGGGTGGAGGAATCCCGTAGGTGTCAGAAGGAGGCTAAGCCCTGGGGGCTATTCTCCACAGCCTCCCCCTGGTGCACGGAAATTATGCGTGAGGCGTGATCCCATTCCGGATGGTTTGCTCTGGGAACCGACGCGCTGCCTTATCCTGCCCTCCCAGAGCACTTATTCTCCTCACTTTCCTCTCTCCTCTCCGCCCCCCCTCTCTCTCTCTCTCTCTCTCTCTCCTCTCCTTCCTCCCCTCTCTCCTCTCTCTCTCCAGCGTGACCGCCTCGACCGCCCGCCCGCCTTAAAAATAACTGCAGATTAGGAGATGGAGCATGTTTAATATAATTACACATTGACTTCTTGTGATGTAGGAGCATGTGAGGCAGAGCTAATCCCTGAACAGATACCTGCGGGGACGACGATGTGGAACAGCTGTTTGGACTGCAGGAACTGAACCGTGTGAACTAGGATGCTCTGCTCCACACTACAGCCACACTTTTGTACTGAAGCGGTGGTGCAGCCAAGCCTATGGTTTCATCATGGCTGTATGGCTCCGTACACAATCAAACAAAAGACTAGAGCTCAGCGGCTACGCAGGAGGGCCTTGAAAAGACACGAGGCCGATGATTGTGGATAGTCCCGATGTCTGGCCCTCACACTGTGTTCAACCACAACAGTGAGGACTGACTGTCTCCGTCTCTGAGATTAGATGATATTCATGTAAATTATAAAGAAGAAAACATGAGCTAGATAGGAGGGACATTGATGTGTCTGAGTGTGACATCATGCACCAGATAACAATCAACTTCACAGTCAAAGAATAGATAAACAATTCCACCATAACATGATAGGGTTTTTTTCAATTACATTTTTATCGTGATTCTATTTTCTACAATGATAACAATTTCTGTCTTGTATATGAAAGTCTGTGACTGACATGGTACGGTACATTGTCATTCACTGGCATCATAACATTCTTGTTACAGTACTGGGTAGGTAAACTAAGCATTATGACATGATTGTTACAGTACTTTTTTTGAAATGTGCAATGTTTACTGTTTACTGTACATTAAAAAAAAAATCTTCTCACTTTACTTTATTGTTTATTTCACTTGCTTTGACAATGTAAACATGTTTCCATGCCAATAAAGCCTTTGAATTGAATTGAATTGACAGAGAGAGACAGAGAGAGACAGAGAGAGACAGAGAGAGACAGAGAGAGACAGAGAGACAGATAGAGACTGAGAGAGACAGAGAGAGACAGAGAGACAGAGAGAGACAGAGAGACAGAGAGAGACAGAGAGAGACAGAGAGACAGAGAGAGACAGAGAGACAGAGAGAGACAGAGAGAGACAGAGAGACAGAGAGAGACAGAGAGAGACAGAGAGACGGGGAGACAGAGAGAGACAGAGAGACAGAGAGAGACAGAGAGAGACAGAGAGACAGAGACAGAGAGACAGAGACAGAGACAGAGAGACAGAGAGAGACAGAGAGAGACAGAGAGACAGAGAGAGACAGAGAGACAGAGAGAGACAGAGAGACAGAGAGATAGAGACAGAGACAGAGAGACAGAGAGACACAGACAGAGAGAGACAGAGAGAGACAGAGAGAGACAGAGAGACAGAGAGAGACAGAGAGAGACAGCGAGAGACAGAGAGAGACAGAGAGAGACAGAGAGACAGAGAGACAGAGAGAGACAGAGAGACAGAGAGAGAGAGACAGAGAGAGACAGCTTCTCCATACTGGAGGGGGAAATCAATCATTTCCAGACCCAGGGACATGTACTAGTCTGTGGCGACCTAAATGCCAGAACTGGACAATAACCTGACACCCTCAGCACACAGGGGGACAAACACCTACCTGGAGGTGACAGCATTCCCTCCCCCATATGACCCCCTAAGCACAACTACGACAACATAACCAACAAAAACGGGTCACAACTCCTGCAGCTCTGTCGCACACTGGGTATGTACATAGTCAATGGTAGGCTTCGAGGGGACTCCTATGGTAGGTACACCTATAGCTCATCTCTTGGCAGTAGTACTGTAGACTACTTTATCACTGACCTCAACCCAGAGTCTCTCAGAGCGTTCACAGTCAGCCCACTGACACCCCTATCAGACCACAGCAAAATCACAGTCTACTTGAACAGAGCAATACTCAATCATGAGGCATCAAGGCCAAAGGAACTGAATAATATTAAGAAATGCTATAGATGGCAGGAAAGTAGTGTAGAAACCTACCAAAAAACAATTAGGCAACAACAAATTCAATCCCTTTTAGACAACTTCCTGGACAAAATGTTCCACTGTAATAGTGAAGGTGTAAACTTGGCAGTAGAAAACCTAAACAGTATATTTGATCTCTCAGCTTCCCTATCAAATCTAAAAATCTCTAACAGAAAACGGAAGAAAAGTAACAACAGTGCCAAATGGTTTGATGAAGAATGCAAAAACCTAAGAAAGAAATTGAGAAACCTATCCAACCAAAAACATAGAGACCCAGAAAACCTGAGCCTTCACTATGGTGAATCACTAAAACAATACAGAAATACACTACGGAAAAAGAAGGAACAGCATGTCAGAAATCTGCTCAATGTAATTGAAGAATCCATAGACTCTAACCACTTCTGGGAAAATTGGAAAACACTAAACAAACAACAACACGAAGAGCTATCTATCCAAAACGGAGATGTATGGGTAAACCACTTCTCCAATCTTTTTGGTCCTATAACAAAGAACAAACAGCAAAAAAATATACATGATCAAATGTAAATCTTAGAATCAACTATTAAAGACCACTGGATTCTCCAATTACATTGAATGAACTACAGGACAAAATACAAACCCTCCAACCCAAAAAGGCCTGTGGTGGTGATGGTATCCTCAATGAAATGTTAAAAATATACAGACCACAAATTCCAATTGGCTATACTTAAACTTTTTAACATCATCCTTAGCTCTGGCATCTTCCCCAATATTTTGAACCAAGTACTGATAACCCCAGTCCACAAAAGTGGAGACAAATTTGACCCCAATAACTACCGTGGGATATGCGTCAACAACAACCTTGGGAAAATCCTCTGCATTATTATTAACAGCAGACTAGTTCATTTCCTCAGTGAAAACAATGTACTGAGCAAATGTCAAATTGGCTTTTTACCAAATTACCGTACGACAGACCACGTATTCACCCTGCACACCCGAATTGACAAACAAACAAACCAAAACAAAGGCAAAGTCTTCTTCAGAGAGAAGCTTTTGACTCAATTTGGCATGAGGGTCTGCTATACAAATTGATGGAAAGTGGGGTTGGGGGAAAAACATACAAGCCCCCCCCTCTTCAACATATATATCAACGAATTGGCGAGGGCACTAGAACAGTCTGCAGCACCCAGCCTTACCCTACTAGAATCTGAAGTCAAATGTCTACTGTTTGCTGATGATCTGGTGCTTCTGTCACCAACCAAGGAGGGCCTACAGCAGCACCTAGATCTTCTGCACAGATTATGTCAGACCTGGGCCCTGACAGTAAATCTCAGAAAGACAAAAATAATGGGGTTCCAAAAAAGGTCCAGTTGCCAGGACCACAAATACAAATTCTATCTAGACACCGTTGCCCTAGAGCACACAAAAAACTATACATACCTTGGCCTAAACATCAACACCACAGGTAACTTCCACAAAGCTGTGAACGATCTGAGAGACAAGGCAAGAAGGGCCTTCTATGACATGAAAAGGAACATAAAGGAACATAAAATTTGACATACCAATTAGGATCTGGCTAAAAATACTTGAATCAGTTATAGAACCCATTGCCCTTTATGGTTGTGAGGTCTGGGGTCCGCTCACCAACCAAGAATTCACAAAATGGGACAAACACCAAATTGAGACTCTGCATGCAGAATTCTGCAAAAATATCCTCTGTGTACAACGAAAAACACCCAGTAATGCATGCAGAGCAGAATTAGGCCAATAGCCGCTAATTATCAAAATCCAGAAAAGAGCCGTTAAATTCTATAATCACTTAAAAGGAAGCGATTCCCAAACTTTCCATAAAAAAGCCATCACCTACAAAGAGATGAACTTGGAGAAGAGTCCCCTAAGTAAGTTGGTCCTGGGGCTCTGTTCACAAACACAAACAGACCCCACAGAGCCCCAGGACAACAACAACAGAGTGACAGAGAGAGACAGAGAGAGAGAGAGAGAGAGAGAGAGAGAGAGAGAGAGAGAGAGAGACAGAGAGAGACAGAGAGAGACAGAGACAGAGACAGAGAGAGAGAGAGAGAGAGAGAGAGAGAGAGAGAGAGAGAGAGATAGTGAGAGATGGAGAGAGACAGAGCTCTCTCTCTCGCTCTCTCAGTTGAAATGCTACTGATAGTCTGAAGAGCATCTACCAAATAAAGTGTTACCCTCTCTCCCCCCTCTCTCTCCCCTCCTCTCTCTCTCTCTCTCACCCCCCTCTCCCCCCTCAATTCAATTCATTTCAAAGGCCTCTCTCTCTCCCCCTCTCGCTCCACCCCCCTCTCTCCCTCCCCCCCTCACTCTCTCTCTCTCCTCTCTCTCTCTCCTCCTCTTAATTCAATTCAATTCAAAGGCCTCTCTATCGCTCCCCCCTCTCTCTCCCCCCCCCCCCCCTCTCCCCCTCTATCTCCCCCCTCTCTCTTTCAGTAGGAATACATCAATAAACAGAGATGTCCCAGTGATGATTAAGATGTACACGTTAGTAGTGGTGATGTGAGGCTCTAACTGCAGAAACAACATCACACATAGAAACAAAGCATTCGACTAGACTAGAGTTAGACCAAAGGGCCTCAAACTGTGGTGGCCAAGCTGACAAATTCAAATGTATGAGTTTAATTTTTTTATAAAAACTCAAAACAATAGTTCTGTGGTCTGTCCGTCCTATCATACAGGTGTGGAGGGAGGATATCTGTTGTGAATATCTCGCATCTCTCTGACTCTGCTCTTTGTCCTTTCTCCCCTGTGGATGTCTCTCTGTGAAACCCTTCAACCCTGAACCAGTGTTTGAAATTGGAAATCACTGAGAGCTCTTGTATCAGCTTGTCTGTGTTTTCCGTCAAATGTCATAAAAACGATTTATGATGCAAGGTTGTTTTTTTTTTGTCACCTGCTTTTAAGTATTTAGACTATGATTTGGAAACCTTTAGGGACAAATGCATTTTTCAACCCAAATTACATTTCATTTGCACAAAAAAGAGACACTTAAAAGAAGCTTAAAAGCAGTGGGGGAATCATGTCTTGGAAATCAATTAGATTTCATGCCCTGCAACAAGATAACTACATAGGTTGGTCTGTCCAGGAGGCCTTGGCCAATGATTAGCTCTCATGCTTTCTTTTGATTCTCTATTTGGTTCCAGAACGATAGAAAATAAACAGGAAATCAGCCGTTAAAAGGCTATAGTTTGGGGTTTCAGGGTTGTCATAAATAGCTAGTGTGTGTGTGTGTGTGCGTGTGTGTGTGTGCGTGTGTGTGTGTGTGTGTGTGTGTGTGTGTGTGCGCGCGCGCGTGTGTCTGTGCGTGTGCTTGTGCATGCGCGTGTGTGTGTGTGTGCCTGTGCGTGTGCGTGTGTGTGTGTGTGTGTCTGTGTGTGTGTGCGTGCGCGTGCGCGTGTGTGTGTGTGTGTGTTACTGTCACTAGAACCCCTACTGGCTAGCTCAGAAACACAGAGGACAGTTATAATGCTTCACAGAACACACAGAAACATTTCAATACTCAATCTGATAACACAAAGGCTGCTTTAAACGGAACAACAATGATCCCACTGCTGCCTAGGAAATGTGGGAAGGGAAAAGTGGAGCCAGGGATGGCTGAACTGTGTTCATACTTTACTTTCACTTCAGTCACTGGGACTTGGCCACAACTATCAGAAGTGAGGTATACCCGCTCAGGTAGCCATTTTGAGATCTTAACCACATTGCTCTGTTCTTCTTCTGTGTTAAATGTGGGGATTGTGACGGCGCATCAACATCACCCAGGAGGTTGCGTTTAAAACCCAGTGTGGTTGGGAGTAAAGTCTAAAAACATAACTGATAACTGGGTTCTTCGGCCTCAGCCTTTATGTTACCGTTTGTTCCATGAAACAATCATAAGTCTACTTTGATAAATAATTTAAGGAAATGATTGCAGTAAACACGAAGTGCTATTCCACATTGTATAGTGAATAAAAAATGAATGTTTTTTTTAAGTCATAAATTATGGCATGGCGTTGGTTCTCTCTGCCAAGGGACCTATTCTCATATCTCACGCCTGCTGCAGTTCCTTCCTCCGCTCAAGACATTTTCATTTCAGAGGGTGAAAAAGCAACACTTTCTTGGAGCAAAATTGTTGTTGTAAGAGTGGCTTCCCCAAACATAGTGTGTATTCCAAATGGAAACGTATTACCTAGATAGTGCACTACTTTTGACCAAAGACCTATAGGGAAGTAGTACACTACTTTTGACCAAAGCCCTATAGGGAAGTAGTGCACTACTTTTGACCAAAGCCCTATAGGGAAGTAGAACACTACTTTTGACCAAAGCCCTATAGGGAAGTAGTACACTACTTTTGACCAAAGCCCTATAGGGAAGTAGTGCACTACTTTTGACCAAAGCCCTATAGGGAAGTAGAACACTACTTTTTGACCAAAGCCCTATAGGGAAGTAGTGCACTACTTTTGACCAAAGCCCTATACTGAAGTAGTGCACTACTTTTGACCAAAGCCCTATAGGGAAGTAGTGCACTACTTTTGACCAAAGCCCTATAGGGAAGTAGTGCACTACTTTTGACCAAAGCTCTATACTGAAGTAGTGCACTACTTTTGACCAAAGCCCTATAGGGAAGTAGTGCACTACTTTTGACCAAAGCTCTATACTGAAGTAGTGCACTACTTTTGACCAAAGCCCTATAGGGAAGTAGTGCACTACTTTTGACCAAAGCCCTATAGGGAAGTAGTGCACTACTTTTGACCAAAGCCCTATACTGAAGTAGTGCACTACATAGGGAAATGCTTGCCATTTGGGACGCATATTTTCTTTCATAGGGTGAAGGAGAAGTACTCTCTTTGGATCAGCACTGCACCACCAAGAGAGGTTTTCCCAAAACAACGTCATTTTACCAGGGCCTCAGCTGAAAACACAGATCATGTTTTTTCTTCTTAATCTCGCCAACATACTGTACATATAAAAAGAGAGTTATAGCAATGATGGTCAAAGCATAAAGAAAGGACTGTTTTCATACTCAGAATGTACGTCGGTATCAGCTTATGAGAATCTGTTGCATATACATGGCATAATCTAAGAGAGCCATGTTGGTGATTGGTTGCTTTTCTGCTAAATAAATGCCCCAATAAATGTTTTGATTATTTGGATCCCCATTAGCTGTTGCATAAAGCCGCAGCTATTCTACCTGGGGTCTTCCTGGGTTTTTGTTAATATGTTAAAGTAACAGGTGAGACATCTGTTTGTTATTTTGTTTAAAACCCGTGGGGTCACTTTCATCTTCTCACTTAACCATTCAACATGTTCCTAAATCATTCATAATAAAATAGGATTCCAACCATAGAGATCCTATTAAATTACATTAAAGTATTGTAATTCCTTATTCTATGATTCCAACTGACATTCCTATAGAAAGGGGAATGGAGAGCAGCTGGTGCCTGGGTTAAGCAGCCATATGAGTTCTAGACTCAGCCATGTTTTATGTTGACAATGTGTTAACATCCTCAATAGGGCTGGGCGATATTGCCACAATGTAATATCATAATACTTTCGTTTTTTTTTTTTTTTTGCAGTATGACAGTTTTTTTTTTTTTTTTTCTGAATAACAAAAGTTCTAAATATATTTTATGACTAGTGTCTGACCCTTGAATAGCAAACAAATTAATCCTAAGTGGGTTTTAAAGAGTTTTATCCATTCGGATGGTTTTATACTCAACCGAACCAGGACAAAACTGACAGTGAAGTAGTCCAATTTATAGAACTTTTCATTTATTTAGCAATGTATCAATATACCTTTATAGACAGCATTTTACAAAACCATATCCGGTATGCCTTCAAATACAAAATATCACCCAGCCCTGATCCACACCAACAGTGGGCACCGGGCAGCGTCCCAAATGGAACACTATTACCTACAGTATATAGTGCAGTTCTTTTGACCAAAACCCAAATGGGCCCTGGTGAACTACATAGGGTGCCATTTGAGACGAAACCCCCTGTGATTTCAGCGAGGAGGAGGATCCAGCATGGCTGGTTGTATTCACTGCTCTGTGCTGGCCTATCCTCTCACAGTAATGCCAGGGTCGAATCTGACCAGCCTATCAGAGGGAGTTCACAGGGCTATTAAGGCTGAACTGTTAATAGATTCGCAGAAATAGGATCTGGCCCCATTCTGGTGAGCAGTAAATAATCATAATAATTCATAATTATATTATATATTGTTAATATTATATATTATATGATATAGCTACTTACAGTAAGGGGGACTCTGCCTTTCAGCGCAGGGCAGCGGTTTGTATCTCCCTCGGGTAGTCTCGCGATAGCCTCGCCTGATCTCGTGAGCCTACATGGATGGTTCGCTGCTCAGCGGTAATCAGTCTGGTAATTACTAGGCTGGTAATTATGAGTCTCGCGAGGCCATCCTTCCAAATGTCTTCTCATAGCCTGGGTACGGTACCCTCGGAGAGAAGGAGAGGCATACTGTGAAGGAGCATTTCATCACTTGAAGGAGATAATATAACTCCTTAAATCCACAGATGTCTCTGTCATTCCCTGTTGTCCCTAGATACGCTGTAGATCAAAAAATAAATACGATTGTATGAAACACATCGCCACATAATACACATTATGTAAAACGTTCAATGTCGTATTCAGTTTTTGTTTACATACAAGTGATATCTGTTTAAAATGCACTGTTGCTGCATATTATCATATTGTCACCAAGATACAGTATTGTTATTTAACGGTATAAAAGGATGAATGAAGCTGTAGTATTCTCTCAGGGTACGTATGTAATCACCTCCTCCCCTCAAAATACGATAGTCTTGTTCCACAGAGCAGATCTTAATAGCATAGTGGGGTAGCTAAAGCACTGATCGGGTCCCTAGATCCATCGGGTCCCTAGATCCATCGGGTCCCTAGATCCATCTTAACAATGTGTCTGCCCACTGGGCACAGGTGTCCGTTCAACATCTAGTTTTGATTTACATTTGGTTGAGTTGTCAACTAACGTGAATTCAACGTGAAATCAAACAAAACATTTCACCATGTCAATTGATTTAGGTTAAAAGTTGGGTGAAAAAGAGACTAAATGCCCTTACGTTGATGACTTTTTGCAAATCCGATCAGTTTTACATGTTCATTCAACGTCATCACATAGATTTTGGGGGTTGAAATTATGTGAAAACAGTGATAATCAGTTTTTGCCCAATGGGTCTGCTAAATATCTAATTTATGTTCCCTGTCTTTGTGTTTGATACCAAACACATACTGAACAAAAATATAAATGCAACATGCAACAATTTAAAAGATTTGACAGAGTTACAGTTCATATGAGGAAATCAGTCAATTGAAATAATTTCATTAGGCCCTAATCTATGGATTTCACATGACTGGGAATACAGATATGCATCTGTTGGTCACAGACACCTTTAAAAGGTAGGGGCCTGGATCACATAGAGAGGATCAGGCTGTTGATTGTGGCCTGTGGAATATTGTCCCACTCCTCTTCAATGGCTGTGCCAAGTTGCTGGATATTGGCGGGAACTGGAACAAGCTGTTGTACACGTCGATCCAGAGCATCCCAAACATGCTCAATGAGTGACATTTCTGGTGAGTATGCAGGCCATGGAAGAACTGGGACATTTTCAGCTTCCAGGAAGCTTGCGACATGGGGCCGTGCATTATCATACTGAAACATGAGGTGATGGCGGCAGATGAATGGCACGACAATTGGCCCCAGGATCTCGTCACGGTATCTCTGTGCATTGAAATTGCCATAGAGAAAATGTAATTGTGTTCGTTGTCCGTAGCTTATGCCTGCCCATACCATAACCCACCGCCACCATGGGGCACTCTGTTCACAACGTTGACATCAGCAAACCGCTCGCACACACGACGCCATACATGTGGTCTGCGGTTGTGAGGATGATTGGATGTACTGCCAAATCTTCGAAAACGACGTTGGCGGCAGCTTATGGTAGAGAAATGAAGATTACATTCTCTGGCAACAGCTCTGGTGACTTTCCTGCAGTCAGCATGCCAATTGTACACTCCCTCAAAACTTCAGACATTTGTGGCATTGTGTTGTGTGACAAAACTGCACATTTTAGAGTGGCCTTTTATTGTCCCCAGCACAAGGTGCACCTGTGTAATGATCATGCTGTTTAATCAGTTTTTTGATATGCCACACCTGTCAAGTGGATGGATTATCTTGACAAAGGACAAATGCTCACTAACAGGGATGTAAATACATTTGAGCAAAACATTTGAGAGAAATAAGCTTTTTGTGGGTAAGGAACATTTCTGAGATCTTTTATTTCAGCTCATGAATCATGGAACCAACACTTTACATGTTGCATTTATATTTTTGTTCAACAATACCCCTGTATCTCCCAGGGCCCAATGGGGCTTCCAGGCAGAAAGATACCTGGAGGAGAAGGGCTTCCAGGCAGAAAGATACCTGGAGGAGAGGGCTTCCAGGCAGAAAGATACCTGGAGGAGAGGGCTTCCAGGCAGAAAGATACCTGGAGGAGAGGGCTTCCAGCCAGAAAGATACCTGGAGGAGAGGGCTTCCAGCCAGAAAGATACCTGGAGGAGAGGGCTTCCAGGCAGAAAGATACCTGGAGGAGAGGGCTTCCAGGCAGAAAGATACCTGGAGGAGAGGGCTTCCAGGCAGAAAGATACCTGGAGGAGAGGGCTTCCAGGCAGAAAGATACCTGGAGGAGAGGGCTTCCAGGCAGAAAGATACCTGGAGGAGAGGCCACATGGAAATATAAGATATCTTATCAAATTAAGGGACTAGATCATGAATTCATTTTGACTGGAAAAGGTGTCATTGAATTGCTAGTATGAATCTCCATAACAAGTATCAGTCAGAAGCAGTCAGTATATGGGATGGCATATTGCAGTCCACTACCCTTTAACACATAGCTAACAATTAAATAGGCAGAAACACAAAACGGAAACCCAAAAAGCACAGTGATATTCTGTAAAAGAGAACAACACATTAGAACAGATGACAGATATTGTAGCAGACTGCTGCTCTGCTCAGATCTGGCTTTCCTCTCCTCTCAGAGATCCGATGGAGTAACAGGCACCCTATTCCAAATACAGTGCACTAATCTGGACCATGGTCAAAATAGGGAATAGGGTGCTATTTGGGATACAGGCACAGTAACTGTGGCATGAGTCAGTCAGTCAGTCATGGACAGGACATGATGTCCATATGGCCTCAGTCCAACTGTCAGGACCAGGACAGGGCAGTGATGGCCTCAGTCCAACTGTCAGGACCAGGACAGGGCAGTGATGGCCTCAGTCCAACTATCAGGACCAGGACAGGGCAGTGATGGCCTCAGTCCAACTGTCAGGACCAGGACAGGGCAGTGATGGCCTCAGTCCAACTGTCAGGACCAGGACAGGGCAGTGATGGCCTCAGTCCAACTGTCAGGACCAGGACAGGGCAGTGATGGCCTCAGTCCAACTGTCAGGACCAGGACAGGGCAGTGATGGCCTCAGTCCAACTGTCAGGACCAGGACAGGACATGATGTCCATATGGCCTCAGTCCAACTGTCAGGACCAGGACAGGGCAGTGATGGCCTCAGTCCAACTGTCAGGACCAGGACAGGGCAGTGATGGCCTCAGTCCAACTGTCAGGACCAGGACAGGGCAGTGATGGCCTCAGTCCAACTGTCAGGACCAGGACAGGGCAGTGATGGCCTCAGTCCAACTGTCAGGACCAGGACAGGGCAGTGATGGCCTCAGTCCAACTGTCAGGACCAGGACAGGGCAGTGATGGCCTCAGTCCAACTGTCAGGACCAGGACAGGGCAGTGATGGCCTCAGTCCAACTGTCAGGACCAGGACAGGGCAGTGATGGCCTCAGTCCAACTGTCAGGACCAGGACAGGGCAGTGATGGCCTCAGTCCAACTGTCAGGACCAGGACAGGGCAGTGATGGCCTCAGTCCAACTGTCAGGACCAGGACAGGGCAGTGATGGCCTCAGTCCAACTGTCAGGACCAGGACAGGGCAGTGATGGCCTCAGTCCAACTGTCAGGACCAGGACAGGGCAGTGATGGCCTCAGTCCAACTGTCAGGACCAGGACAGGGCAGTGATGGCCTCAGTCCAACTGTCAGGACCAGGACAGGGCAGTGATGGCCTCAGTCCAACTGTCAGGACCAGGACAGGGCAGTGATGGCCTCAGTCCAACTGTCAGGACCAGGACAGGGCAGTGATGGCCTCAGTCCAACTGTCAGGACCAGGACAGGGCAGTGATGGCCTCAGTCCAACTGTCAGGACCAGGACAGGGCAGTGATGGCCTCAGTCCAACTGTCAGGACCAGTACAGGGCAGTGAAGGCCTCAGTCCAACTGTCAGGACCAGGACAGGGCAGTGATGGCCTCAGTCCAACTGTCAGGACCAGGACAGGGCAGTGATGGCCTCAGTCCAACTGTCAGGACCAGGACAGGGCAGTGATGGCCTCAGTCCAACTGTCAGGACCAGGACAGGGCAGTGATGGCCTCAGTCCAACTGTCAGGACCAGGACAGGGCAGTGATGGCCTCAGTCCAACTGTCAGGACCAGGACAGGGCAGTGATGGCCTCAGTCCAACTGTCAGGACCAGGACAGGGCAGTGATGGCCTCAGTCCAACTGTCAGGACCAGGACAGGGCAGTGATGGCCTCAGTCCAACTGTCAGGACCAGGACAGGGCAGTGATGGCCTCAGTCCAACTGTCAGGACCAGGACAGGGCAGTGATGGCCTCAGTCCAACTGTCAGGACCAGGACAGGGCAGTGATGGCCTCAGTCCAACTGTCAGGACCAGGACAGGGCAGTGATGGCCTCAGTCCAACTGTCAGGACCAGGACAGGGCAGTGATGGCCTCAGTCCAACTGTCAGGACCAGGACAGGGCAGTGATGGCCTCAGTCCAACTGTCAGGACCAGGACAGGGCAGTGATGGCCTCAGTCCAACTGTCAGGACCAGGACAGGGCAGTGATGGCCTCAGTCCAACTGTCAGGACCAGGACAGGGCAGTGATGGCCTCAGTCCAACTGTCAGGACCAGGACAGGGCAGTGATGGCCTCAGTCCAACTGTCAGGACCAGGACAGGGCAGTGATGGCCTCAGTCCAACTGTCAGGACCAGGACAGGGCAGTGATGGCCTCAGTCCAACTGTCAGGACCAGGACAGGGCAGTGATGGCCTCAGTCCAACTGTCAGGACCAGGACAGGGCAGTGATGGCCTCAGTCCAACTGTCAGGACCAGGACAGGGCAGTGATGGCCTCAGTCCAACTGTCAGGACCAGGACAGGGCAGTGATGGCCTCAGTCCAACTGTCAGGACCAGGACAGGGCAGTGATGGCCTCAGTCCAACTGTCAGGACCAGGACAGGGCAGTGATGGCCTCAGTCCAACTGTCAGGACCAGGACAGGGCAGTGATGGCCTCAGTCCAACTGTCAGGACCAGGACAGGGCAGTGATGGCCTCAGTCCAACTGTCAGGACCAGGACAGGGCAGTGATGGCCTCAGTCCAACTGTCAGGACCAGGACAGGGCAGTGATGGCCTCAGTCCAACTGTCAGGACCAGGACAGGGCAGTGATGGCCTCAGTCCAACTGTCAGGACCAGGACAGGGCAGTGATGGCCTCAGTCCAACTGTCAGGACCAGGACAGGGCAGTGATGGCCTCAGTCCAACTGTCAGGACCAGGACAGGGCAGTGATGGCCTCAGTCCAACTGTCAGGACCAGGACAGGGCAGTGATGGCCTCAGTCCAACTGTCAGGACCAGGACAGGGCAGTGATGGCCTCAGTCCAACTGTCAGGACCAGGACAGGGCAGTGATGGCCTCAGTCCAACTGTCAGGACCAGGACAGGGCAGTGATGGCCTCAGTCCAACTGTCAGGACCAGGACAGGGCAGTGATGGCCTCAGTCCAACTGTCAGGACCAGGACAGGGCAGTGATGGCCTCAGTCCAACTGTCAGGACCAGGACAGGGCAGTGATGGCCTCAGTCCAACTGTCAGGACCAGGACAGGGCAGTGATGGCCTCAGTCCAACTGTCAGGACCAGGACAGGGCAGTGATGGCCTCAGTCCAACTGTCAGGACCAGGACAGGGCAGTGATGGCCTCAGTCCAACTGTCAGGACCAGGACAGGGCAGTGATGGCCTCAGTCCAACTGTCAGGACCAGGACAGGGCAGTGATGGCCTCAGTCCAACTGTCAGGACCAGGACAGGGCAGTGATGGCCTCAGTCCAACTGTCAGGACCAGGACAGGGCAGTGATGGCCTCAGTCCAACTGTCAGGACCAGGACAGGGCAGTGATGGCCTCAGTCCAACTGTCAGGACCAGGACAGGGCAGTGATGGCCTCAGTCCAACTGTCAGGACCAGGACAGGGCAGTGATGGCCTCAGTCCAACTGTCAGGACCAGGACAGGGCAGTGATGGCCTCAGTCCAACTGTCAGGACCAGGACAGGGCAGTGATGGCCTCAGTCCAACTGTCAGGACCAGGACAGGGCAGTGATGGCCTCAGTCCAACTGTCAGGACCAGGACAGGGCAGTGATGGCCTCAGTCCAACTGTCAGGACCAGGACAGGGCAGTGATGGCCTCAGTCCAACTGTCAGGACCAGGACAGGGCAGTGATGGCCTCAGTCCAACTGTCAGGACCAGGACAGGGCAGTGATGGCCTCAGTCCAACTGTCAGGACCAGGACAGGGCAGTGATGGCCTCAGTCCAACTGTCAGGACCAGGACAGGGCAGTGATGGCCTCAGTCCAACTGTCAGGACCAGGACAGGGCAGTGATGGCCTCAGTCCAACTGTCAGGACCAGGACAGGGCAGTGATGGCCTCAGTCCAACTGTCAGGACCAGGACAGGGCAGTGATGGCCTCAGTCCAACTGTCAGGACCAGGACAGGGCAGTGATGGCCTCAGTCCAACTGTCAGGACCAGGACAGGGCAGTGATGGCCTCAGTCCAACTGTCAGGACCAGGACAGGGCAGTGATGGCCTCAGTCCAACTGTCAGGACCAGGACAGGGCAGTGATGGCCTCAGTCCAACTGTCAGGACCAGGACAGGGCAGTGATGGCCTCAGTCCAACTGTCAGGACCAGGACAGGGCAGTGATGGCCTCAGTCCAACTGTCAGGACCAGGACAGGGCAGTGATGGCCTCAGTCCAACTGTCAGGACCAGGACAGGGCAGTGATGGCCTCAGTCCAACTGTCAGGACCAGGACAGGGCAGTGATGGCCTCAGTCCAACTGTCAGGACCAGGACAGGGCAGTGATGGCCTCAGTCCAACTGTCAGGACCAGGACAGGGCAGTGATGGCCTCAGTCCAACTGTCAGGACCAGGACAGGGCAGTGATGGCCTCAGTCCAACTGTCAGGACCAGGACAGGGCAGTGATGGCCTCAGTCCAACTGTCAGGACCAGGACAGGGCAGTGATGGCCTCAGTCCAACTGTCAGGACCAGGACAGGGCAGTGATGGCCTCAGTCCAACTGTCAGGACCAGGACAGGGCAGTGATGGCCTCAGTCCAACTGTCAGGACCAGGACAGGGCAGTGATGGCCTCAGTCCAACTGTCAGGACCAGGACAGGGCAGTGATGGCCTCAGTCCAACTGTCAGGACCAGGACAGGGCAGTGATGGCCTCAGTCCAACTGTCAGGACCAGGACAGGGCAGTGATGGCCTCAGTCCAACTGTCAGGACCAGGACAGGGCAGTGATGGCCTCAGTCCAACTGTCAGGACCAGGACAGGGCAGTGATGGCCTCAGTCCAACTGTCAGGACCAGGACAGGGCAGTGATGGCCTCAGTCCAACTGTCAGGACCAGGACAGGGCAGTGATGGCCTCAGTCCAACTGTCAGGACCAGGACAGGGCAGTGATGGCCTCAGTCCAACTGTCAGGACCAGGACAGGGCAGTGATGGCCTCAGTCCAACTGTCAGGACCAGGACAGGGCAGTGATGGCCTCAGTCCAACTGTCAGGACCAGGACAGGGCAGTGATGGCCTCAGTCCAACTGTCAGGACCAGGACAGGGCAGTGATGGCCTCAGTCCAACTGTCAGGACCAGGACAGGGCAGTGATGGCCTCAGTCCAACTGTCAGGACCAGGACAGGGCAGTGATGGCCTCAGTCCAACTGTCAGGACCAGGACAGGGCAGTGATGGCCTCAGTCCAACTGTCAGGACCAGGACAGGGCAGTGATGGCCTCAGTCCAACTGTCAGGACCAGGACAGGGCAGTGATGGCCTCAGTCCAACTGTCAGGACCAGGACAGGGCAGTGATGGCCTCAGTCCAACTGTCAGGACCAGGACAGGGCAGTGATGGCCTCAGTCCAACTGTCAGGACCAGGACAGGGCAGTGATGGCCTCAGTCCAACTGTCAGGACCAGGACAGGGCAGTGATGGCCTCAGTCCAACTGTCAGGACCAGGACAGGGCAGTGATGGCCTCAGTCCAACTGTCAGGACCAGGACAGGGCAGTGATGGCCTCAGTCCAACTGTCAGGACCAGGACAGGGCAGTGATGGCCTCAGTCCAACTGTCAGGACCAGGACAGGGCAGTGATGGCCTCAGTCCAACTGTCAGGACCAGGACAGGGCAGTGATGGCCTCAGTCCAACTGTCAGGACCAGGACAGGGCAGTGATGGCCTCAGTCCAACTGTCAGGACCAGGGACAGGGCAGTGATGGCCTCAGTCCAACTGTCAGGACCAGGACAGGGCAGTGATGGCCTCAGTCCAACTGTCAGGACCAGGACAGGGCAGTGATGGCCTCAGTCCAACTGTCAGGACCAGGACAGGGCAGTGATGGCCTCAGTCCAACTGTCAGGACCAGGACAGGGCAGTGATGGCCTCAGTCCAACTGTCAGGACCAGGACAGGGCAGTGATGGCCTCAGTCCAACTGTCAGGACCAGGACAGGGCAGTGATGGCCACAGTCCAACTATCAGGACCAGGACAGGGCAGTGATGGCCTCAGTCCAACTGTCAGGACCAGGACAGGGCAGTGATGGCCTCAGTCCAACTGTCAGGACCAGGACAGGGCAGTGATGGCCTCAGTCCAACTGTCAGGACCAGGACAGGGCAGTGATTGAAAGGTTTGAGCAGCCCACTGGTCTGGTCTGGTCTTCACTGGTCTGGTCTGGTCTGGTCTGGTCTTCACTGGTCTGGTCTGGTCTGGTCTGGTCTTCACTGGTCTGGTCTGGTCTGGTCTTCACTGGTCTGGTCTGGTCTTCACTGGTCTGGTCTGGTCTTCACTGGTCTGGTCTGGTCTGGTCTGCACTGGTCTGGTCTGGTCTTCACTGGTCTGGTCTGGTCTGCACTGGTCTGGTCTGGTCTGCACTGGTCTGGTCTGGTCTGCACTGGTCTGGTCTGGTCTGCACTGGTCTGGTCTGGTTTGGCCAGATCCAAACAGTTTGAACCAAGACTATGACTGGAAGCTGTAGGCCAAAAAGAAAAGGTGAAGGCATTTCCCAAAAAGACAGCAACAACATGTTTTTTTCAATGCTATTTTTCAATGCAAGCTGACGTGTCTGGACCTTGATTGGTCTTAAAGGAAGGTGGTATGGCACAGCCACAGGGCACTATGGGGAGAGAATGCTGTGTGGATGAACAAGGCAGCTCGGTACAGACGTCTCTGGTTGGAATATCCCACTGGGCACAGACATCAGTTCAACATCTAGTTTTGTTTTACATTTGGTTTGAGTTTTCAACTAAAGTGAAGTTAATGTGAAATCAACACCAAATTTCAAGTCATTGTATTTAAGTTAAAAGTTGGGTGAAAAAGACTGAACGCCCTTAGGTTGATGACTTTTTTGCAAATCCAATTAGTTTTCCATGTTGATTTAAAGTTATCACATTGACTTTTGGGTTGAAATGACGTGGAAACAACTTCCACCAGTTCTTTCTTAGTGGGATGATATTTTTGTATACATTTATTTTAATTGTTGTTCAGAACGCACTGCCCGCAAGTCGTCTTCAAGTTCGCCAGCCCCCACCCTATCCATTGGTGGCGCCTGTTGGTCTGCCCTGTACGGACCTCGCGCGCGCTCAGTCTGCCCTGTATGGGCCTCGCGCGCGCTCAGTCTGCCCTGTACGGACCTCGCGCGCTCTCAGTCTGCCCTGTACGGACCTCGCGCGCTCTCAGTCTGCCCTGTACGGACCTCGCGCGCGCTCAGTCTGCCCTGTATGGACCTCGCGCGCTCTCAGTCTGCCCTGTATGGACCTCGCGCGCTCTCAGTCTGCCCTGTACGGACCTCACGCGCTCTCAGTCTGCCCTGTACGGACCTCGCGCGCGCTCAGTCTGCCCTGTATGGAGATTGTGCGCCCTTGGTATCCAAAAATGCATGGCTTGAGAGATGCGGGCACCGGTCGAGTGTGTGTAGCTAGCTACTTAGTTTAAAATCCTTAAGAGTCTACTGACACACCCGTACTTCAATCTAAGTAACATAATTTAAAAAATCCCCATCAAAATCCGTCAGTTTAAGCTAGAGATATATTTTATTTGCATGGGCTGCGTCTCAATCCACCGCATCCACATGGGCTGCGTCTCAATCCACCACATCCGCCTGGGCTGCGTCTCAATCCACCGCATCCGCCTCGGCTGCGTCTCAATCCACCACATCCGCTGCGTCTCAATCCACCGCATCCGCATGGGCTGCGTCTCAATCCACCGCATCCGCCTGGGCTGCGTCTCAATCCACCGCATCCGCATGGGCTGCGTCTCAATCCACCACATCCGCCTATGTCAGCCTTCCACATCTACAGCAGACCAGGAGACATCTCAAAAATCGGTCTTCTTGCGAAACTGTCTGTAGTGTCTAAATGGTTTGACCTACTAACTACAGTTTTTGTTATCGCTTTGTTACTATTTTCACAAGTATGTGGTAAAATTTCACAACTCCTAGTACAAAACTCAAAACAGATAATCAAAAAGGCAGTTTTTTTCCAAGCTTTAAGCTCAAAATCACACAGTAACTTTTTCACCAAATCCTAATCAGTGTTTCATCTAGAAATACCTTTCATATAAATACCTTTCACAATGCAATGCTCACAATACTTTTCATATGATTCTCTTCTAATTTGTTTAAATACATCTTAATCACTTAACCGTTTGGTAAACCTATAGATTTTTTATTGGTTTGTCTACTATATATGAATTTTGAGAACTACAGAAATAAAATGTGTGTTTGTAAAGTATAAACATCTAAATGATATGTATGAAACATGATAAACATACATAAAGACTACTCATTATTGCTAATTGAGTTCACATAGTGGTCCACCACCACAATTGGTCACCATTTAAAAAGGGTGTGTGAACACTTTCAATTTCTTTCAACATGGAGCAGGATAGACAGCAAGGGAGAGGAAGAGATCAAAGAGCTCGTGGACGAGGGGCCCGTTAGAAATGTGGGCAAGGGCCCCGTCAAAGAGGTGGGCAAGGGCCCCGTCAAAGAGGTGGGCAAGGGCCCCGTCAAAGAGGTCAAAGTGGTGGGCAAGGGCCCCGTCAAAGAGGTCAAAGAGGTGGGCAAGGGCCCCGTCAAAGAGGTCAAAGTGGTGGGCATGGGCCCCGTCAAAGAGGTCAAAGTGGTGGGCATGGGCCCCGTCAAAGAGGTCAAAGAGGTGGGCATGGGCCCCGTCAAAGAGGTCAAAGAGGTGGGCATGGGCCCCGTAAAAGAGGTTAAAGAGGTGGGCATGGGCCCCGTCAAAGAGGTCAAAGAGATGGGCATGGGCCCCGTCAAAGAGGTCAAAGAGGTGGGCATGTGCCCCGTCAAAGAGTTCAAAGTGGTGGGCATGGGCCCCGTCAAAGAGGTCAAAGTGGTGGGCATGGGCCCCGTCAAAGAGGTCAAAGAGGTGGACAAGGGCCCCGTCAAAGAGGTCAAAGAGGTGGGCAAGGGCCCTGTCAAAGAGGTCAAAGTGGTGGGCATGGGCCCCGTCAAAGAGATCAAAGAGGTGGGCATGGGCCCCGTCAAAGAGGTGGGCATGGGCCCCGTCAAAGAGGTGGACATCAGAGACAGGGAGACAGACGGCAGGGAACTGTTGTGTCTAATGAAGTCATTGTCGTTGACCATGTGGTAAACAGAGGCCTTACCATGGCAGAGGCTGCCAGATTAGTTCACCCCAATCTGAAAAGATCAACTGTCAATTACATCATGAACTTTTCGCCAAGAAAACCGGTAAGTCTGCAGGACATGCACTATGCTTTACCATTACATTTACAGTAAATGACATATTGTAATGCATGTCAATTCACATAACATGTTACAGTATTCTTACAGTATGATCTATTGACAGTATTCTCTGTTCTACCCTCAGAATTGACAGAAGACCCCATAATATCAGCTCTCTGTGTACATCCAAGGGCCAGCCGTGCTGCCCTGTTCTGAGCCAATTGCAATTTTCCTAAGTCCCTCTTTGTGGCACCTGACCACATGACTGAACAGTAGTCCAGGTGCGACAAAACTAGGGCCTGTAGGACCTGCCTTGTTGATAGTGCTGTTAAGAAGGTAGAGTAGCGCTTTATTATGGACAGACTTCTACCCCATCTTAGCTACTGTTGTATCAATATGTTTTGACCAAGACAGTTTACAATCCAGGGTTACTCCAAGCTATTTAGTCTCCTCAACTTGCTCAATTTCCACATTATTCATTACAAGATTTAGTTGAGGTTTAGGGTTTAGTAAATGATATGTCCCAAATACAATTCTTTTAGTTTTTGAAATATTTAGGACAAACGTATTCCTTACAAAAAGTCATCAACGTAAGGGAATTGTCTTTTTTTCACCTAACTTTGAACCTAAATCCAATTAAATGTTTTGTTGATTTCACGTTGAATTCACGTCCCTAGTAAAAAAAAATCTAGCAAAATCCTATCCGGACAAATTAAGTAATCCTATTGGATCCTATAGGATTCTCACAACCTTATATGATTTTGTGTCACCCCAATCAGAATCCTATTAGAACCATTTTTCTTAATTGAACCCATTAAATTATAGTTTGTTGTCATTTGTTCCGGTACAATACAAAACAACATTAATTACAACATTTTCGTTGATCGTAAACAACAGTTCTACATTCATTTCGGTTTTATATTCACCACCACAATATGAGCGTGATTGAAGGCTACAAGTTCTTTGCAGGATGACCACCAGTACACTGCACCCTTTTCAACAAAACACTCACTTGAGTTATTTGATTTGATTCTTATTCATGCAACTTTTTGTCTTTGAATTAGAAGACATTACAATATGACGTACAATACTGTATACAGTCATTGTTAAAATAACACAATATTTTTTGTTTTTTTTCCCCAGAATGCACAGCATCTTTACATTGCTTATATGCAAATAAAAAGTAGAAAGAAAATCTATTTTTAGGTACAGTAACACAAAGATATGAGCATTTCTTTAATTTAATATGTAATAGTCAGCTATGCATACAAATATAATGTTTCCTTTACCCTCTTTATGTAGGGAGAGGAAAATAAAAAAAACCTAAAGGTTTCTATCCACATGTACATATTACTTCAACTATCTCAACTAGCCGGTGCCCCCGCACATTGACTCTGCACCGGTACCCCCCTGTATATATAGCCTCCCTACTGTTATTTTATTTTACTTCTGCTCTTTTTTTCTCAACACTTTTTGTTGTTGTTGTTTTTACTTTTTTGTTAAAAATAAATGCACTGTTGGTTAAGGGCTTGTAAGTAAGCATTTAACTGCAATGTCTGCACCTGTTGTATTCGGCGCATGTGGCCAATAACATTTGATTTGATTTGATTTGATTAATGAGACCCCCTCTCACTCCCAGGGTTGTATCACCCCCTCTCCCGAACCCACTACCCTGGCGTTACAAGCGCCATGCTCTACCAGCTGAGCTCCAGAGGACCACGCTCTATGCTGTTTGGCTGTAATGCCACATGTAACACCTCGTTGACACGAACGTAAACAACCTTGCAGACAATCTCAGTAGGTTTCACAGCTATTTTTTGTTGCAGGTGGCACAACAACTTTAACGTGTGATGCAGATGCACCAGATGCAAATGTTTACTCCCGATGTGTCCCTTGGGGGGGATGGGGCAGCATGAGATCGCTACTGGGTAGAGGGGACATTGCCGGCGGTTTCCCACCATAGGGTGCCCATCTCAAGTGGCAAGGATGGCAGTTGAATATTGGTTGCTTATGATATTATTATAGTTAATGTGTCCACCTTCATAGGTAATTGTCTAGGTTTGGAGGGTGGGTTCTCGATATGTTAAGCAGCCAAGTGTACAGCCACGTTTTGAGGAGAAATCCTTTTGAATGTAATGCCAATATCTATTGAATTCCCATCGACAAAATTAATATAAATCCTATAGAATAAAAAAAACATTGAAATCCTATAGGATCCTATAGTATCCCAATACAAGGATCCAATTAGAATCCAATAGAAAAATCCTATCCTATATGTTTTATCTTATAGGATCTTATAAAATTCCAATACAAGAATCCAATAGAAAAATCCTATCAGATTTCAGAACCAGTCCTATTGAACTCCTATAGGATTCTATATACAAGACTCTAATAGAAAAATCATATCAGTGTGCTGTTGTAGCAATCTAAGCTCCTGACAACGTATTTGTCATTTAGCAGACGCTCTTATCAAAGGCACTTCAACAGATTTTTCACCTAGTCGGCTCTGGGATTTGAACCAGCGACCTTTCGGTTACTGGCACAACGCTCTTACCCACTAAGCCACCTGCCTCCACTAAGCTACATATGCCTCCTTGGCAACATGGGTTCGAGCCCCGGCTCGGCCAACTGTCTGTGCCGTTAAACACGTTCTGTGCCTCTCTCTATATGTCGCCCTATCTGTACTTACATCTGTCCTGTAAAATAAAATAAAAAATAATGACTCAGATCTCCCAAAATAACATTGTACCCTAGTAAAAATGTCCAATAGGATTCCAATAAAATTTTTTTTATTAGAATTCAAAATAAAATCCTATCAGGTTTTGGAACCAGTCCTATAGGATTCTATCATATAGGATACATTTACATTTTAGTCATTTAGCAGACACTCTTATCCAGAGCGAATTACAGTTAGTGAGCACATACATTTTTCACACTGGCCCCCCGTGGGATACGAACCCACAACCCTGGCGTTACAAGCGCCATGCTCTACCAACTGAGCTACAGGATACTAACGTACTCGATACAATCTTATAGGATAGGTTCTAAAATCTGACAGGATTGTTTATTTTATTGGAATCCTCTAGGATTTCTGGACTAGGGATTGGATTGGTCGACAATTCAACCGAATGTAAATCAAAGATAGATGTTGAACTGACGTCTGTACCCAGTGGGCACCTTCTTTTAGGAGGCATTGCAACTAGCTTGCTTACAATTTGTGAGTGATGAGTGAGTGATGAGTGAGTGATGAGTGAGTGAGTGTGCTGTGGCGGAAAAACAGTAGGCCTATGCTAAAAAAAAATGAGAGGGGGTTGCCCTTTTTTCATTTTGAGCACCTGCCCCCCCCCCTGAAAGGTCTGTGCATGGTCCTGTCATGGACTCATTCCAGCGGACTCCTCTGTGAGCAGAGGCAGAGACGCACACAGAAACACAGAGTGATGTGAAAGGGGCGGCCATGTTCTCAGAGCAACACAAAGAGCTCTAGAGACGCGGGGGAGGAACGGTGGCAGGGAGAAAAAGTGTTCTACTCCTGATGTGTCAAACCGTAGAGACAAAAAGGTGACTTGGTTTTGAGTGTTTGTCTTGGTGCTCCATTTTGAGGTCCGAGGGATAGTCTTGTTGGAAGGGACTTGTTAGATCCCTCGGGCTGTATAACGGACAGTGTGCATACCTTGTGGTGTGGAGAAACACAATTTCTCTGGATAGGGCGACGTTTTTCAATGTTAAAAGAAAATGGTAGCAGCTGAAGATTTTTTATTTCAAATGGATACATGAAAAAGTAATGTTTCAGTATCAATAAAATCAGTTGAACATGAATCATGATGCATTAATCTGGTCAGAGTCACACCATTACTTAATGGCTGTAGGATGAAAGATCTTTTTAATCCCACCATTCAGCCGTTGAATTGACCAACCAGTTCCAGACAAATCCCATCCCATGTATAAATCTCAATCACCCCCATCTGAGGAATTCATCAAGACCACTAGAGGACAGTAGATTGTTGATGGCTGGCTGCCTCCCAACTTCAGACGTATCTCTCTGGTCCTTATGTCCATGGACACATTCATTACGCACCAAACAGAAGAAAATGGCCCGAGACAGGGAGGGTAAGCCTGAACTCGACCAATAAGAAACCCGTATTTTCTTTTTCCGTTGCAAAATGTTTTGTTACGGTGTGCACTAATGCATATGACCCAGTTCGCTTGCATCTTATTCCAAATCCTATACTTTTGACCAAAGTTATATTCCTCTCACCCAATTAGACCGCAGTACAACCTGTGAGGAGAGGATGTTGCTGTGCATTAGGATTTCTTCTTTATGATGTGATTAGACTTAAACAATGGAATGATATGCCTCCAACATATGCCCCATACTTTTCACTTTGTTTTAGGATATCTAAATTATGCCACATGAATGGACTAATGCTGTACAGTGCTGTGAAAAAGTATTTGCCCCCTTTCTAATTTTCTCTATTTTTGCATATTTGTGATACTGAATGTTACCAGATCTTCAACCAAAATCTGATATTAGATAAAGGGAACATAAGTGAACAAATAACACAACAATTACATATTTATTTCATAAACAGAGTTATGCAACACCCAATTCCCCTGTGTGAAAAAGTAATTGCCCCCTTACACTCAATAACTGGTTGTGCCACCTTTAGCTGCAATGACTCCAACCAAATGCTTCCTGTAGTTGTTGATCAGTCTCTCACGTCGCTGTGGAGGAATTTTGGCCCACTCTTCCATGCAGAACTGCTTTTCTCAGTGACGTGTGGGTTTTCAAGCATGAACTGCTCGTTTCAAGTCCTGCCACAACATCTCAATTGGGATTAGGTCTGGACTTTGACTAGGCCATTCCAAAACTTCCAATTTGTTGCTTTTTAGCAATTTTCATGTAGACTTGATTGTGTGTTTTGGATCATTGTCTTGCTGCGTGACCCAGCTGTGCTTCAGCTTCAGCTCACAGACGGATGGTCTGACATTCTCCTGTGGTGGTGGTGTGATGGTTTGGGGATGGGACCTTTTCACTCACTCATTTACACACAATACCCCATAATAACAAAGTGAAAATATGTTTTTAGACATCTTTGAAAATGTTTTGAAAATGAAATACAGAAATATCTAATTTATGTAAGTATTCACACCCCTGAGTCAATACATGTTAGAATCACCTTTGCCAGTGATTACAGTTGTGAGTCTTCCTGGGTAAGTCTAAGAGCTTTGCACATCTGGATTGTACAATATTTGCACATTATTATTTTACAAATTCTTCAAGCTCTTTCAAGTTGGTTATTGATCATTGCTAGACAGCCATTTTCAAGTCTTGCCATAGATTTGCAGAAACATTCAATGTTGCGGTAAGCAACTCCACTGTATATTTGGCCTTGTGTTTTAGGTTATTGTCCTGCTGAGAGGTGAATTTGTCTCCTTTTTATCCTAAAAAAAACTCCCTAATCCTTGCCGATGACAAGCATACCCATAACATGATGCAGCCACCATGCTTGAAAATATGAAGAGTGGTACTCAGTGATTTGTTGGATTTGCCCCAAACATAACACCTTCTATTCAGGACATAAAGTTAATTTCTTTGCCACATTTTTTGCAGTTTTACTTTAGTGCCTTATTGCAAACAGAATGCATGTTTTGGAATATTTTTTATTCTGTACAGGCTTCATTCTTTTCACTGTCATTTAGGTTAGTATTGTGGAGTAACTACAATGTTGATCCATCCTCAGTTCTCCTATCACAGCCCTGTTTTAGCTCAGTTGGTAGAGCATGGCGTTTGCAACGCCAGGGTTGTGGGTTCGTTTCCCACGGGCGGCCAGTATAAAAATGTATGCACTCACAAACTGTAAGTCGCTCTGGATAAGAGTGTCTGCTAAATGACTAAAATGTAAATATTTAATGTCTGCTTTATTTTATTTTTTACTTATCTACCAATAGGTGCCCTTCTTTGCAAGGCATTGGAAAACCTCCCTGGTCTTTGTGGTTGAATCTGTGTTTGAAATTCACTGCTGGACTGAGGGACCTTACAGATAATTGTATGTGTGGGGTACAGAGATGAGGTAGTCATTCAAAAACCATGTTAAACACTTATTGCACACAGAGTGAGTCCATGCAACTTATTGTCACTTGTTAAGCACATTTTTACTCCTGAACTTTAGGCTTGCCATAACATAAGGGTTGAACACTTATTGACTCAAGAGATTTCAGCTTTTCATTTTAAATTAAATTTGTAAAAATGTCTAGAAACATAAATCCACTTTCACAAAATCTCAATTTAATCCAATTTGAATTCAGGCTGTACACAAGAAAAATTGGGAAAAAGTCAAGGGGTGTGAATACTTTCTGAACGCCCTGTATGTCTTCAGGCAACAGCCACAGCTACCAAAGAGCTTTGTCATAACACAATTTATGAAAACCCTCGATAATATAGGCTACTACTGTCCTCTTCAATCACTCAATTTATAATCACATTCAAAGGTTTAAATACAATGGAAAAATATGAATAGTACACATACAAATTTGTCAGAGAAAATTGTATTTGATAAAGAAAATAGGCCTATAGCCCTTGACTGCCAATGCAATTGGCAGATGATCGATTATTCAAAATAACAAGGCTTTTTCACATAACGGTAAATTATCTTCATCATAAATTAACAGACAGAAAGTGCCAAGCTAAGAATTAAAATAAATGCACATGCCTAAAATCGCCTATAACAAAAAAAAAATATATATGTAGCCGTCTGGCAGTTTTACAATGGTTTGAATAGGAGAAGCGTCGTCAACAATTCTCTTTAATATTACTACTATGTTTTATATTTTTCCCGTCTTAAAGAAAATTATACCCGAAACATTTTTTACTAGAAATATCATCAATAATTATATTTTTGTAATATAAACATATTCATATTTGTTCTTTAAACCAAATGAAAGCATATCCCCAGGAACATAATTTTTTGGTATCCACAGAAAAATGACCAGCAACATTTGTTGCTTTAATTCAAAGTAGAAATGTTAATTCATTCCAAAGTGATCCTGTGTAATTGCTAAATTAAATCATGGACTTTCCGTATGTTATGTTCATACAAAAACTGAATAAGGTTACTGTAAATATATCTTACAAATAACTGAAATCACTTCTTGTAAATATTGGTTTACCAAAAACTCATAACATAGCCCAAAAGGACCAACATAACTGAGAAGGTGGATTTCTGATGGAATCAACCGTTCAGTGGAAAGAAGGGCTCTCTGAAGTGAGGCAGGCTACATCTATTGCGTAAGAGGGTATAACAAAGGCTTTGGTGACATCGTGTGGTCGCAAACGGCATTACATCTCATCCCCATTTAGAAGTGGACTCACGCACCTGCTGGTGTTGAAATGCTGCTACCGTCCAATTCCTTCATCGGGAATTCGTCCCTTTTTGCAGTGTAAACATGGAATTAGTCCTAAGTATTTCCACAGGGATGCTCAGTCCTTGAAGTGAACTGAAATAGGTGCGGGTAGTTTACATGTCTGTGCCGTTACTGCAATATGTTATAAGAGATACAGGAACTCAAAGTAGTAGGAAGTGTGAGGTGCCGGCCATGTTCCCTCTAACCCACAGAGAGAAGCACGAGATTGAACTTCACTCAACGTTGTAGTTTTCCCCTGTTAGTTAACACTATCAACGTTTCCCTTTACTGTGGCAATTGCGATCGAAATCAACGCAATACTAGCCACTTTCAATGCAACATTCCCGAAACAAACCGAACTATGCAAGAGATTTTGTTGTAGGCAGAAACACATCAGGAGTAGGATCCTATTGCCCACGACTCAGCCTTGACTCTACAGAGACCTGTGCGCCATAACCAATCAGAGCTGCAGTAGGCCTATATGCAAAGAGACGGCATAACCAATCAGAGCTGCAGTAGGCCCTATATGCAAAGAGACGGCATAACCAATCAGAGCTGCAGTAGGCCTATATGCAAAGAGACGGCATAACCAATCAGAGCTGCAGTAGGCCTATATGCAGAGACCATTGGCATGTTTGATCTGGACTGTGTTTACTGCTGTGGTCGTGAGTAGATTAGTTTGGATTCAGATCAAAGCAACAGCTGCATGTAGCCACGTGTGCATATTTAGTTAATATCCTTTGCTAGTTAGTGAGTTATTAGCCCAGTTATAGATCATTTATAGTCAGCAAAAGGGGAGTGATTGCTTCCTACAAGAGCACAAAAGGTGTACATTTCTAGACATCTTTGGAAAAACAAGTCAGTTAAAGAGCTTTTTTTTTTTTGGTCTTAAAGGGGCAGTGTTGTATTTTGAGAGGGCCTTGAATAAGCTAAGTAGCCAATAGGCAGAGGGTAGCTAAATGTGTCTGATTCTCTGTAATAATGGTATGGGAATAACAATGCATTTTAAGTGGTTTCTTGCATCAAACAACACAACAACATTTTCAGTCACCTCCTTGTCTGAAGAACAAGTGGATAAACAGGTTAATGTCAAGCCCTGCATGTTTCTTTCAAAAGTCTCATGGAATGTAGGCCTACATCGAACACCACACATTGGCTGCTACTGTAGGCTGAGTGATAGAACAGCTATTTCCATGTAATCTCCATAGTTTTTGATGGTAGGCCACTCTGGTAGGCCTACGTTATGATCAAATAGCCACAGTAGGTTACTTGGCCACTGTTAAAACTGTAACTTAAAGCGGGTACAGCCTCAAGTGTTCACAGTAAACGTGCGCTTGAAGTTGTACAGAATTTTCACAACAGTTCCAGTTTGCGCTCGACAAGACCTGAAATTTGCTCAGTGCCAAAACAATTTTGGAGGGAACGTCGGGTGCCGGAACTCTCTTTTCCTTGTCTTTGTGAGGTGGTGTGGAGCAACCTTACCTTTCTTTTCAAGAGACATCAAATACAAAAACATGCCTTTGGATTGTGTTTATTTACAGTGTTTGTCTGAATTACAATAAAAATGTTTGAATGAATTGAATTGAGTCGCCTCATCTTGGTGATTTCACAGGCGAACATGGAGGACAGCTCATACAGACGTCGCGTCCCAAAACGGCACCCTATTCCCCCCCATCTAGTGCACTACTTTTAATCTTAGACAAGTCTTTGGATCCTGGATCAAAGCGCTACTTCAGGATGGATACCAGGTCCAAAAAGTAGTGCACTATAAAAGGGTCAAAAGTAGTGCACTATAAAGGGAATATGTTGTCATTTGGGACACAGTGTTGGTTGTCAGTGTTGCGTTACAGTGGAGCTGACCCCTGACCCCTGACCCACCCAGCAGGTTTGGCAGACAGACAAGCAAGTACTGGGAGGGATCATCGCAGCAATATGGCCAGTCTTCTCTTCTCCTCTCCTCTTTCTCAGTGACTCTCTCCTTTCTTGCCCACAACCTAGTCAATAAAAACACAGCCGTGTGGAAAAAAATGCAAACATCCAATTGGCGACAGATTTTCCATGCGAATATTCTAAAATCACATTTTCCAACCAGTGGTGTTTCCAACAAACAGACTTGTTGCATATTTTTTTAGATTTTTTTTTTAGCAGTGCGTGATGAGGTAGTGCACACAAAATGTACTTTTCGCTAAAGTTTTCATGTACCGAATAAAAAATAAAATATGTTGAGTTAAATAGCAAACGTGCCCACTATGGTCTTGGCACGTGCGCTGTCGCCAACAGCTGGCAGATACAGTGTGGGTAGACTAGTCTACATGATGACATTATTATGGAGAAGAGCGTGAATATTTGTATTTGTCAAAACGGCAGTCAAGCATCGATCATCATGTCACCAGAATAAGACCCTCGATATTTATTGGAAAGTTTCTAATTTATTTAATCTGTAGCCTAATAAACTGAATGGTTTCCAGAGTACTAGTGTGAAGACCACACACACAAAAGTTGACTTAGATATGATGGTTATTATATCAATATTTGCACATAAAGGGGGGGGCGGCAGGTAGCTTTAGTGGTTAAGAGCGTTGTGCCAGTAATCGAAAGGTCGCTGGTTCTAATCCCCGAGCTGACTAGATGAAAAATCTGTCGATGTGCCCTTGAGCAAGGCACTTAACCCTAATTGCTCCTGTAAGTCGCTCTGGATAAGAGCGTCTGCTAAATAACGTAAATGTAAATAAAGGCGTTTCACCCCCAATTTCTCGCATAATTAATTTTACCGACACAAAAACATCCCACCATGTCGAATGAACAAATGATCTGTCGTCATTTATCAAATTGCACTGAAAAACGTCCTGTTTCTATCACAGCTGCCGTGATTTTTATTTATTTTTTTATACGGTATGACTTTACTCGCATAAAAACTGTGGATGGAAATGTGGTTAGAGTCACATTTATTTATTTATATCATTGCAGACCTCAAAACAATCTCCCAATTCTCTATGCAGTTGACAAGGACATTCAGAACGTATCGTATTAACCCCTATTCCTGTTCCATCTCATAGGAATCATTTCTGTTTACCTGACCTGAGGCCTGTTCTTACCCGTTTGAAGTCGTTCATGTTTGTTGCCTGTACAGGGGTCCCGATAAAAGTAAGGTACTTGATTTTAGTTGTCTCCTCATCCCCTTGGTTGTTCTTCACAAACATCTGTTAGGACACATGGAAGAACCACAGGTTCATCATTATAATAATATAATCATAATATAATAACCAGTAGACACTAAAAGAATTTCACTTCACGCAGGTTTCGGTTGGAACCTATAATGCAAATCAAGCAGTATAGCAACACCCTATAAATCACAGCTAGAGTGTAATGTTGCAGTTGACCAGGAGAGGAAAGTATTACCACTTTCTGCCACTAGATGGCAGTATTGTCCTATATTTACACCACTAATTACACCAGAGCTACAACTCAATAGTCTAAAGTGGCTTCCTTCTACTCCATCCACACAAGAGTTAAGAACCGGGACAAGTGAAAGGAATTTTCTGAAAGGTTTATAACTATATTAAAAAATTTTATTCATCCTTTATTTAAGAAGATAACATACATCTCTTTTTCAAGTGAGCCCTGGCCAAGTAAGCGGCATACACATGGTTACACAGGAGACAACATAAAACATAACATTAAATGATAATCGAAGTAGTCATTTCGCAGATGCTCTTACGAACGAGCAAGTGCATTGAACTCAGTAGGTTTGCCGATCATTTCACAAAGTATATCACAAAGTAGCACCTTAAAAAAATTGTTTCGCGACTTACAGTGACGCTCTGAACGTTCTGGAATTTGACGTATCTCAGTGGAATCAGCCCGTCGTCCTTGAAGTCCTCCTCTGCCAGGTCCAGGGTCTGGGTGGCCTCGCTCCGTTCAGCATCGTCAAAGTCCATGGAGCGAGGCAGGTTGATGAAGATCTTCACACACTTAGGTGCCTGGGCTGTAGGAGGGTGTAAAGGAAGTCCAGTATGTGTGTGTGTATGTATGAGACAACAAGGCAACACAAGCAAGCATGGGAACTCAACACACATGATAGACTGTGATCATTCCAACATCTACTCCATGGGCAAAGGAAGACATTTCAAAGGCTTTCCTTTTCTTGAATAAAACTAGCCTAGTACAGGTGTTTTACTAGGACCTGAGCAACATTTAGGTGCACCCAGGAAGAGTACGGACTCACCGAAGTCAGAGGACTGGAGCTTCATGGAGTACAGCTTGACAGGTTGGTTAAAGGCCATCGTGATGAGGAGCTGAAGGGGTGAAAATATGGGTTTAGTGAGGAGTGTTTCTACAAACCTAATACTCCACACTGACACGTAAATCTACTACGATGGTTTAGCCTGCAGGTTGGCCTGAGGTAACACCAGCCAGGAAGACGGTTTAGCCTGCAGGTTGGCCTGAGGTAACACCAGCCAGGAAGACGGTTTAGCCTGCAGGTTGGCCTGAGGTAACACCAGCCAGGAAGACGGTTTAGCCTGCAGGTTGGCCTGAGGTAACACCAGCCAGGAAGACGGTTTAGCCTGCAGATTGGCCTGAGGTAACACCAGTCAGGAGAAGCATACAGTTGAAGTCGGAGGTTTACATACACCTTAGCCAAATACATTTAAAAACTCAGTTTTTCACAATTCCTGACATTTAATCCTAGTAAAAATTGTCTTAGGTCAGTTAGGATCACCACTTTATTTAAAGAATGTGAAATGTCAGAATAATAGTAGAGAGAATGATTTATTTATTTCATCACATTCCCAGTGGGTCAGAAGTTTACATACACACAATTAGTATTTGGTAGCATTGCCTTTAAATTGTTTAACTTGGGTCAAATGTTTCGGGTAGCCTTCCACAAGCTTCCCACAATAAGTTGGGTGAATTTTAGCCCATTCCTCCTGACAGAGCTGGTGTAACTGAGTCAGGTTTGTAGGCCTCCTTGATCGCACACGCTTTTTCAGTTCTGCCCACAAATGTTCTATAGGATTGAGGTCAGGGCTTTGTGATGGCCACTCAAATACCTTGACTTTGTTGTCCTTAAGCCATTTTGCCACAACTTTGGAAGTATGCTTGGGGTCATTGTCCATTTAGAAGACCCATTTGCGACCAAGCTTTAACTTCCTGACTGATGTCTTGAGATGTTGCTTCATATATATCCACATCATTTCCCTTCCTCATGATGCCATCTATTTGTGAAGTGCACCAGTCCCTCCTGCAGCAAAGCACCCCCACAGCATGATGCTGCCACCCCCGTGCTTCACGGTTGGGATGGTGTTCTTCGGCTTGCAAGACCCCCCTTTTTCCTCCAAACATAACGATGGTCATTATGGCCAAACAGTTCTATCTTTGTTTCATCAGACCAGAGGACTTTTCTCCAAAAAGTACGATCTTTGTCCCCATGTGCAGTTGCAAACCGTAGTCTGGCTTTTTTATGAAGGTTTTGGAGCAGTGGCTTCTTCCTTGCTGAGCGGCCTTTCAGGTTATGTTGATATAGGACTCGTTTTACTGTGGATATAGATACTTTTGTACCCGTTTCCTCCAGCATCTTCACAAGGTCCTTTGCTGTTTTTCTGGGATTGATTTGCACTTTTCGCACCAAAGTACGTTAATCTCTAGGAGACAGAACGCGTATCCTTCCTGAGCGGTATGACAGCTGCGTGGTCCCATGGTGTTTATACTTGCTTACTATTGTTTGAACAGATGAACATGGTACCTTCAGGCATTTGGAAATTGCTCCCAATGATGAACCAGACTTGTGGAGTTCTACAATTTTTTCCCATGATGTCAAGCAAAGAGGCACTGAGTTTGAAGGTAGGCCTTGAAATACATCCACAGGTACACCTCCAATTGACTCAAATTATGTAAATTAGCCTATCAGAAGCCTCTAAAGCCATGACATCATTTTCTGGACTTTTCCAAGCTGTTTAAAAGGCACAGTCAACATAGTGAATGTAAACTTCTGACCCACTGGAATTGTGATACAGTGAATTATAAGTGAAATAATCTGTCTGTAAACAATTGTTGGAAAAATTACTTGTGTCATGCACAAAGGAGATGTCCTAACCGACTTGCCAAAACTATAGTTTGTTAACAAGAAATGTGTGGAGTGGTTGAAAAAACGAGTTTGAATGACTCCAACCTAAGTGTATGTAAACTTCAGACTTAAACTGTAGATACGAAAAAGTTACCCTAAAAAGACAATACATTGTTTTAACCAGGTGAGTGAGATTTTATCCTTGTAAATATAGAAAAAGGACAACAGATGCAAGTTCCCACCTGTAAGGTCTACTAGAAGTACGCACACCGAAGTGAAGAATTTCAACACATTCAGATCGCTCTGAACTAATGAAGGAGACACTGATGTCCACCCATCCTCAGACTCACCTGCTCGTCACAGTCAGACTCCAGGTAGGTGGTGTCCTTGACCAAGCAGTTGTCAAAACCGCTCTCATCGCTCTCATTTAGGCACTCACAGCCAGCTTTGTTCACAAACGGCATCAGGTCCATCTGAACACACGGACACAGTATCACAATTATTCAGACAAGGCAAGCCCATGTTAAGTCCACATTACAAGCCCATGTTAAGTCCACATTACAAGCCCATGTTAAGTCCACATTACAAGCCCATGTTAAGTCCACATTACAAGCCCATGTTAAGTCCACATTACAAGCCCATGTTAAGTCCACATTACAAGCACATGTTAAGTCCACATTACAAGCACATGTTAAGTCCACATTACAAGCCCATGTTAAGTCCACATTACAAGCCCATGTTAAGTCCACATTACAAGCCCATGAGCAGCTTCACAGAAGGCAGCACCACCTGAAATGTTGACATTGCTTTAGAGAAATAGAGCATCCTTATGTAGTGGATGGTTAGCTTTGCTTTTGCCTTTTCTGAGACCATCTACATTTTAGTCATTTAGCAGACGTTCTTATCCAGAGCCACTTACAGTTATGTGCATTCATCTTAAGATAGATGTGTGGTTGTCCAACCTAGCTAAGCCATAGTAAGTAGGGCAGGGACGATCCCAGTATTTTGTATTAAATGGCAAAAATGAAAACCCGAAGCAGACCAAACTGTTTGATCCTTAAAAACGTGCTATATGTAAAATATGGCTTGGAAAATAAATGTGACTCCAACATTAGGGCTGTTAACCTCTCCTTTCATGTAAGAAAGTCACAAGCATCATGCTTTTAGGGAAAGAGGATAATTTTGTACATACACTACCAGTTAAAAGTTTGAACACACCTACTCATTCCAGAGTTTCTTTATTTTTACTATTTCCTACATTGTAGAATAATAGTGAAGACATCAAAACTATGAAATAACACATATGGAATCATGTAGTAACCAAAAAAATGTGTTACACAAATCAAAATATATTTTATATTTGAGATTCTTCAAAGTAGCCACCCTTTGCCTTGATGACAGCTTTGCACACACTTGGCATTCTCTCAACCAGCGTCACCTGGAATGCTTTTCTAACAGTCTTGAAGGAGTTCCCACATATGCTGAGCACTTGTTGGCTGCTTTTCCTTCACTTCCCCATGCTTCAGCCTATGTACGTTGTATAGCCACTGTGCTGCATCAGCTGGGCTACAGATGATGATGCTTACTGCTAACAGCAGACCTGATAATATAGACCTTTCTGCTGACTGCAGAAATGTCCACCAGAGCTGTTGCCAGATCATTTAATGTTAATTTCTCTACCATAAGCCGCCTCCAACGTCGTTTTAGAGAACATGGCAGTATGTCCAACCGGTCTCACAACCGCAGACAATGTGTAAACACGCCAGCCCAGGACCTCCACATCCAGCTTCTTCACTTGCGGGATCGTCTGAGACCAGCCACCCGGACAGCTGATGAAACTGAGGAGTATTTCTGTCTGCAATAAAGCCCTTTTCTGGGGAAAAACTGATTTTGATTGGCTGGGTCTGGCTCCCAAGTAGGTGGGCCTATGCCCTCCCAGGCCCACCCATGGCTGCACCCCTGCCCAGTCATGTGAAATCCATAGATTAGGGCCTAATGAACTTATTTCAATTGATTGATCTCCTTATATGAACTGTAACTCAGTAAAATTGTTGAAATCGTTGCGTTTATATTTTTGTTCAGTATACTTTACCAGCAGCTACAGTAGGCTACACACAGCTCTCTGAGTCTTCACCAGCAGCTACAGTAGGTTACACACAGCTGTCTGAGTCTTCACCAGCAGCTACAGTAGGTTACACACAGCTGTCTGAGTCTTCACCAGCAGCTACAGTAGGCTACACACAGCTCTCTGAGTCTTTACCAGCAGCTACAGTAGGCTACACACAGCTCTCTGAGTCTTTACCAGCAGCTACAGTAGGTTACACACAGCTGTCTGAGTCTTTACCAGCAGCTACAGTAGGCTACACACAGCTGTCTGAGTCTTTACCAGCAGCTACAGTAGGTTACACACAGCTCTCTGAGTCTTTACCAGCAGCTACAGTAGGCTACACACAGCTGGCTGAGTCTTTACCAGCAGCTACAGTAGGTTACACACAGCTGGCTGAGTCTTTACCACCAGCTACACACAGCTGTCCGAGTCTTTACCAGCAGCTACAGTAGGTTACACACAGCTGTCTGAGTCTTCACCAGCAGCTACAGTAGGCTACACACAGCTGGCTGAGTCTTTACCAGCAGCTACAGTAGGCTACACACAGCTGTCTGAGTCTTTACCAGCAGCTACAGTAGGCTACACACAGCTCTCTGAGTCTTTACCAGCAGCTACAGTAGGCTACACACAGCTGTCTGAGTCTTTACCAGCAGCTACAGTAGGCTACACACAGCTCTCTGAGTCTTTACCAGCAGCTACACACAGCTCTCTGAGTCTTCACCAGCAGCTACAGTAGGTTACACACAGCTGTCTGAGTCTTTACCAGCAGCTACACACAGCTGTCTGAGTCTTTACCAGCAGCTACAGTAGGCTACACACAGCTGGCTGAGTCTTTACCAGCAGCTACAGTAGGCTACACACAGCTCTCTGAGTCTTCACCAGCAGCTACAGTAGGCTACACACAGCTGGCTGAGTCTTTACCAGCAGCTACAGTAGGCTACACACAGCTGTCTGAGTCTTTACCAGCAGCTACAGTAGGCTACACACAGCTCTCTGAGTCTTTACCAGCAGCTACAGTAGGCTACACACAGCTGTCTGAGTCTTTACCAGCAGCTACACACAGCTCTCTGAGTCTTTACCAGCAGCTACAGTAGGCTACACACAGCTGTCTGAGTCTTTACCAGCAGCTACAGTAGGCTACACACAGCTCTCTGAGTCTTTACCAGCAGCTACAGTAGGCTACACACAGCTGTCTGAGTCTTTACCAGCAGCTACAGTAGGCTACACACAGCTGTCTGAGTCTTTACCAGCAGCTACAGTAGGCTACACACAGCTCTCTGAGTCTTTACCAGCAGCTACAGTAGGCTACACACAGCTGTCTGAGTCTTTACCAGCAGCTACAGTAGGCTACACACAGCTGTCTGAGTCTTTACCAGCAGCTACAGTAGGCTACACACAGCTGGCTGAGTCTTTACCGGCAGCTACACACAGCTGTCTGAGTCTTTACCAGCAGCTACAGTAGGTTACACACAGCTGTCTGAGTCTTTACCAGCAGCTACAGTAGGCTACACACAGCTGGCTGAGTCTTTACCGGCAGCTACACACAGCTGTCTGAGTCTTTACCAGCAGCTACAGTAGGTTACACACAGCTGTCTGAGTCTTTACCAGCAGCTACAGTAGGCTACACACAGCTGGCTGAGTCTTTACCGGCAGCTACACACAGCTGTCTGAGTCTTTACCAGCAGCTACAGTAGGTTACACACAGCTGTCTGAGTCTTTACCAGCAGCTACAGTAGGCTACACACAGCTGTCTGAGTCTTTACCAGCAGCTACAGTAGGCTACACACAGCTCTCTGAGTCTTTACCAGCAGCTACAGTAGGCTACACACAGCTGGCTGAGTCTTTACCAGCAGCTACAGTAGGCTACACACAACTCTCTGAGTCTTTACCAGCAGCTACAGTAGGCTACACACAGCTCTCTGAGTCTTTACCAGCAGCTACAGTAGGCTACACACAGCTGTCTGAGTCTTTACCAGCAGCTACAGTAGGCTACACACAGCTGTCTGAGTCTTTACCAGCAGCTACAGTAGGCTACACACAGCTCTCTGAGTCTTCACCAGCAGCTACAGTAGGTTACACACAGCTGGCTGAGTCTTTACCAGCAGCTACAGTAGGCTACACACAGCTGGCTGAGTCTTTACCAGCAGCTACAGTAGGTTACACACAGCTGTCTGAGTCTTTACCAGCAGCTACAGTAGGCTACACACAGCTGTCTGAGTCTGAACAGACATGCTTCTGTATAATATTATTATTATTATTATATAAGGTTATGCCATCTCCAAACCAGCCACACCCACCCCCTGGAGATTTGTATTGCTACACTGATCTCAAAAACGACCTCTCCAGAATCCATAAGATACAATTCATCATATGCTCACATATCTCTTAGGAATATCTGAGTGATACAATTCATCATATACTCACATATCCCTTGGGAATATCTGAGGGATACAATTCATCATATACTCACATATCCCTTGGGAATATCTGAGGGATACAATTCATCATATACTCACATATCCCTTGGGAATATCTGAGGGATACAATTCATCATATACTCACATATCCCTTGGGAATATCTGAGGGATACAATTCATCATATACTCACATATCCCTTGGGAATATCTGAGGGATACAATTCATCATATACTCACATATCCCTTGGGAATATCTGAGGGATACAATTCATCATATACTCACATATCCCTTGGGAATATCGGAATCCTCGTTGCTTCCAGGGTCGTTTTCTACATGCTGCTTGATCTTCTCCTCTAGACCCTGAGGCATCTGCACCCTGATACTGGTCAATGCGCACTTTGTTACGGAAAAACAAAAATGTTGGCGTTGCAGAGATGTTGTTAGCGGCAGCCTGTTGCCTGAGAGAGAAAAGAGGGAGATTGACATTGAAGTCACATGCCTACCCACACATACCAGATGTATGTATCTGTATTGCTCAATGAATTACATGAGAGGATGTTGACATGTTTAAATAAATAATGTATTGTTTACAACGTCTCCTATGACAACATGAACAATGGAGTACCTGGTGTTTTGATTACGATACGGTAGGCTGTATTATTAAAACTCTTTACGCAAAAAGAACCTCACCTGACAGACGTGTACATCTACTTCAAGAAAAATCACATGTGGGTACTTGTTACTCAACATGTTGAAAGCAGGGGATATTCTGACACAGGGTCGACACCTGGGGAGAGAAGGAGTTCATTGGGAAGCTGGTATTGTCGCCCTAAACTGGAAGTTTAGTTTGACGTTAGCGATCATCAAAATGGGCTGTTATGAACAAAACTGTAACTCAAAAGTTGTAAACCATACACATGGATTAACTAAAGCTAAAATAGTAGCTAGGTAAACTACAATTCTAAGGTTCTTCACCAGGGGTGTATTCATTCAGGCTTTTCTGTTGCAAAACGTTTCTTAAACGGAAGCAAACGAAACAGGCCTCCCTGGAGTGCATTCATTACGCAAAACCGGAAGCAAACAGAACAACCGGGGAGGGGCCTACATGAATTTGTCCAATTGAAACTCTTCTTTGCGTTTTCCGTTTGAAGTAAACTGTGTCTGTTACACGTTTTGGAACAGACGAAATGTTTTTAACAGAATGTGCGTAATGAATACACCCCTGACTTTGTCCAATAGAAACGATCGTTTTAGTTTGCAACTGTTTGGCGGAATGAATATACCCCAGAGCTAGCTAGCTAAAAGAGATGTATGTGTCCCCTTCACAGGGAAGTACATTGTAGATGCCTATCAAAATCACCAGATAGATAGCTAGCTAACATTGTACCACAAATTATACAGAAAACATTTGACTGTATTGCTAGCTAGTATCAGACTACTGGGTTGCCAAGTATCGCAACTCTTCCGTGGAGTTAGCTAGTTTAGCCTGTCTGATATTGCTAAGTCATAGCTGGCTAAGCTAACTAGCTAGTTAGCCAACGTTCGCGTAGCTAACAACAGCGTGGAGTTGTCGGAGTTATTTTCTCACGCATTTAAGTAGCTTGTTTGAAAGGATTCAACAACCGATACACTGTGAAATCAGACACCAATTGACCTACTAGGTAACTATACATTTGCCAATGAAATTGGATAACCCATTTCAGTTTAGATCCCATCTAGCTAGCTAACCGGTACATAAGGCCTGGGAATATATGTTGAACCTTACCCTGCCATTGTGAACTTCACTACCGCAAGCCTTGAGCCGGCGGCTGCTAGCTCAGGTTGGAATTCTGAATCATTCCCGATTACTTTTACCCCGACCATTTTACAGAATACAGCTGTAAATATGTATTTTATTTATGTCCGATTATATACAAAACAGTGTCCAAACTCAACTCCTCTCTCGAATCACACGCTTTCCTGAGTTCCTTGACGAAAGTTGGCCATTAACCAATGAAAATCAAGCAGGGCGTGGTCAGGTGACTCCACACTCAAATAAGTACTGATCCAATGTCAGTTTTTACTTATAATAATAATAATAATAATAATAATAATAATAATAATAATAATATGCCATTTAGCAGACGCTTTTATCCAAAGCGACTTACAGTCATGTGTGCATACATTTTTACGTATGGGTGGTCCCGGGGATCGAACCCACTACCCTGGCGTTACAAGCGCCATGCTCTACCAATGTCCGTTTTTAACTTAACGTGAATCTATCGAAAGTGCGGGATCTGGCTAAAAAAACAGAACGGGTGGCTAGTTATGACATATTTTCCAATCCATCTGACCCAGAAAGAGCTAAAACATATGAGCGTCTACAGAACATTCAGATCGAATGTCCCACACGAGACTTGTCATTCAAAAAAAAATTAACTGGCTAACGGATTTTTATTTTGTTATTTCCTCTCAGTCCACACCAGCCAGCTGGGAAACTGTATTCTTCCCACAGCATAGCTAGCCAGCTAACCTAGTTAGCTAAAGCCAAGCTGCTCAACACGTTTGATAACTGTCAAGATGAAGGTGTCAAAAATACTAATTTCACTTGTATTTTTAACAAATGTTTTCGTGAACCTGAGAGCAAAGGGTAAGTAGAGATAGCCAGCTAGCTAACGTTCTGCCATTAAACAACAACTGTAACGATGTCTTTGAGAGACAACAAGTGCTCATGTTGCACATTTATGTTTTCAATAAACATTGGAGACTAGATATCGGTTACAGGTTTTCAACATTCTAAGCCAATCCCGTCTGTTTTGCCCCATAATTGCACACACGTCGGTTTTGTTGCTAAACAACCAACCCGTCTATAACTACGTAAAAAATAGTATGAACATCTTAAATTATTATGTGAATTGCAGTCATATTCAGGTCCTGATCGGTCAACAAGCTTATTTGATGCATCAAATAGTGTTAGTTGATGTGAATCTTTTTTGGCACGGAAAGACCCAAACGCGTTCCATAGAAACCAGGGAGTAACAAAGACAAAGCTGACCTTAGATTCGTTTTCTAGCTAAATACTCATAACCAAGCTTTCCATGTCAAAGTATTCTATTCTATTCTAACAGATCCTCCGAAAACAACTGACTCCAAAGACTATGATGGTAAGTTGGCTTTTGACTCTGGCTATCAGTGGAGGCTGATGGGAGGAGCTATAGGAGGAGGGGCTCATTTTAACGGCTGGAATGGAATCAATGGAATGGAGTCAAGCATGTGGTTTCCATATGTTTGAGCTATTTGATACCATTCAATTTATTCCATTCCAACCGTTACAATGAGCCTGTCCTCCTATAGCTTCTCCCACCAGCCTCCACTGCTAGCTATGTATTTTGACCATCAAAGGCCCTTACTAATTTGGTCTGACCTTGAGACTTTTCGAGGTCATGATAGGGTTAAACAGTTTCTGGGTATATATTTCACATACATGAATGACCATTGAACAACAGGGAATCTTACAGATTACAGATCATGCCTTCGATCACCATCCTGCATTGTTCAAAAGTTGTTCAGTGTCATACCAAATATCCATCATGCTTTTGGTTTTGGTTTCACAGACCCAAAGGTCCAAGAATTGAAGAAGAGGTGGCAAGGAGAAAGACAGGAGTTGTTGAAATTCCCTTGTTTCCTTAAAAAGGATCCTGCAACTAATGTAAAAGGAAAGGAAGCCGGTGGTGTAAGTTATTTGTAGGGCATCTTTGTTATGAATTAGGCTATATAAAACATGGTGCTGGTAGGGGGCTTCATATATTGTCATTGAGTATGGGGCATCACCATTTTGAAATGTTCTATCACTTAGAAAACACTCTGTTTTTTCTCATTTTTAAATTATTGCCTATTACACACTTCATTTGTAGATTCTTTGCTCACTCTGATTAGCGGTCTACTTAGCCAGGTTAAGTACATTTTACTGTGGTCCTCTGTAGCTCAATTGGTAGAGCATGGCGGTTGTAACGCCAGCGTAGTGGGTTCGATCCCCGGGACCACCCATACGTAAAAATGTATGCACACATGACTGTAAGTCGCTTTGGATAAAAGTGTCTGCTAAATGGCATATTATTATTATTAGTGATACATTTATGAGAAAAAAAGAAGAAACCCGCACACTGCTCTTGCTAGTATCACTGCTCTTTATTAAGCTTTACGTATCGGCCTCAAGGCCTTCATCAGAGCTTTTGTGAGTAAAATAAATAAATAAAAAATAGCACCCTCCCACATCCGTTCAATGTATTGAATGGGGTTGGAGTCAAGGGAAATAAGTAAGTGTTACCAAATATAACAATGTGCATTTCATAAATATTCGAATAAAGTGTGTACATGAAACGTATTAAACACGTCTGTAAAACGTGTATAATAAAGAAACGGAAAGAAATACTCTATTACAGGGGGACAGCTTCCACCCTGAGCCATTAAAAAGAGGGCTTCCAAGAAGCCCGTTTTTCCAGTCTGCGCCGTGTATGCCACTCCGCAGAGGACTATCTAGAAAAAGCAGAGGAGATGCGCAATAGGTTTCTAAGAAGAGGCTACTCGACCATGTGTGGATGAAGCTCTTGATTTGACTTTAGGGAAATGATGGATGAACTCCTACAAAAATACCCACTAGAGCTGAAGAACACTGTAATGTTCACCACCACATATACTTTTAACTCGCGTAAAGTGGGAGATTGTTGTGTCTGAAAATATGCTGCTAATTATGCTGTGATGATAAGAAGTCCGCTGACACTGTACTTTGATTATAAAGGTTTATTTATATCAAAGGGTTACAGCGTCGATTTACAGATATCTGCAGATATCTGGAGAACAGCCGGACCCGATCTGTAATATGCTATTCTCCCAGTCCTTTGTTCAAGATATGGTATTTATATCCTATGTGACATAATATGGCGTGATTTTAATAAACCAATCCGTGGCTTTCCACATATCTCCCCATATCCTCTATTCCAAGAAACCTATGTAGTAATGCTTTCCAGATGTTTCCGCAAGCAGAGCCAAGTTCCTCTAACACACTTTTTGCAAACGTCAGCAAAGTCATAAACTCTCAGACACTACATATTTCCCCCCTTCGAGACTAATTAAGTCTCGAAAACAAAAAGAATAGGATTATGGCAAATAACAATTCTTGTTCTTGAGTAACTTTAGCAATAAACCAACATTTATGGAGAGTAAACACATGTTTATATAGACACATTTTTGTATGTAGTGTAAATACATTGTTATGGAGTGTAAATACATTGTTATGGAGTGTAAATAAATTGTTATGGAGTGTAAATAAATTGTTATGGAGTGTAAATAAATTGTTATGGAGTGTAAATAAATTGTTATGGAGTGTAAGAGCGAAAAACCTGTCTGGCAGCTTTCATTCCAAATATCCATCAGTCAATCAAGACAGGAAAATTCTCTCACGGCCCCTCTGCCCCAGGCGACCACCTAAGTACTCCAGATCAATTCATAAATCTTTATCAATGCATTTTAAGCTATGATGCAATTGAACACACATGAAAACCCCAGCAAACAAAATACAATCAAAAATGTCCACATTCAAGCTGGTCGACCCATCGGACCCTCCTGTGGATTCTCTCTATCCCTGCCTAGACCCAATATCCCTAAGCTTCAACGAAATAAACAAAAACATCTGAGATCCCCACATGTACCCAACAACAGAAAACATAATTCTTCAAAAAATTAATACAGAAAGAATATAACACTGGAATGTAGTCCACTACACTTCATCTCCTCCACAGTGTCGACTTTCAATGCGACGTCGATGATGGAATCTGAACATTTCCACACCTTCCTTGTTCTAGATCAGTAACAGTTAACAACGGCATCTGAGTGTTGTCCCCATGCATCACAACTCCAACCCATCTCAATATCATAGCCTTCGCAAAAGTCAATAACAGAGTACAAAAGCAAAACATTACACACAGCGCTATAAGAGCTGCTACTAAAATCTGAACTATCACTGCTCCCACTGGGCCTAACTGATCTTGCAACCAAGCCTTCGCTGACCATCCAGCTCCTTCAGATCGACCAAACGCATCCCTTATACTCTTCAATGCATCTATAACACTAGTGATATTATCGGAACTATCGGGGATCAAAGTATAACAATCATCCCCCGTCAAATTCATAGCCAAACATAAGCCACCTTGTTTGGCTAAAATATAGTCAAGAGCCATGTCATGTTTCAACAGCGTCAGTCTGTGACTTCTTTGAGTATTTGACAGAAGATTATACCCTCGTATCGTTTCATTTGCAAAACCCTGCAAAGTATAGGTAATATTATCAATGTGATCTGCCAAAAAATGTTACACCATACCATGGAAAAGACCAAGTCCCCACTTCTCTCCTAGACTTATCCTCCAATGGTAGGCTTCCAAATTATGAAATTGCGCCATTTCCCTTTTCACCCTATTTCCAGACCTAGAATCAGATTTAGCAGTGTCCGGTGCCTTCCCCTTTTGAATGGTATAAACCTCATATGGAAGCTTCAGCGTCGACATGTAACAACATCCTGTCCATCCATAGGGTAAGAATATATATGCTTTATCACCACAAACCCACCAAATATCTCGAAAATTCCCAATAGTCACATTGCCAGGCAAAAGCTGATCTTTTACCATCAAAGTCCTGCTCTTCTTACTAAATGGAACATAAAAAGTTACTTTATATGTCTCATCACTAACCTTACGTTCATGCTTACCCAAAGTCATCATATAATCATCACAATCTGATATTCCCATAAAAACACCCGGTCCATCATATGTTTTATTTGAACAAAAACAGCTTTTAGCCCTCACGGGTTTCACCTCCAATGCTTCAGGAATCGCTGTTAACTGATTTTCCTTCCGATCTAACAAATTCACATAGGGTAATTCATTTAACCAAGAACAATTAAACCTAGGCCTAAACAAATGCTTTGACAACGACATCATTGTATCTGTTAATGATTGTTGCTGATACAACAACCACGATAAAGCATAAGATTGACACGCAGTTGATAGAGGTTGAGCCACCGTTTCTAAGATTGAACCCCATGTGCCTGGTGCTGGAATTCTCAACAGACATGGACCCTCAAGATTCCTCACTGATCTTACAGAATGAGTTAACTGCTGGAACCATAGATTTCTACCTGCCCATCCATCTTTAATTTGCAAAACAGAAGAATCAAATCCATATGCCTTCCATTTAGTTTCTCTCTTCCCTAACGAGCGGTATTGATCAGATATATCTTCTGGTGTTCCATCAAAATCAAAGAACTCATCCTGTACCTCCGGGATAGTATTCTGCACTATTTCAGATGAATGTACATAATTCTCTGCTACCATCTGCTCTCCTATTTCAACAGTATCCTTACCACCATCTACAGCACTCTCCATCTGTATCATAGACTTCTGAGTCACGTTTACTACATCCTTTAGTTTCAGAAAAGTTGTTGTTGGTGTCTGTGTCACATTTCCGAAATAATAATTGGTCATTTAGCAGACGCTCTTATCCAGAGCGACTTACAGGAGCAATTAGGGTTAAGTGCCTTGCTCGAGGGCACATCGACAGATTTTTCACCTAGTGGGCTCGGGGATTAGAACCAGCGACCTTTCGGTTACTGGCACAACGCTCTTAACCACTAAGCTACCTGCCAACCATGTGTTGTCGCCGTCGTAACATTAATTTCTTCCAAAGTTACTGTTAAAATAGTGGCTTTAGTTGATGTATTAACAGTCTTAATAGTTTCCAGTGGCAAAGTTACAGATGTCCTCTGTGTATTATTTACTGTTGGAGTGGCTACTGTAATATACTGCTCCTGAACTTCTTTGGTGACTGTGGAAACTTCAACAAACTTTAAATCTTCCATCATAAGCGTCACCTTACGGGTTACATAGCCTTCTAACCAGTAATTCTTAACCGGAACAAATTTGAACACTGGCTCTAAATAAGTACAAGTATATTCTCCCTGATCTTCCCATGTAACATTATGCAAAATAAGTGAGCAATCACTCATAACCCTCTTCCACTTCATATCGTTGTACAAAATATACTTCCTTTGACTAGGTGGCACAGCTTCTGCTTCTGGTCCTGATAACAACACTTATTTTCCGTAATTATCTCTCCACGTGGGAGGAATGTCACCACCCCCACTCTGTCTCTCACATCTACAAGGAAGATGAGCTGTACTACCCATCCTAACCCTAATGACAGTTTTTTCTTGTAAAATTGGTGTTGGAGCGAGTTTCTGAGGCGCCATTGTAATGAAATGTGATACATTTATAGCTTTAAAAACTGTTACTGTTGAAAGAGTTGAATTGCTTCTCACTGTTGTTGTATTAGGCTGAAGTGTTGATGTCATTGTTGTTGATTCATCTATTTTCCCTACAACTTGGAGCTCTTTACTTGTATTTCCATCTATCACCACTAGTGTCACTACATTAACTCTCAGTCCCAACTCTAATCCCTCACTTTCAAACTGTGGATTATAAAAAATACATTTATAACCACCTTGATCCTCCTGCTGGGAATTGTACACATAGAGACTGCAATCATCCTCAATCTTCAGTCTTCTCTTATCATTCAGCAACACATATTTTCTCAATGCAACTGCTCCTAACAGATCTAAACTCCTGCCATATCTATCTTCCCACTGAACTCTAAATTTCCCTTCACCACTGTTCTCTCTCGTGCACTGGCATGGAAGCTGAGCTGACTTTCCTAGAGTTACTTCAACCCTAGTTTTCGTAACGTTTTGGTCTGACTTTTCCCCTAACTGGTCTGGGCCTACTTTGTCTAACCGAATCACCAGCTTCTCCTGTAACAGAGTTGCCCTTGGTGATCTCCGCTGCTTCACATTCCACTGAAATATTCCCTGTTGTTTCTGGGACGTATTGAAAATCAATGTCCCCAAATCTCCTTTCCCTTCCATCCATTGTAGAGTCATCTCTGACATTATCAGAAGTATACACACTATCATCAACGTTGTCCACAACATGGACAATCTCTCCTTCTGGGTTTTGACTCTGGATATTGTCATGCATCTCTCCTTCCGCCTGTTCTTCCCTATCTTTATCCTGCTCTCTTGAGCCTTCAACATCCTGTCTCTCTGTGCGTGGCACCTCTTCTCCAGGCGCTTTAACACAATGTGACAAATGATACCACGTTGGAGACCCTTTAACCTGGACAGCTGTTCCAGTACTACGAACAACTTCAAATGGTCCTTCACGACGTTCGTTATACCACTTCCTTCTAAATACCTTCACAAACACCTTGTCCCCAGGTTGCACTGTACTCCTTTTTTGCTCATCAAGCTTCTCCTGCACCTCTTCTTTTCTTTGCCTGTCAGAAACATATGTGGACAGCTTTTTATGAAAATTGGCCATATATGTAACGTATGCTCTCATTTCATCTTCCAAAAGAGCCAAGGTTGGACCCTTTCCGCTTGTTTGCAAACAAGGCGTAGGCATCCTTCTTCCTGTGACCAGTTCATGGGGTGTCATATGTAGATCACGCAACTCACTTGAGCGACACACCATTAATGCTAAAGGAAGCGCCGCTATCCAGTTCAGACCCGTATGCTGGCAAATTTTGACAATGCGATTTTTCAAGACACCGTTCATTTTTTCACAAATCCCTTGACTTTGTGGGTGATAAACTGCTCCAAGACGTTGCTTAATTCCCAATTTTTGCAACATCAATTTCCCTGATTTATCCACAAATTCTTTCCCATTGTCTGAGGATATTCGATCGGGAAGTCCCCACCTGCTTATGACTTCTTTACACAAGAACTTAGCAACCGACTGAGCATCTTTTCGCTTGGTTGGACAGGCCTCCGGCCATCGTGAAAATCTATCTACAACCACCAACATGTATCTTTTCCCATCAACTGGTTGTATCATATCAACAAAGTCGATAACCAACTCACGCATAGGACCTCTCGGTGTAGGAATGTGACCAGGAAGAACAGTCACACCCCTGCGAACATTATTTTTCAGACAAATTGTGCACCTGCCTATGACATAGTCAACCTGTTCAAGCAAATATGGTGCCCAAAAACCATACTCCTTTGTGATCTTTCTCCTAACCTCCCCCCTTGCAACATGAGCTAACCCATGCGCTTCCTGAATCATCAGACCTAATAGGTCTGGAGGCGCTACTATCAACCCCTCATGGTTTCTCCAAAGACCAGTAGCATCTTTGACGGCACCTCGGTCTAGCCATAACTGTTTGTCGATCGTAGAAGCAGCTTCCTGCATCAAAATCACATCCTTAAGCGTAATTTTGTCTTCCAAGTCCACTCCATGAGTGACCAGAAAAACTTTGCCCAATTTGTCCGCTCCTGTGACGGCTTTTGCAGCTTCATCAGCAGCTTTGTTCCCTTGTGTGACTTTTGACACATCTGTTTTATGAGCTGCACACTTAGCTATCGCTATCTCTTTAGGCTTCATCATAGCATGCAACAGTTTCATTATTTGCGCATGATGTTGTATCGGGGAACCATCCGTTTTCTTAAACCCTCGACCTTTCCACACTGCTCCAAACAAATGACATACACTATGTGCATATGCTGAATCAGTGTATATCGTCACTCGCTTTCCTTCTGCTAACAAACATGCTTCTGTTAGCCCCACAAGTTCAGCAAGTTGTGCAGACGCAGGCTGTGGTATTACTTCAGCCTTTTCAACAACAAATCCAGTTCCTTGGGCTTTAACTACTGCATAGCCAGCACACAATTTATCTCCCACACGATAACAAGACCCATCAGTCCAATACTCCAGGTCTGCCTCACGTAATGGAAAGGCTTGCAAATCTGATCTAAGTCTCGAGTATTTCTCTGCTTCTTGGACACAATCATGTGGCTCACCATCCTCTGAAGTTGGCAAATTCACGGCTGGATTCACTGTATCACACCTCACTAGGGTGACATCTTCCTGCTCTAAGAGCCTATGATAGTCTCTGAGCCTAGGCATAGTCAATGTATATTTTCCAAAGTTCAGAAGATTTCTGAGACTATGATGTGTAAGAATTGTTACTGGGTAACCCATCGTAACAGATTATGCTTTGTCATACATTGAATATACTCCCACCATTGCTCTGTAGCACAGTGGTAGCCCTAGTTCTACTTCTGAATAGGCAGTAGAGTAGTAGGAAATAGGCTGAGGATTCATCCCTGTGCCTGTCGGCTGACAAAGAACTGCACATGCATATTTACCTCCAGTATAAGTAGACACATATAGCAAAAAATTCTTAGAGTAGTCTGGTAGTGTGAGTGCAGGTGCCTCCTGCAACCTCTGTTTGATCGTTTCAAATGCCACAAGGCCTTCCTGTGTCCAGGAAAGATTGCTATGGAGTTGACCATTTCCAGTATCCTTAACCATAGCTCTCAAAGGTCCTGTCAAACTAGCATAGCTCTCAACCCAAGCTGAAGAATAACCAGCAATACCAAGAAATGTCATCATCTCTCTGACAGTTCTAGGCTTCGGAGCCTTACGAATAGCTTCCAATTGACTATCCGAAATGCTTCTGTGTCCGTGCGTTATTTTCTGACCCAAATAAACAACCTTCTCCTGGCAATATTGCAACTTTTTCTGTGAAACCTTATGTCCCTTTTCTGCCAATACCTGTAGCAATTTAATTGAGTCTCTATGACATGTTTCCTTATCCTGTGAGCAGATAATTATATCATCTACGTACTGAATGACAGTGCTTTGCAATATCTGATCTATCCCTAGCTAATCTTCCTTCAGTACTTTATTGAAAATGTGAGGGCTGTGCCTGTAGCCCTGTGGCAAACGATTGTACTCATATAACTGTCCCTTATATGTGAACCCAAATAAACCCTGACTTTCTACACTAAGTGGAACACAAAAAAATGCACCACATAAGTCTAACACCGTAAAATGTGTCGCATCAGGAGGAATTTGGGCTAACAAGGTATGCGGGTCTGGCACTTCCGCTGGAAAGTCAGTCACTACCTCATTCACCGCTCTCAAATCATGAACCACACGATAAGTTTCATCTGGTTTTTTCACAGGCAACAAAGGTGTGTTACTCTGAGGATTTTTTGTTGTCCTTAAAACACCTGCTTTCGAAAGTCCTTCAATTTGTGGTTCGATCCCTTGGATTGCTTCATCTTTCAATGGATACTGATTCTTCCAAGGAGGTCTGGCTCCTGGTCGAAGTTCAACTTTCACCGGTTGGGCTGATTTCACAAGTCCAATATCGGTACTGTGTTGAGACCACAAACATTCTGGAACTTGTTGCAACATCTCCTCTTTCATAGGGTCTGAATCCATCTTCACACTGCAAATAGATTCATGTGTCATCCGTACAGCTTGTGGCTCTCCTTGTCCTTGAGCCGAAATCATGATTTTGAGAAATCGATGATCTTCACTCCTCCAAATCGCCAAATTCTCTTTAATCGGTACGAAAACAGCTTTCTCTGCTTCTGTCATCATTTCTCCTATTTGCTTCTGCTCATAGCCTTCCGAAACTAACAATGTGGCACACTCTTCTCAATCTCAAATTCTTTATCCAGATAATCGTCTGTGTTTATCTTCATAGCTGCTCCTTGTGGTCCTAAAATTATGCAACATGAGCTGAGTTGAACTTTCTTTGGTTGATGACTCAACCATTCCTCTGAGTCCGATTGAGCAGCATTCTTGAAATACTTGAGCGTACAATGAAATGGATATTCCGGAAGCCTCGCATCTGGCATGTTTGTTACAATGAATTTCTCCCATATCTTAGCCTGCCTCAAAAAATCTTCACTGAGGTTTCCAATCCAGAATACTGAAGAAGAATCCATCTCTGTAGTCATCAACAATTGATAAACCTTTTCCTTTGGCACTTCTACCAGACAGCCGTCTGGTGTACATTTCATTGTACAGTTCAATTTACACAATGCATCTCTTCCCAACAATGCAATAGGTGTATGTTCTGATACCAGTATGGGTATTATAATTTTCCGATTTTCATAGCAGAGCTCAATTGGTTCCGTAAGAGGAATCAGCTGTTTCACTCCCTCAAATCCGATTGTCCTAATTAGTTGATTGGACATAGGGAGATGTGTAGCATCTTCAGGCCGAACACAGGTAAAAGCAGCTCCGCTATCCGCCATCACTTCCAATGGTCGTTTGTTTACTTTCACCTCAATTGTTGGATCTTTTTCCGGTCTTGATGCTACCAGCTGACACCCCCCTTTCGGATCTTCTGGGCACCTCTAGAATCCTTGCTCCGGGCCCCTATAAGGGTTCACCGGTCCTCCAGATGATCTTGACTGGCCCCTGTATCTTCCTCTGAAATTCCCTCTGGTGTTTCCTCCTGGCCCATTACATCACACTTCTGAAGATTGCTGGAAGTATGGCTTAAATCTTCCTCCTCTTCCTCTTTCTAAGCCTTCTCGTCCTCTTCCTCTCCAATTCTGTGTCTGTCCAGAAACTGGCTGTGGATATGAAACAACTGGTACCGCTATTGGTGGCTGGTACAATGGCGGTTGGAACTGGTTCGGTTGAAGCTGTGACAGTGATTGTTGATTTGGTGCACACTGATTCTGCATAACCAAAGCTTGTTTCTTCTCCGTCTTATTCTGCACCAGTTGTATTTGATTGAGTTTTCTGAGAGTTTCTTGGTCCTGTTCTTTCTGGTTGTGTTCCTTTTTCCTGTACATATCCACTTGATGGGCTATATGATCTGTATAGACACCTTTTGTCATGCTTCCAAGTCCAACCACCTCTGCCAGTTTGCTCCTTACTGGTGAGGGCAGTCCCATCTGTAGTTTAGCTCTCAAAATTGACTGCTCAATTTGACTCACATCTGGATCATTACCGGTAATATTTCTCCACACTTGATGAACTCTTGACACATAGGCTCTCGGATTTTCTTGTTGTCCTAGTGGGTCAATCAGAATGTTGTCAGGATGCACATTTGTTGGAAACGTATCTTTCAGTGCTCTCCACAGCCGATTTCTACTTGCAGCCAACAATTCAGGGTCATTCACTGCAGTCCCCACATATCTATGAAGTCCAGCTCTCTGAAAATTTTCTTCCATGCCTGGAATCCCAAGGAGATTAGCCAAAAGTCTCTTAATGTCTCCTATGGCAGACTGTGTTCCCACCGTAATTTCTTCCAACTTTGAAATCCAAGGAAATGCTCCATCTTGAAGAGTAGGCAGCTTCTCAAGTATATCTGACATATCGGTATTCTGCAAAGGCTTATATTCTAGGTTTTGTCCTCGAATGATCACTGGCATCATCTTCTTACTTGTGCTCCCTTGTCTTGGCCTCAATGTATACTTCTTCTCCAATTCTTGGGATCCTTTTTTCAGCAGTTTTTTCTTCTGTATCTTCAGCTTCTTGAGTTGTTCTTCCAGTTCTCTTACTTCTTCTAAATTATTGGCCTTATCCAGGTATGATACGCATCGGTCTATATCTCTTTCTATTTCTTCTGTGCTAGTCATTGTAGGATAAAATCCTCTTGAATATGAAGCACCTTTAATCTCCAAATCTTCATCGTTGTCTCCATCTTCATTTTCATCAGAACTCGAATCTCTTGTATTCTTCTTCTTCCAACTTCCATCACCCCTTCTTTCCGCTCTGGCCAACCTCTGTCTGATGACAGGGTCATATCCACCCATGATCTCTTCTGAATCACTCTGATCATCATCATCATCATCATCATCTTCATGTTCCATCCTCCTGAACCTCACTCTACCCTTAGTTTCCTGACATCTCGTTTTCTTCCTACTTTTGGAGTTTGGATTCATCTTTATGGTCGTTTCTGCTTGTCCTCTCTCTATTATTCGTTCATCTTCATCTCTGATGCAATAATCACCCTCCTGAATGATCACTGGAAGCTGAGGATAGACGTCCTTAAACTTTACTTCTTTCTCATAAGGTGGGGGTGTTTTTGCTGAATCCATATGTGGGAAAGGTGTATTGACTTCTGCCATTAGTTTTTCTGTTACCTTCACCTCTTTTGCCATTTTCTCTGTACCTCTGTCTCTTTTATCTTTTGTATCTTTTATCAGTTTTTGTCCTTCATTTTCAAACAGCTTAAGAACACCCAGCTCTCTTTGTCTCTTTTCTTTACGTTGCTCTCCTTTTTTCCCCTTCTTTTGATCTGCCTTATACGTGGATACAAGCACTTGCATTATCTTGATGACGTCTGGGTTAAGAGTCCCTTCCACTGGCCATGGTTGTTCAATGTCAGGCCAACGTTTATTCCATTTTTCAGATAACCTTGCAATACCATTAACTAGAGGATTACTATTCTGTACTACATCAAGAGGAGTAATTGCTTTTGTAGTTTTGATGTCCTTTTTCCCCATTGTAACGACTCTGTTATATGTTTCCCTCTTTTTTTCTTTTTTTTTCTTTTTTAAAATTAAAATTAATTAATTAATCAATTAATCAATTAATTAATTAATCAATATATCAATTTATTTTATTTTACCAAATTATTGATTAGTTGCAATCTTACCACATCCGATCAGGAAAAGTAAAGGAAAGTAGTCAACTTCAGAGCAATCCAAAAAGGAAAGACCTGTAATCCAGCAACACTACAGCACTCACAAACCAATTGCTTAAAAATCACCCAATTACCTTAATTTTACAGAATAATGTCAGTGCTGGATTTCCAACACAACTCTAATCAAAACAAGTCATTCACAAAAACTCTAATGTGCAACTATCAATTACTTTAATTCATCAGTCTGTTGCCAAGTTCCTGCGAAATGGTCACAACATGAAATATTCTATGCATACACAATGTATCTATTATATCCTGTAAGGGAGAGTGGTTTTGTGGATAAGAACAGTACTGGCCTTAATTGGACTTGATTGTTGTCGCTTGATGTACTCGTCAGCACCTCCTCTCTCTCTCTCTGTCTCCTCCTTCTCGTCTCTCACATGACAGAAGAACAAAGGAACAGACAACAATTTAGTATTTTATGCATACTTATGTTCACATTCACGCTAAGAAATAAGCAAACAGCTTAACTCAGGAATATTATAAATAGCGCAATAACATTTTATTTTATTTATTTATTTAATTATTATTATTTTTTAATCCATCAACATATCTCTCATTCATCAACTCAACCGATGTCAACCAAACAGTTCCACAGCCAAGCAACAGTTAATTCAACAAACAGAACATTCGTGCAAGTCTCCCCCTCCCTCTTTGTCTGCTCTGAGACTGCGTCTGCCAGCAGTTCAGTGTAGGCAGGGGAGTGGCACATTTGTTCTACATAACTTTAAACTCATAAAATCCCACGCATGCGTAGTTCAGTCACCAATGCGATTTCAGAGTGAACAGAGCTCTCCCAAGCAGCTCTCTCCCAGCTAAACAACAGAGTAGACAGACCCGCTGTCGCTCCGTTCTCTCCCCCCATAGACAAACAGTAACACTTAACAAAACTCACAAACGAACACGGAACACAGAACATAGAACACAAATCCTACTTCGAAGTTTCTTATCTTCACTTATAGTAATCTGCAGATTTATAGTTATGTTGTTATCAATTACAAAACATCACTATATACTCTTAAAAACTCCTCCCTGTAGGCACATTATTTTTAATAGTTAATAAACGTTCTCTTTTTATAGAGACTCATAAGATTTTTAACCATAACTTACATATTTCCTTACAAAAAACTAAAACCCCTGTTCTCAACCAAAACATATATGTATATATCTCTAACATAGATCTTATCCTAACATGAGTCGACACACAGCTGGAACACATCAGAGACCTCTCCATGCACACACATGTAGCGGCTCTCTCCGTCTCATACACACACACACACAGGCTCCGTTCCTCTCATACACACAGTTCAAGAGGAATGCATCCGTTCAGACAATACACTAAGCATGCTACCATCGCTCCTATTTCTCTTGTTCCTTCTAAATTTCTGCTACCTCGAGTTGTAGACATTCAATGAGAGGTTACTTCGGACATATAATTCGTCAACCATATTCCGAGAGGTAACATACAATTGAATATATCTTTCTACAATCCCCAGTTCCCTCTTGAGCGGGAGTCACTTCGTAGCCCATGAATGGAACGCTGAGAAAAGAAAAGATGCAAGACGCCCCAATACCTCGTTGCCATTCTGTTGTGTCTGAAAATATGCTGCTAATTATGCTGTGATGATAAGAAGTCCGCTGACACTGTACTTTGATTATAAAGGTTTATTTATATCAAAGGGTTACAGCGTCGATTTACAGATATCTGCAGATATCTGGAGAACAGCCGGACCCGATCTGTAATATGCTATTCTCCCAGTCCTTTGTTCAAGACATGGTATTTATATCCTATGTGACATAATATGGCGTGATTTTAATAAACCAATCCCTGGCTTTCCACATATCTCCGCATATCCTCTAGTCCAAGAAGCCTATGTAGTAATGCTTTCCAGATGTTTCCGCAAGCAGAGCCAAGTTCCTCTAACACACTTTTTGCAAACGTCAGCAAAGTCATAGACACTACAGACACTACAAGATGCTGTCAAGAAACACTGGCATGTTCTATATGTTGTATCATCGGACCCAGCTTTGCCAGCTGAATTTAAGAATCCACTACTTATTGTATATAGGAGAGGTCACAATTTACGAGATAAATTGGTCCATGCCAACTGCCAGCCAAAAAAGAAAATGAGACAGGCTCTTTTACGCCCTCTTCCGAATTGTAGCTATAAATGCAGAGGCTGCGCACAGTGCAACATTATGATGAAGTGTGAATATTCCTGCCACCCACATACAGGAAAACGGTTCCAAATAAATGACAGTATTATGTGTTCCACCACCCCATGTTATCGACATGATTAAATGTCCATGTGGGCTGTGTTATGTAGGTAAAACCTCTCGTTCTCTCAAACAGAGAATTAGTTAACAAAAGTTCAATCAGGAGAAACGACAGGGATTATCCAGTCGCAGTACACGTGCCGTCATCATTGCTTTGCACAAAAAGGGCTTCACAGGCAAGGATATTGCTGCTAGTAAGATTGCACCTAAATCGACCATTTATCGGATCATCAAGAACTTCAAGGAGAGCGGTTCAATTGTTGTGAAGAAGGTGTCAGGGCACCCAAGAAAGTCCAGCAAGCGCCAATGCCGTCTCCTAAAGTTGATTCAGCTGCGGGATCGGGGCACCACCAGTGCAGAACTTGCTCAGAAATGCCAGCAGGCAGGTGTGAGTGCATCTGCACGCACAGTGAGGCGAAGACTTTTGGAGGATGGCCTGGTGTCAAGAAGGGCAGCAAAGAAGCCACTTCTCTCCAGGAAAACATCAGGGACAGACTGATATTCTGCAAAAGGTACAGGGATTGGACTGCTGAGGACTGGGGAAAAGTCATTTTCTCTGATGAATCCCTTTTCCGATTGTTTGGGGCATCCGGAAAACTTGTCCGGAGAAGACAAGGTGAGCGCTACCATCAGTCCTGTGTCATGCCAACAGTAAAGCATCCTGAGACCATTCATGTGTGGGGTTGCTTCTCAGCCAAGGGAGTGGGCTCACTCACAATTTTGCCTAAGAACACAGCCATGAATAAAGAAGGGTACCAACACATCCTCAGAGAGCAACTTCTCCCAACCATCCAAGAACAGTTTGGTGACGACCAATGCCTTTTCCAGCATGATGGAGCACCTTGCCATAAGGCAAAAGTGATAACTAAGTGGCTCGGGGAACAAAACATCGACATTTTGGGTCCATGGCCAGGAAACTCCCCAGAACTTAATCCCATTGAGAATTTGTGGTCGATCCTCAAGAGGCGGGTGGACAAACAAAAACCCACAAACTCCAAGCATTGATTATGAAAGAATGGGCTGCCATCTGTCAGGATGTGGCCCAGAAGTTAATTGACAGTATGCCAGGGCGAATTGCAGAGGTCTTGAAAAAGAAGGGTCAACACTGCAAATATTGACTCTTTGCATAAACTTAATGCAATTGTCAATAAAAGCCTTTGACACTTATGGAATGCTTGTAATTATACTTCAGTATACCATAGTAACATCTGACAAAAATATCTCATAACACTGAAGCAGCGAACTTTGTGAAGACCAATACTTTGTGAAGACCAACTTTTGACCAAGACTGTATGTTATGTTGTAAATGTGAACATGAATTAATGCGACCATTTCAGATTACGTTTTTCTTGGGCTGTACCCAATTATTTATGAAAACTTGCTTGATGGGTCGATGTCCTCATTGTGGTTTTACAGACGTGTTTAATACGTTTTATGTACAAACTGTATTAGAATATTAATGAAATGCACATTGTTATATTTGGTAACACTTATTTTCCCTCGAATCCAATCCCATTCGATACATTGAACGGATGTGCGTGGAGCTATGTCTACGTAAGGGTGCTATTTATTTATTTTAACTCACAAAAGCTCTGACGAAGGCCTTGAGGCCGATACGTAAAGCTTAATAAAGAGCAGTGATACTAGCAAGAGCAGTGTACAGGTTTCTTCTTTTTTTTCTCATCTTATTCAACTGTTACCATGCACCTGCAACAAAGATAGCTCAGGTGTGCGAGTGCCTTTTCAACTGATGCATTTATGAAAACATTGTAAGCCCTTTCTAAGGCATTCACTTTTCTAAATTTCAGTACGAAGATGAAATGCCGCTGAGGTACTCCATGCTCTTTGAAAACACCATCTACATCGAAACATTCTTCTTTTGCTTTGTTGTAGTGTATGGAATACTACATTTACCCATTTGGGTCACTGTAAGTACTTCTTCTTAATGTATGCAGTTTGATATGTTTTATTAATGATGAAAACAGTTGCTTCGAGAAGGGGAAATGTATTTGACTGAAATTCTGAGTTTATTTCTGGTGGCTCTGATAGGAAATACATACTTGAGCTGATTTATTCTACTCTTTCTTCTTTTTGTGATACAGCTGTATGAGAAACTGCACAAGGGTAAAGTTGAACCACAGCCCACTGATCACATGACTGAAGACTTTGAAATGAAGGAGACCAATTCCAAAAATGTGAACTTCTCAAAGTGATCCAGTGCTGATGTATTCATCCAGTGCGGATGAATTATGAGATGAATTATTTTTTCACAGCCACATAGGCATTTTTCCATTGGAAGATTGGTTCTATAATATTTCAAGCATTATTACATTTTTTATTGATTAAAAATGGAAGCAACGTTTTTGTCTTTTCTTTTGTAGTTGTCACATGCACAGGATACCGTAGGTTTAAAACAGTACAGTGAAATGCTTAACTTGCGAGCTCTACATGATGCAATGGGTTGAATTAATAATGAAATAAGCATGAATCATATGTAGCCACATCTCTTGCTCCGTACACCACATAATAACCGGTCCTTTCATCGTTTCAGGGCGGTACTACAATGAATGGCAGGGACTGGGAACTAATCCACGTTCAATTTGCTGGACACTGCAACCAATCACCGTTCACGATCTATCCGGAAGTTGTATGCACAGATAACCCTACACACGAGCACAAACACCAACGACGGACGTGAGGGACGATTCATTTTAGTATTAGTAATCCATTAAAATATACACATTTTATACAATTCCTACGTGGGTATGGCGGAGCAGGTAACGAAAACCATAGGTAAACTCTCAGTGGGTAAGTAGATAACATGACTAGCTCGTGTTATTAGCTAGCTAATATACAATCATTGTAGCTATTGAAATCATGCGACGTGTTGCATCAGACCGGTGTTGCTAGCTAGCTTTCATAGCACCAATGATGACATTTAAATAAATCAAGCTTATCTTGACTGTCTAGTTAGCTAAAAGAAGCTAGCTAAGTTTACTACGCATCGGTGTGAGCTCTGTGCTTTTGTTTTGTTTTAGGGCTTTTTTCATTTCTGTCAATCCCTGTAGCTAAGCATATGGTAAAATGTCTGTGTCACGCTCCAGTTATCTAGCCGACGACCTTATCTTGCCTAACTAGCATAGTCACTGTCATGCCATCAGATCTCCAACTTTTGGGTGGGGTGAAATAGGCTACATAGTGGGGTGTCGAATACGGGAGTTTTCATCATGAATGACCATGAACATGTCAAACTAGGTTTAGCTAGCTGAAATAACATACATTCAAAATCAAGTGTTGAGTGCTTTCACTTTTTCCAGGTGAGCTGTATGTGTCTGACAAAGCGGGAGATGACCAGGATGGTGATGGAACAACGCAGAAGCCTTTCAAGACCTCATTGAGGGTAAGAAGAATCTGTGTTGTGTACCCCTATTTCTGTTTCATTACGACGCCATCCAACAGAACTGATACGTCTAGGCGTTTTTGAATCAATCACAGTCTCCTGAGTGGCGCAGTGGTCTAAGGCACTGCATCGCAGTGCTAACTGTGCCACTAGAGATCCTGGTTCGAATCCAGGCTCTGTCGCAGCCGGCCGCGACCGGGAGACTCATGGGCGGTGCACAATTGGCCCAGCGTCGTCCAGGGTAGGGGAGGGAATGGCCGGCAGGGATGTAGCTCAGTTGATAGAGCATGGTGTTTGCAACGCCAGGGTTGTGGGTTTGATTCCCACGGGGGGCCAGTATAAAAAAAATATGTATTCACTAACTGTAAGTCGCTCTGGATAAGAGCGTCTGCTAAATGACTAAAATGTAAATGTAAATGTTAAGTTAATTGCTATAACAACAACTATTTGATTTCAAAGGCTTTGACATTTGCTGGAAAGGAGCCATTCCCAACCATCTATGTGGACTCTCAGAAGGAAGGAGAGGTACGTAGTTACAAGCAATGAAAACTAAGTCGTTTGGTTTCACTTTAATTTGGGTTCACTTTCAGATTTTGTTTCCCCTATTATTCTAGCGTTGGGCAGTGATCTCCAAGACGCAGATGAAAAATGTGAAGAAGTTATTTGCTAGAGAGCAGATGAAGAGCGACTCTATAGACAAAAAGGAGGTGCGTGGGAGAGGCGGCAGTGTGGGGAAATAGTCAGAGGCTGCTGTTGCATCCCGAATGGAACCCTATTCCCTATATAGTGCACTACCTCTGGTCAAAAGTAGTGCACTATATAGGGGCTAGGATGCCATTTGGGATGCTACCATTTATAATTATTCACGCAATATCGTCTTGGGCAATAAATAGTTGTGGCTATCAGTGCAATATATTCACAGGCAGCAGTAGCCTATGTAAGCTGCAATTGATGTAAGTTATTTTCAACTTTGATTTAAAGGCAGAGGATTCTGAGAGACGAGAGAAGAACCTGGAAGAAGCTAAGAAAATCACCATTGAGAATGACTCAAGCCTTCCAGAGCCCAAAACGGTCAGATCCACTATATTCTCTTTAGTCAAACTCATCTTTGTATGTTTTGTACTGTTTAAAAACAACTCCTCATCTTTGGAAATAAGAATATCATTTTTGTCTTCCTTTGTGTTGAAATATTGAAATTGAATCAACCCTTTCCCAACAGGTTAAAGTCTATCAGCTGGAGCCTCTCCGGGGGGAGAGAGTGAAGGTGTTTGGCTGGGTGCACCGAATGAGAAAACAAGGTGAGGATTGTAGAACGTTTGGTTAATGTGTGTCTGACCAGTTGTCAGCATGCCACAACACTGTAACTAGTTTATAACATGCAAGTTGTTTTTTTAACAGTTTACGCTCATGATTCCAATGCATGATACAATCAAAACCACGCTCCGGGTTTCCTATTTACTTTACATGATGCACTACAGCAGGGATCATCAACTAGATTCAGCCGCGGGAGGATTTTTTTCTTGAGCGAATGGTCGGGGCCGGAACATAATTACAAATAATTTGTAGACTGCAAATTGAACGCAAGAATCCCAAACAGATATAATATTTTACTAAATATTTAAAACCTTGCTTACATTTGGATACAGTCACGTCTCTATTATGCGTGCGAATATTTAGAAACAGATTTCCAAAATTAATCACTTGGAGCTGATTTCCTGGTGTTTATTACAGGCTTATATGTCCAACAATGAAACCCCCCCCCCACCCCGAAAACTAACTTGGGGGGCCAAATAAAACCACTGGTCCATCAGTTAGGGAACCCTGCACAACAGACTTATTTTGAGTGCTTTGTGGGCAACTGGATGAGAAGAGAGGGGCTTCATGGCTCATAGTGTGTTTATTGTTAGCATTATTTAGTATTTATTTTACCAGGGAAGTTGACTGAGAACACATTCTCATTCTCTTGCTAGGAAAGAACCTGCTGTTCATTGTGCTGAGAGATGGAACTGGTTTCCTGCAGTGTGTTCTCAACAATAAATTGGTACTTCTTTATTTTTTAGTATTTAAAACACATTTATTCTATTTTTTATTTATTTATGGTCCCTCTATTTAAAAAAATTTATGTTATTTTAATACTTTTTTGTTGTTGTCACCACTATAGTGTCAGTGCTATAATGCCCTGGTGCTGTCCACTGAAAGCACAGTGGCTCTGTATGGGACAGTGAAGCAAGTACCCGAGGGAAAGCAGGTACATATTCTTCAATTACTTACTTTAATTGCCCAGATTAAACTGTGATATTTTCCCTCAAACCTTATTTTTAGACCAGGAATAGGCCCAATCTGGTTCTGGGAAAACTGTCCCTTTAACTATTAATTTAATTAATGTATTAGATTGTTTGTTATTTTATTATTAGAGCTATGACTGACTAGGATGTTCTCTCCCCTCCTCTCTCATCTCGTCCTTTCCTCTCTTCCTCCTCTTTCTCCAGGCCCCAGGTGGTCATGAGCTGCACTGTGACTTCTGGGAGCTGGTGGGTCTGGCCCCGGCTGGAGGAGCTGACAACCTGCTGAACGAGGAGTCTGATGTGGACGTTCAGCTCAACAACAGACACATGATGATCCGTGGGGAGAACGTGTCCAAGATCCTCCGGATCCGCTCCACTGTCACACAGTGCTTCAGGGATCACTTCTTCAACCGCGGATACCATGAGGTACAGTAAGAGCGGATACACTGTACAAACGTCCTCTGTTTGAGCTCTTTGAAGCATAAAACCACAAAAATAAATTGAACACATAAATAAAACATAGAATAGTAATATACAGATGCAGTCGAATATATTTGTCACATTTTACATTTAAATTTTTAGTCATTTAGCAGACGTTCTTATCCAGAGCGACTTACATGAGCAATTAGGGTTAAGTGCTTTGCTTAAGGGCACATCGAGACTTTTTTATTTTATGTGGTACGACTATAGTCGCATAAAAACTGGAAGGAAACATGATAAGCTTTGAATCTTGAATTGTTATATATTTTCACCCTTTTTCCATGTATGTCTACGCTTCTGTCTAAATCTCTGTTTTTTTTTTGTATTTGGTTCTCCCACAGATCACCCCACCCACCCTGGTGCAGACCCAGGTGGAGGGAGGTTCCACCCTATTCAACCTGAACTACTTTGGGGAGGAGGCGTTCCTGACCCAGTCCTCTCAGCTCTACCTGGAGACCTGCATCCCTGCCCTGGGAGACACCTTCTGTATCGCACAGTCCTACCGCGCTGAGCAGTCCCGCACCCGCAGGCATCTGTCTGAGTGAGTAGTGGAATTGCTGTTGTTTTCCCTTCCTGTTTTCAAATAGCAAAAACATTACCCTTAGGAAATCCTCTGTTTGTATTTAACTTTTATTGATACGGGTTAGTTTCACTGACATAAAACCTATTTTTCAAGAGACACTTTCTAGTGTTTAACATAACTACATAGTATAGGGCCCTCTGCCTCTATGTGAGTACCTATAGAGGGAGGGAACATAACCTATGTGTCCTCCCTCCCTCTGCAGGGACACTCATATAGGTTATTAGGGCACTTGGCCTCTATGTGCCCTACCTCTGTAGGGACACTCATATAGAGGCAGAGTGCCCTATTAACCTATGTGCCCTCCCTCCCTCTGTAGGGACACTCATATAGAGGCAGAGTGCCCTATTAACCTATGTGCCCTCCCTCCCTCTGTAGGTACACTCATATAGAGGCAGAGTGCCCTATTAACCTATGTGCCCTCCCTCTGTAGGTACACTCATATAGAGGCAGAGTGCCCTATTAACCTATGTGCCCTCCCTCTGTAGGGACACTCATATAGAGGCAGAGTGCCCTATTAACCTATGTGCCCTCCCTCCCTCTGTAGGGACACTCATAGAGGCAGAGTGCCCTATTAACCTATGTGCCCTACCTCTGTAGGGACACTCATAGAGGCAGAGTGCCCTATTAACCTATGTGCCCTCCCTCCCTCTGTAGGGACACTCATATAGAGGCAGAGTGCCCTATTAACCTATGTGCCCTCCCTCTGTAGGGACACTCATATAGAGGCAGAGTGCCCTATTAACCTATGTGCCCTACCTCTGTAGGTACACTCATATAGAGGCAGAGTGCCCTATTAACCTATGTGCCCTACCTCTGTAGGGACACTCATATAGAGGCAGAGTGCCCTATTAACCTATGTGCCCTCCCTCTGTAGGGACACTCATATAGAGGCAGAGTGCCCTATTAACCTATGTGCCCTCCCTCCCTCTGTAGGGACACTCATATAGAGGCAGAGTGCCCTATTAACCTATGTGCCCTCCCTCCCTCTGTAGGGACACTCATATAGAGGCAGAGTGCCCTATTAACCTATGTGCCCTCCCTCTGTAGGGACACTCATATAGAGGCAGAGTGCCCTATTAACCAATGTGCCCTCCCTCCCTCTATAGGTACACTCATATAGAGGCAGAGTGCCCTATTAACCTATGTGCCCTCCCTCCCTCTGTAGGGACACTCATATAGAGACAGAGTGCCCTATTAACCTATGTGCCCTCCCTCCCTCTGTAGGTACACTCATATAGAGGCAGAGTGCCCTATTAACCTATGTGCCCTCCCTCTATAGGTACACTCATATAGAGGCAGAGTGCCCTATTAACCTATGTGCCCTCCCTCCCTCTGTAGGGACACTCATATAGAGGCAGAGTGCCCTATTAACCTATGTGCCCTCCCTCTGTAGGGACACTCATATAGAGGCAGAGTGCCCTATTAACCTATGTGCCCTCCCTCCCTCTGTAGGTACACTCATATAGAGGCAGAGTGCCCTATTAACCTATGTGCCCTCCCTCTGTAGGGACACTCATATAGAGGCAGAGTGCCCTATTAACCTATGTGCCCTCCCTCTAGGTACACTCATATAGAGGCAGAGTGCCCTATTAACCTATGTGCCCTCCCTACCTCTGTAGGGACACTCATATAGAGGCAGAGTGCCCTATTAACCTATGTGCCCTCCCTCTGTAGGTACACTCATATAGAGGCAGAGTGCCCTATTAACCTATGTGCCCTACCTCTGTAGGTACACTCATATAGAGGCAGAGTGCCCTATTAACCTATGTGCCCTCCCTACCTCTGTAGGGACACTCATATAGAGGCAGAGTGCCCTATTAACCTATGTGCCCTCCCTCCCTCTGTAGGTACACTCATATAGAGACAGAGTGCCCTATTAACCTATGTGCCCTCCCTCTGTAGGGACACTCATATAGAGGCAGAGTGCCCTATTAACCTATGTGCCCTCCCTCCCTCTAGGTACACTCATATAGAGGCAGAGTGCCCTATTAACCTATGTGCCCTCCCTCCCTCTATAGGTACACTCATATAGAGGCAGAGTGCCCTATTAACCTATGTGCCCTCCCTCCCTCTAGGTACACTCATATAGAGGCAGAGTGCCCTATTAACCTATGTGCCCTACCTCTGTAGGGACACTCATATAGAGGCAGAGTGCCCTATTAACCTATGTGCCCTCCCTCTGTAGGTACACTCATATAGAGGCAGAGTGCCCTATTAACCTATGTGCCCTACCTCTGTAGGTACACTCATATAGAGGCAGAGTGCCCTATTAACCTATGTGCCCTACCTCTGTAGGGACACTCATATAGAGGCAGAGTGCCCTATTAACCTATGTGCCCTCCCTCTGTAGGGACACTCATATAGAGGCAGAGTGCCCTATTAACCTATGTGCCCTCCCTCTGTAGGGACACTCATATAGAGGCAGAGTGCCCTATTAACCTATGTGCCCTCCCTCCCTCTGTAGGGACACTCATATAGAGGCAGAGTGCCCTATTAACCTATGTGCCCTCCCTCCCTCTGTAGGGACACTCATATAGAGGCAGAGTGCCCTATTAACCTATGTGCCCTCCCTCTGTAGGGACACTCATATAGAGGCAGAGTGCCCTATTAACCTATGTGCCCTCCCTCTGTAGGGACACTCATATAGAGGCAAAGTGCCCTCCCTCCCTCTAGGTACACTCATATAGAGGCAGAGTGCCCTATTAACCTATGTGCCCTCCCTCTGTAGGGACACTCATATAGAGGCAGAGTGCCCTATTAACCTATGTGCCCTCCCTCCCTCTGTAGGTACACTCATATAGAGGCAGAGTTCCCTATTAACCTATGTGCCCTCCCTCTGTAGGTACACTCATATAGAGGCAGAGTGCCCTATTAACCTATGTGCCCTCCCTCCCTCTGTAGGGACACTCATATAGAGGCAGAGTGCCCTATTAACCTATGTGCCCTCCCTACCTCTGTAGGGACACTCATATAGAGGCAGAGTGCCCTATTAACCTATGTGCCCTCCCTCCCTCTAGGTACACTCATATAGAGGCAGAGTGCCCTATTAACCTATGTGCCCTCCCTCCCTCTGTAGGGACACTCATATAGAGGCAGGAGTGCCCTATTAACCTATGTGCCCTCCCTCTGTAGGGACACTCATATAGAGGCAGAGTGCCCTCTTAACCTATGTGCCCTCCCTCCCTCTATAGGTACACTCATATAGAGGCAGAGTGCCCTATTAACCTATGTGCCCTCCCTCCCTCTGTAGGGACACTCATATAGAGGCAGAGTGCCCTATTAACCTATGTGCCCTCCCTCTGTAGGTACACTCATATAGAGGCAGAGTGCCCTATTAACCTATGTGCCCTCCCTCCCTCTGTAGGGACACTCATATAGAGGCAGAGTGCCCTATTAACCTATGTGCCCTCCCTCCCTCTGTAGGTACACTCATATAGAGGCAGAGTGCCCTATTAACCTATGTGCCCTCCCTCCCTCTGTAGGGACACTCATATAGAGGCAGAGTGCCCTATTAACCTATGTGCCCTCCCTCCCTCTGTAGGTACACTCATATAGAGGCAGAGTGCCCTATTAACCTATGTGCCCTCCCTCTGTAGGGACACTAATATAGAGGCAGAGTGCCCTATTAACCTATGTGCCCTACCTCCCTCTGTAGGGACACTCATATAGAGGCAGAGTGCCCTATTAACCTATGTGCCCTCCCTCTGTAGGGACACTCATATAGAGGCAGAGTGCCCTATTAACCTATGTGCCCTACCTCCCTCTGTAGGGACACTCATATAGAGGCAGAGTGCCCTATTAACCTATGTGCCCTCCCTCCCTCTGTAGGGACACTCATATAGAGGCAGAGTGCCCTATTAACCTATGTGCCCTCCCTCTGTAGGTACACTCATATAGAGGCAGAGTGCCCTATTAACCTATGTGCCCGCCCTCTAGGTACACTCATATAGAGGCAGAGTGCCCTATTAACCTATGTGCCCTCCCTCTGTAGGGACACTCATATAGAGGCAGAGTGCCCTATTAACCTATGTGCCCTCCCTCCCTCTGTAGGGACACACATATAGAGGCAGAGTGCCCTATTAACCTATGTGCCCTCCCTCCCTCTGTAGGGACACTCATATAGAGGCAGAGTGCCCTATTAACCTATGTGCCCTCCCTCTGTAGGGACACTCATATAGAGGCAGAGTGCCCTATTAACCTATGTGCCCTCCCTCCCTCTGTAGGTACACTCATATAGAGGCAGAGTGCCCTATTAACCTATGTGCCCTCCCTCCCTCTATAGGGACACTCATATAGAGGCAGAGTGCCCTATTAACCTATGTGCCCTCCCTCTGTAGGGACACTCATATAGAGGCAGAGTGCCCTATTAACCTATGTGCCCTCCCTCCCTCTAGGTACACTCATATAGAGGCAGAGTGCCCTATTAACCTATGTGCCCTCCCTCCCTCTAGGTACACTCATATAGAGGCAGAGTGCCCTATTAACCTATGTGCCCTCCCTCTGTAGGTACACTCATATAGAGGCAGAGTGCCCTATTAACCTATGTGCCCTCCCTCTGTAGGGACACTCATATAGAGGCAGAGTGCCCTATTAACCTATGTGCCCTCCCTCCCTCTGTAGGGACACTCATATAGAGGCAGAGTGCCCTATTAACCTATGTGCCCTCCCTCTGTAGGGACACTCATATAGAGGCAGAGTGCCCTATTAACCTATGTGCCCTCCCTCTGTAGGGACACTCATATAGAGGCAGAGTGCCCTCTTAACCTGTGTGCCCTCCCTCCCTCTATAGGTACACTCATATAGAGGCAGAGTGCCCTTTTAACCTATGTGCCCTCCCTCCCTCTGTAGGGACACTCATATAGAGGCAGAGTGCCCTATTAACCTATGTGCCCTCCCTCCCTCTGTAGGTACACTCATATAGAGGCAGAGTTCCCTATTAACCTATGTGCCCTCCCTCTGTAGGTACACTCATATAGAGGCAGAGTGCCCTATTAACCTATGTGCCCTCCCTCCCTCTGTAGGGACACTCATATAGAGGCAGAGTGCCCTATTAACCTATGTGCCCTCCCTACCTCTGTAGGGACACTCATATAGAGGCAGAGTGCCCTATTAACCTATGTGCCCTCCCTCCCTCTAGGTACACTCATATAGAGGCAGAGTGCCCTATTAACCTATGTGCCCTCCCTCCCTCTGTAGGGACACTCATATAGAGGCGGAGTGCCCTATTAACCTATGTGCCCTCCCTCTGTAGGGACACTCATATAGAGGCAGAGTGCCCTCTTAACCTATGTGCCCTCCCTCCCTCTATAGGTACACTCATATAGAGGCAGAGTGCCCTATTAACCTATGTGCCCTCCCTCCCTCTGTAGGGACACTCATATAGAGGCAGAGTGCCCTATTAACCTATGTGCCCTCCCTCTGTAGGTACACTCATATAGAGGCAGAGTGCCCTATTAACCTATGTGCCCTCCCTCCCTCTGTAGGGACACTCATATAGAGGCAGAGTGCCCTATTAACCTATGTGCCCTCCCTCCCTCTGTAGGTACACTCATATAGAGGCAGAGTGCCCTATTAACCTATGTGCCCTCCCTCCCTCTGTAGGGACACTCATATAGAGGCAGAGTGCCCTATTAACCTATGTGCCCTCCCTCCCTCTGTAGGTACACACATATAGAGGCAGAGTGCCCTATTAACCTATGTGCCCTCCCTCTGTAGGGACACTCATATAGAGGCAGAGTGCCCTATTAACCTATGTGCCCTACCTCCCTCTGTAGGGACACTCATATAGAGGCAGAGTGCCCTATTAACCTATGTGCCCTCCCTCTGTAGGGACACTCATATAGAGGCAGAGTGCCCTATTAACCTATGTGCCCTACCTCCCTCTGTAGGGACACTCATATAGAGGCAGAGTGCCCTATTAACCTATGTGCCCTCCCTCCCTCTGTAGGTACACTCATATAGAGGCAGAGTGCCCTATTAACCTATGTGCCCTCCCTCTGTAGGTACACTCATATAGAGGCAGAGTGCCCTATTAACCTATGTGCCCTCCCTCTTAGGTACACTCATATAGAGGCAGAGTGCCCTATTAACCTATGTGCCCTCCCTCTGTAGGGACACTCATATAGAGGCAGAGTGCCCTATTAACCTATGTGCCCTCCCTCCCTCTGTAGGGACACTCATATAGAGGCAGAGTGCCCTATTAACCTATGTGCCCTCCCTCCCTCTGTAGGGACACTCATATAGAGGCAGAGTGCCCTATTAACCTATGTGCCCTCCCTCTGTAGGGACACTCATATAGAGGCAGAGTGCCCTATTAACCTATGTGCCCTCCCTCCCTCTGTAGGTACACTCATATAGAGGCAGAGTGCCCTATTAACCTATGTGCCCTCCCTCCCTCTATAGGGACACTCATATAGAGGCAGAGTGCCCTATTAACCTATGTGCCCTCCCTCTGTAGGGACACTCATATAGAGGCAGAGTGCCCTATTAACCTATGTGCCCTCCCTCCCTCTAGGTACACTCATATAGAGGCAGAGTGCCCTATTAACCTATGTGCCCTCCCTCCCTCGTAGGTACACTCATATAGAGGCAGAGTGCCCTATTAACCTATGTGCCCTCCCTCTGTAGGGACACTCATATAGAGGCAGAGTGCCCTATTAACCTATGTGCCCTCCCTCTGTAGGGACACTCATATAGAGGCAGAGTGCCCTATTAACCTATGTGCCCTCCCTCCCTCTGTAGGGACACTCATATAGAGGCAGAGTGCCCTATTAACCTATGTGCCCTCCCTCTGTAGGGACACTCATATAGAGGCAGAGTGCCCTATTAACCTATGTGCCCTCCCTCTGTAGGGACACTCATATAGAGGCAGAGTGCCCTCTTAACCTATGTGCCCTCCCTCCCTCTATAGGTACACTCATATAGAGGCAGAGTGCCCTATTAACCTATGTGCCCTCCCTCCCTCTGTAGGGACACTCATATAGAGGCAGAGTGCCCTATTAACCTATGTGCCCTCCCTCTGTAGGTACACTCATATAGAGGCAGAGTGCCCTATTAACCTATGTGCCCTCCCTCCCTCTGTAGGGACACTCATATAGAGGCAGAGTGCCCTATTAACCTATGTGCCCTCCCTCCCTCTGTAGGGACACTCATATAGAGGCAGAGTGCCCTATTAACCTATGTGCCCTCCCTCCCTCTAGGTACACTCATATAGAGGCAGAGTGCCCTATTAACCTATGTGCCCTCCCTCTGTAGGGACACTCATATAGAGGCAGAGTGCCCTATTAACCTATGTGCCCTACCTCCCTCTGTAGGGACACTCATATAGAGGCAGAGTGCCCTATTAACCTATGTGCCCTACCTCCCTCTGTAGGGACACTCATATAGAGGCAGAGTGCCCTATTAACCTATGTGCCCTCCCTCCCTCTGTAGGGACACTCATATAGAGGCAGAGTGCCCTATTAACCTATGTGCCCTCCCTCTGTAGGTACACTCATATAGAGGCAGAGTGCCCTATTAACCTATGTGCCCTCCCTCTGTAGGTACACTCATATAGAGGCAGAGTGCCCTATTAACCTATGTGCCCTCCCTCTGTAGGGACACTCATATAGAGGCAGAGTGCCCTATTAACCTATGTGCCCTCCCTCCCTCTGTAGGGACACTCATATAGAGGCAGAGTGCCCTATTAACCTATGTGCCCTCCCTCCCTCTGTAGGGACACTCATATAGAGGCAGAGTGCCCTATTAACCTATGTGCCCTCCCTCTGTAGGGACACTCATATAGAGGCAGAGTGCCCTATTAACCTATGTGCCCTCCCTCCCTCTGTAGGTACACTCATATAGAGGCAGAGTGCCCTATTAACCTATGTGCCCTCCCTCCCTCTATAGGGACACTCATATAGAGGCAGAGTGCCCTATTAACCTATGTGCCCTCCCTCTGTAGGGACACTCATATAGAGGCAGAGTGCCCTATTAACCTATGTGCCCTCCCTCCCTCTAGGTACACTCATATAGAGGCAGAGTGCCCTATTAACCTATGTGCCCTCCCTCCCTCTAGGTACACTCATATAGAGGCAGAGTGCCCTATTAACCTATGTGCCCTCCCTCTGTAGGTACACTCATATAGAGGCAGAGTGCCCTATTAACCTATGTGCCCTCCCTCTGTAGGGACACTCATATAGAGGCAGAGTGCCCTATTAACCTATGTGCCCTCCCTCCCTCTGTAGGGACACTCATATAGAGGCAGAGTGCCCTATTAACCTATGTGCCCTCCCTCTGTAGGGACACTCATATAGAGGCAGAGTGCCCTATTAACCTATGTGCCCTCCCTCTGTAGGGACACTCATATAGAGGCAGAGTGCCCTCTTAACCTATGTGCCCTCCCTCCCTCTATAGGTACACTCATATAGAGGCAGAGTGCCCTTTTAACCTATGTGCCCTCCCTCCCTCTGTAGGGACACTCATATAGAGGCAGAGTGCCCTATTAACCTATGTGCCCTCCCTCTGTAGGTACACTCATATAGAGGCAGAGTGCCCTATTAACCTATGTGCCCTCCCTCCCTCTGTAGGGACACTCATATAGAGGCAGAGTGCCCTATTAACCTATGTGCCCTCCCTCCCTCTGTAGGGACACTCGTATAGAGGCAGAGTGCCCTATTAACCTATGTGCCCTCCCTCCCTCTGTAGGTACACTCATATAGAGGCAGAGTGCCCTATTAACCTATGTGCCCTCCCTCTGTAGGGACACTCATATAGAGGCAGAGTGCCCTATTAACCTATGTGCCCTACCTCCCTCTGTAGGGACACTCATATAGAGGCAGAGTGCCCTATTAACCTATGTGCCCTACCTCCCTCTGTAGGGACACTCATATAGAGGCAGAGTGCCCTATTAACCTATGTGCCCTCCCTCTGTAGGGACACTCATATAGAGGCAGAGTGCCCTATTAACCTATGTGCCCTACCTCCCTCTGTAGGGACACTCATATAGAGGCAGAGTGCCCTATTAACCTATGTGCCCTCCCTCTGTAGGTACACTCATATAGAGGCAGAGTGCCCTATTAACCTATGTGCCCTACCTCTGTAGGGACACTCATATAGAGGCAGAGTCCCCTATTAACCTATGTGCCCTCCCTCCCTCTGTAGGTACACTCATATAGAGGCAGAGTGCCCTATTAACCTATGTGCCCTACCTCTGTAGGTACACTCATATAGAGGCAGATTGCCCTATTAACCTATGTGCCCTACCTCTGTAGGTACACTCATATAGAGGCAGAGTGCCCTATTAACCTATGTGCCCTCCCTACCTCTGTAGGTACACTCATATAGAGGCAGAGTGCCCTATTAACCTATGTGCCCTCCCTCTGTAGGGACACTCATATAGAGGCAGAGTGCCCTATTAACCTATGTGCCCTCCCTCTGTAGGGACACTCATATAGAGGCAGAGTGCCCTATTAACCTATGTGCCCTCCCTCTGTAGGTACACTCATATAGAGGCAGAGTGCCCTATTAACCTATGTGCCCTCCCTCTGTAGGTACACTCATATAGAGGCAGAGTGCCCTATTAACCTATGTGCCCTCCCTCTGTAGGTACACTCATATAGAGGCAGAGTGCCCTATTAACCTATGTGCCCTCCCTCTGTAGGGACACTCATATAGAGGCAGAGTGCCCTATTAACCTATGTGCCCTCCCTCTAGGTACACTCATATAGAGGCAGAGTGCCCTATTAACCTATGTGCCCTCCCTCCCTCTGTAGGGACACTCATATAGAGGCAGAGTGCCCTATTAACCTATGTGCCCTCCCTCTGTAGGGACACTCATATAGAGGCAGAGTGCCCTATTAACCTATGTGCCCTCCCTCTGTAGGGACACTCATATAGAGGCAGAGTGCCCTATTAACCTATGTGCCCTCCCTCTGTAGGGACACTCATATAGAGGCAGAGTGCCCTATTAACCTATGTGCCCTACCTCCCTCTGTAGGGACACTCATATAGAGGCAGAGTGCCCTATTAACCTATGTGCCCTCCCTCTGTAGGTACACTCATATAGAGGCAGAGTGCCCTATTAACCTATGTGCCCTCCCTCCCTCTATAGGGACACTCATATAGAGGCAGAGTGCCCTATTAACCTATGTGCCCTCCCTCTGTAGGGACACTCATATAGAGGCAGAGTGCCCTATTAACCTATGTGCCCTCCCTCCCTCTGTAGGTACACTCATATAGAGGCAGAGTGCCCTATTAACCTATGTGCCCTCCCTCCCTCTATAGGGACACTCATATAGAGGCAGAGTGCCCTATTAACCTATGTGCCCTCCCTCTGTAGGGACACTCATATAGAGGCAGAGTGCCCTATTAACCTATGTGCCCTCCCTCTGTAGGGACACTCATATAGAGGCAGAGTGCCCTATTAACCTATGTGCCCTCCCTCCCTCTGTAGGGACACTCATATAGAGGCAGAGTGCCCTATTAACCTATGTGCCCTCCCTCTGTAGGGACACTCATATAGAGGCAGAGTGCCCTATTAACCTATGTGCCCTCCCTCCCTCTGTAGGGACACTCATATAGAGGCAGAGTGCCCTATTAACCTATGTGCCCTCCCTCTGTAGGGACACTCATATAGAGGCAAAGTGCCCTATTAACCTATGTGCCCTCCCTCTAGGTACACTCATATAGAGACAGAGTGCCCTATTAACCTATGTGCCCTCCCTCCCTCTAGGTACACTCATATAGAGGCAGAGTGCCCTATTAACCTATGTGCCCCCCCTCCCTCTATAGGGACACTCATATAGAGGCAGAGTGCCCTATTAACCTATGTGCCCTCCCTCTAGGTACACTCATATAGAGGCAGAGTGCCCTATTAACCTATGTGCCCTCCCTCTGTAGGGACACTCATATAGAGGCAGAGTGCCCTATTAACCTATGTGCCCTCCCTCTGTAGGGACACTCATATAGAGGCAGAGTGCCCTATTAACCTATGTGCCCTCCCTACCTCTGTAGGTACACTCATATAGAGGCAGAGTGCCCTATTAACCTATGTGCCCTCCCTCCCTCTATAGGGACACTCATATAGAGGCAGAGTGCCCTATTAACCTCTGTGCCCTCCCTCCCTCTATAGGGACACTCATATAGAGGCAGAGTGCCCTATTAACCTATGTGCCCTCCCTCCCTCTGTAGGGACACTCATATAGAGGCAGAGTGCCCTATTAACCTATGTGCCCTCCCTCTGTAGGTACACTCATATAGAGACAGAGTGCCCTATTAACCTATGTGCCCTCCCTCTAGGTACACTCATATAGAGGCAGAGTGCCCTATTAACCTATGTGCCCTCCCTCTGTAGGGACACTCATATAGAGGCAGAGTGCCCTATTAACCTATGTGCCCTCCCTCTGTAGGGACACTCATATAGAGGCAGAGTGCCCTATTAACCTATGTGCCCTACCTCTGTAGGGACACTCATATAGAGGCAGAGTGCCCTATTAACCTATGTGCCCTCCCTCTGTAGGGACACTCATATAGAGGCAGAGTGCCCTATTAACCTATGTGCCCTCCCTCTGTAGGTACACTCATATAGAGGCAGAGTGCCCTATTAACCTATGTGCCCTACCTCTGTAGGTACACTCATATAGAGGCAGAGTGCCCCTTCATGACCTATGAAGACCTACTGAGCAGGCTGGAGGACCTGGTGTGTGATGTGGTGGACAGAGTCCTGAAGTCTCCTGCTGCTCCTCTCCTCTACCAAGTCAACCCTGTACGTCTGATGTTTCATTGGCAGCTATTAGTTCTCACTATGTCTGTCTGGCCGTCTCACTTGCACGCTCTATCTGTATGTTTCTCTCTCTCTCTCTCTCTCTCTCTCTCTCTCTCTCTGTATCTCTCTCTTTCCATGTCTCTCTGTATTTCTCTCTCTCTCTCTCCCTCTCGCTCTCTGTATCTCCCTCTCTCTGTATCTCCCTCTCTCTGTATCTCCCTCTCTCTCTGTATCTCCCTCTCTCTCTGTATCTCCCTCTCTCTCTGTATCTCCCTCTCTCTCTGTATCTCCCGCTCTCTCTGTCTCTCTGTATTTCTCTCTCTCTCTCTCACTCTCTGTATCTCCCCCTCTCTCTCTGTATCTCCCTCTCTCTCTGTATCTCCCTCTCTCTCTGTATCTCCCTCTCTCTCTGTATCTCTCTCTCTCTCTGTATCTCCCTCGCTCTCTGTATCTCCCTCTCTCTCTGACCCTCTTTCTCTGACTCTGTCTCTGACTGGGTCTCTCTCTCTCGTAGTCTTGTTCACTGAAGTGGATGTATTCTTTAAGGGTTTTATCGCGAAATAATGTTTCCTATTTGAGATTCAAGTTTCCTTGACCTTTTTTTGAGCTCATTCAAAATACCTCCTTCAAATCCTTGTTTGGTGGTGAAAGGCTAAACATGAGGATAACACAGTACTAATGTGGCCTGTCGCTTTCCTTTCCACCCACCCCAGGACTTCAAGCCCCCCAAGAGGCCCTTCAAGAGGATGAACTACTCTGATGCCATCATCTGGCTCAAGGAGCATGACATCAAAAAGGACGATGGGACCTACTATGAGTTTGGAGAGGTACATTTGACTATGAATAAATGCCATTTGATAAATGGTTTAGGGTCGACATATACCGCAGTCAATTATAATCACTCCATCTAATCACTATCTCCCTCAGAAATAATATTTGGATAGTGTCGATCTGGACTACATATTACTTTCAATGGAGAATCTGTATTGAACATGCTAGTCCATAACTTAATCTGTGTCCAGAAAACTGACATAAAGAGAAAAAAGGAATGTTTAAATCAAATTTTATTGGTCACATACACGTGTTTAGCAGATGTTATTGCGGGTGTAGCGAAATGCTTGTGCTTCTAGCTCCGACAGTGCAGTAATATCTAACAATTTCACAACAAATCAAATTAAAACAATTCACATTTTATTTGCCACATGCGCCGAATACAACATGTGTAGACATTACCGTGAAATGCTTACTTACAGCCCTTAACCAACAATGCATTTATTTCTTTATAAAAAAGTAAAATAAAACAACAACAACAAAAAAGTGTTGAGAAAAAAAGAGCAGAAGTAAAATAAAACAACAATAGGGAGGCTATATATACAGGGGGGAGAACAAGTATTTGATACACTGCCGATTTTGCAGGTTTTCCTACTTACAAAGCATGTAGAGGTCTGTAATTTTTATCATAGGTACACTTCAACTGTGAGAGACGGAATCTAAAACAAAGATCCAGAAAATCACATTGTATGATTTTTAAGTAATTCATTTGCAATTTATTGCATGACATAAGTATTTGATACATCAGAAAAGCAGAACTTAATAGTTGTACAGAAACCTTTGTTTGCAATTACAGAGATCATACGTTTCCTGTAGGTCTTGACCAGGTTTGCACACACTGCAGCAGGGATTTTGGCCCACTCCTCCATACAGACCTTCTCCAGATCCTTCAGGTTTCGGGGCTGTCGCTGGGCAATACGGACTTTCAGCTCCCTCCAAAGATTTTCTATTGGGTTCAGGTCTGGAGATTGGCTAGGCCACTCCAGGACCTTGAGATGCTTCTTACGGAGCCATTCCTTAGTTGCCCTGGCTGTGTGTTTTGGGTCGTTGTCAAGCTGGAAGACCCAGCCACGACCCATCTTCAATGCTCTTACTGAGGGAAGGAGGTTGTTGGCCAAGATCTCGCGATACATGGCCCCATCCATCCTCCCCTCAATACGGTGCAGTCGTCCTGTCCCCTTTGCAGAAAAGCATCCCCAAAGAATGATGTTTCCACCTCCATGCTTCACGGTTGGGATGGTGTTCTTGGGGTTGTACTCATCCTTCTTCTTCCTCCAAACACGGCGAGTGGAGTTTAGACCAAAAAGCTCTATTTTTGTCTCATCAGACCACATGACCTTCTCCCATTCCTCCTCTGGATCATCCAGATGGTCATTGGCAAACTTCAGACGGGCCTGGACATGCGCTGGCTTGAGCAGGGGGACCTTGCGTGCGCTGCAGGATTTTAATCCATGACGGCGTAGTGTGTTACTAATGGTTTTCTTTGAGACTGTGGTCCCAGCTCTCTTCAGGTCATTGACCAGGTCCTGCCGTGTAGTTCTGGGCTGATCCCTCACCTTCCTCATGATCATTGATGCCCCACGTGGTGAGATCTTGCATGGAGCCCCAGACCGAGGGTGATTGACCGTCATCTTGAACTTATTCCATTTTCTAATAATTGCGTCAACAGTTGTTGCCTTCTCACCAAGCTGCTTGCCTATTGTCCTGTAGCCCATCCCAGCTTTGTGCAGGTCTACAATTTTATCCCTGATGTCCTTACACAGCTCTCTGGTCTTGGCCATTGTGGAGAGGTTGGAGTCTGTTTGATTGAGTGTGTGGACAGGTGTCTTTTATACAGGTAACGAGTTCAAACAGGTGCAGTTAATACAGGTAATGAGTGGGGAACAGGAGGGCCTCTTAAAGAAAAACTAACAGGTCTGTGAGAGCTGGAATTCTTACTGGTTGGTAGGTGATCAAATACTTATGTCATGCAATAAAATGCAAATTAATTACTTAAAAATCATACAATGTGATTTTCTGGATTTTTGTTTTAGATTCTGTCTCTCACAGTTGAAGTGTACCTATGATAAAAAATTACAGACCTCTACATGCTTTGTAAGTAGGAAAACCTGCAAAATCGGCAGTGTATCAAATACTTGTTCTCCCCACTGTATATACAGGGGGGGTACCGGTGCAGAGTCAATGTGCGGGGGCACCGGCTAGTTGAGGTAACATATACCCAATACACACAAATCTAAGTAAGGAATATAATTAAGAAAATATACATATATGGACGAGCGATGTCAGAGCAGCATGGACTAAGATACAGTAGAATATTCTAGAATACAGTATATACATATGAGATGAGTAGTGCAAGATATGTAAACATTATTAAAGTGACTAGTGTTCCATTTCTTAAAGTGGCCAGTGATTTCAATAAGCAGCAGCAGCCTCTAATGTGCTAGTGATGGCTATTTAACAGTCTGATGGCCTTGAGATAGAAGCTGTTTTTCATTCTCTCGGTCCCAGCTTTGATGCACCTGTACTGACCCCAACTTCTGGATGATAGCGGTGTGAACAGGCAGTGGCTCGGGTGGTTGATGTCCTTAATGATATTTTTGGCCTTCCTGTGACATCGGGTGCTGTAGGTGTCCTGGAGGGCAGGTAGTTTGCCTCCGGTGATGCGTTCGGCAGACCGCACCACCCTCTGGAGAGCCCTGCGGTTGCGGGCGGTGCAGTTGCCGTACCAGGCGGTGATACAGCCCGACAGGATGCTCTCAATTGTGCATCTGTAAAAGTTTGTGAGGGTTTTAGGTGCCAAGACGAATTTCTTCAGCCTCCTGAGGTTGAAGAGGCTCTGTTGCGCCTTCTTCACCACAATGTCTGTGTGGGTGGACCATTTCAGTTTGTCAGTGATGTGTACGCCAAGGAACTTGAAGCTTTCCACCTACTCCATCGATGTATTGTTCAGTGGACCTTCTCTTTGTCCAGCTCCTGTTGTTATTGTGGATGTGTGTTATGAAACCCTCTCCCTCCTGCGTTTCAGGACATCCCAGAGGCGCCAGAGAGGCTGATGACTGATGCCATCGGTGAGACCATCCTGCTGTGTCGCTTCCCTGCTGAGATCAAATCCTTCTACATGCAGCGCTGTCCTGAGGACCGACGCCTCACTGAGTCGGTGAGTCCCCTGACCAGCAGAGAGCTTACATCACGGAAACCATGACCGGAAAAACCACACCTCAGAGAAGCCATCCTAACACTTAACAGGGCCTCATTCAAAAAAAAATTTGAGTTCTGATCAGTTTAGTCTTTTAGATCATAATGAATAAGAATGTGGACAGTGGGGAGCTGATTCTGAGAGGCTTTTTGGATATTTTCCCTGAAAGACATCATCATTGTAGTCCCCGATGCTCCTCTCCCCAGTGAAATAACTCATCCTCATTGTAGTCCCTGTTGCTCCTCTCCCCAGTGAAATACCTCCTCCTCATTGTAGTCCCTGCTGCTCCTCTCCCCAGTGAAATAACTCATCCTCATTGTAGTCCCTGATGCTCCTCTCCTCAGTGAAATAACTCATCCTCATTGTAGTCCCTGCTGCTCCTCTCCCCAGGTGGATGTGCTGATGCCTAACGTTGGAGAGATCGTAGGAGGGTCTATGAGGATCTGGGATGCTGAGGAACTGCTGGAGGGATACAAGAGGGAAGGCATTGACCCAACCCCCTACTACTGGTACACGGACCAGGTATGTAGATCTACCCAACCCTCTAATACTGGTACACGGACCAGGTATGTAGATCTACCCAACCCTCTAATACTGGTACACGGACCAGGTATGTAGATCTACCCAACCCTCTAATACTGGTACACGGACCAGCTATGTAGATCTACCCAACCCTCTAATACTGGTACACGGACCAGGTATGTAGATCTACCCAACCCTCTAATACTGGTACACGGACCAGGTATGTAGATCTACCCAACCCTCTAATACTGGTACACGGACCAGGTATGTAGATCTGTAGATCTTATTAATGTAAGCAATAATACACAAGGGGGCGTGCTTCATTGCGATTTTAGTATGGCTGCTGGGGTCATAGGTTGACACCCTAGCGTTTCCGGAACTAAGTGTTTTATGAAAAGAAATAGAGAATCTGTTAGTAGATTTTTTTTTATTTGTGTGTTGCCTTAATAATGCCAACGTTGTGTCTTCCAGAGGAAGTATGGGACCTGTCCCCATGGTGGTTACGGGCTGGGCCTGGAGAGGTTCCTGACCTGGCTGCTGAACAGACACCACATCAGAGACGTGTGCCTCTACCCCCGCTTCATCCAGCGCTGCCGACCCTAAACCACCAACTACCCACCCTGCCCCCTGCATTTCAAGAGACCAAGGCTGCACATCAAATGGCTACCTATTTCTGACCAGAGCGCTATCCCTGTATAACCAGAAGTAATCATCCTACTGCACTGCAAGGTGGCCAACATACGAGGCTTGAGAACTAAGATCACTTAATTACGTTCAGGAAACGACAGTAACAAATCTCTGCAAATGTAAGATTTGAAATGTGTTTTCAGTTGTGAAATTCATGCTGTTCAGCAAATACTATTTTGTCTGCCAATAAATGTATACTGTATGTGTGCTACAATGTCTGTCTGAAATGTTCTGTGGAGAGTGGGGACACGCATTCTGTTACATCTCTTGTATATTGTAACAAATTACTGATCCACAACTGTTGCAATAATCCTGTTAAACAAGGAAGTGAAAGATGAGGGTTAGAATAAGGCAGATATTTCCTTGAGTAACTTCCTTCTCTAGACTTCCTTGTGTTTTTGTACAGATACATTTCCTTGTACACCAAAGAAAATTGAATATGTATCGAAATCTCACTATGTACAGTACCAGTCAAGTTTGGACACACCTACTCATTCCAGGGTTTTTATTTATTTATTTATTATTTTCTACCTTGTAGAATAATAGTGAAGACATCAAAACTATGAAATAACACATATGGAATCATGTAGTAACCAAAAGTGTTAAACAAATCAAAATATATTTTATATTTGAGATTCTTCAAAGTAGCCACCCTTTGCCTTGATGACAGCTTTGTACACTCTTGGCATTCTCTCAACCAGCTTCATGAGGTAGTCACCTGTGGGTCCTTGCTCCTAGAACAAACATTTGATTGTCTTCAGCTAAATCAAAGTTAGAGAACGATTAACCACAATGGGCAGGCTTGTATTTGTAAATAAACCATTCATTTTTTTACATTTACGTCATTTAGCAGACGCTCTTATCCAGAGCGACTTACAGTTAGTGCATACATTATTCTTTTATTTTATTTTTTAATTTTTCATACTGGCCCCCCGTGGGAATCGAACCCACAACCCTGGCGTTGCAAACGCCATGCTCTACCAACTGAGCTTCGCACACCTGCTCAGCCTCCCCTTTCCGGTGACACAGCGTATCAGAGTGATTCTCATTTTGGATGGACAGCATGTGTTGTTTGATGTTCCCTTGGTCCTCTGTAGCTCAATTGGTAGAGCATGGCGCTCGTAACGCCAGGGTAGTGGGTTCGATCCCCGGGACCACCCATACGTAAAAATGTATGCGCACATGACTGCAAGTCGCTTTGGCATATTAAATTAAATTGTCCGCAGTGGGGGATCTTGTGTTGGCACCTGTAACAAGCCTAAACAGAATGTGTATTGTATTTATTATCTGAATGTCTAATGCCTTACATTTGCTCTATCCCACCAACTAAAATGTAAAATGTAAATGTAAATATCATTTTACCCACTTCAATCATTACCTTGAAAATAAGTGTATGTCCTTTCCTGGGTCTAGTTACGCTGACCCTCCATGTCACTCCAGTGTCTCTAGTCTTTAGAAGCCACTCTTGTAATTCACTCCCAGCGTAGGCTCAATTCAAAAGTTGAGTGGTCTCTCTGGGTAGGTCTCTCCACAAGTGAACAAATATTATATTTGTACCCAGGGGGTTGCCAACTCTAAATAGGAAAACAATGTAACTTGATGTGTTGTGTGCTATAGTCAGAGCAATTTAAACAATTTTATAGAAATGATTAGCTACTAAATATTTGAGAAATTATGAATAGTAAGCATATGCTTTTACCTGATAATAGACTACTAATGATAATATAACAACTTTAAATACCGAGCTAGTAACATTAAGTAGCCTAGGTTAACTTAGCTGATCATTGAAACTCTGAAAATAAATACATGGGCAAATGTTACCAAACCTGTTAATAATAGGCCTGCAGTACGGTAGGCAGCTAATTGTTAAATGACACTCTCCATCATTACCTTGGAAGGTCACTGTCTCTCATGGGTGTGTGTTCATCCTTGTGTGTGGTCCTCTGTAGCTCAGCTGGTAGAGCACGGCGCTTGTAACGCCAAGGTAGTGGTTTCGATATAACAAAAAAAAATAATGTATGCACGCATGACTGTAAGTCGCTTTGGAGAAAAGCGTCTGCTAAATGGCATATTATTATTATTATTATTATCTTATCTCTCAACAGGCTCAACAGCTGTCGCTAGCCAATGGGAGCGTAGTAGAACGCCCCTCTGAATAACGGGGCGTGGTTTTGGCTTAACTGGGCGGGGAAAAGAGCACTGGGCGTAGCTTGTAAACACGCATGACGAGGGCTGTTAGTGTCAATCCTTTAGTTAGCGAGCACGCAATTTGTTAGAAAGACAAGAAATAGGATCCGCCGACTGGATCAAAGCACTCGTCCATTTCAACGTGTGAAAGGGACGCTAACGAAACATGATGTCAGTTTTGGGAAGCGCGAGTCGGCTCATTCAACGTAAGTGGATGGTAGCTAGCAACTTTTTGCTAATGTTAGCGAGCTAGCTATACAGATAACTAACTGGTAATGCAGAAGTTGTTGGTTAGCTAGCAAGTTAGCAGCAGCAGCACGAGAAACATGAACACAAACAAAAGTTACTAGTGTCTTTGACATGCATTTGCTGGCCGGCTAACAGCCAAATGCTAGCAAGCTAACTTCTATTGCCCACTAACATGCCCTTTACCACACTCGCTAGCTAGTCCACTAACTAGCATTGCCTTTTTAACCTTCAGGTTGTGAATGAGTAAGGTATTTCGTGAGAGACCGAACTTCACTGATGCCTCAAGATATAGCGTTACACTAGCACTATTTATTTAAATAAATCATATTTAATTTAATTGCAATAATATGCCCAGTCGACAAGTCAATAGCTAACGTTAGTGCTTCTAACCGTAGCTGGCTTGCTTGAGGACTAACCACATCTAACTAATGTTTAGTAAACCTTTGTCAAACTGTTTTAGATAATATTATTGAGCTCTAACTGGAGTTACTATTTAATTGTGAAAAAAGGCTATTCTTGACCATGGTTCGGCTAAAATTTAGGCTGCCGTTAGCTAATGCAATTCAAAGTTACACAACTGACATTTGTCAACTTGCATAACCATGCGCCACTTAGCGTCCTCTGATTGTTACTGCAGCCAATTATAAATGTATATTGGTACGTTTACATCTACATTTTAGTCATTTAGCAGACGCTCTTATCCAGAGCGACTTACAGTTAGTGAATACATATATTTTTTTTTGTAATTTTTAGGTTTTTTTCAAACTGGTCCCCCGTGGTAGCTACTGTTAGTCTACTAAAGCTATTCTTAATAACAAATACTAAAGTTGCTGCTCCCAAGCTTGACAGATAATACATGTTGGTAATGGCTAGAAATAATTCTCGAAATAATGTTTTCAATATGATTCTAAAATGTCATGTTTTTCCTATCCGTTTTAGGCATAGGCTTAGAAGGAAGCATATCAACTGAATCGTCTGATTGACTTTCATCTTGCCACCTCTCTCCCCTTCAGTTGCCAGGTGCAGTAATACCATAAGGATGTGTGTTACGACATCTCTCAGAACACAGTCTACTGCAACCGCTGCAGCCTTCGCCCAGCCAGCCTCCACTGCAACCCCAGAAGCTGTGGAAAGCAGGTCCAGTACAATAGACTAGATAGAGGGACTAAATATCCCCTTTGATTCAAGTTATCTCTCGTACCCTGTCATCATTCATAACCAAATGTGTTGAGTGAGTAACTCCTCTGCATGTAGACACAAGCCTATTCTTCTATGTCGATGAAAGGACTAAATTGAGGTCAGGAGCCCTGCACCAAGCAAAACAAACGCAGATGCATAAAGCTGTGTATGTGAGCTGCATTGATTACACCCAAAAAAAGTATTGCAGACTGAAGTTCAATGAAGAGATAGGGTCTCTTTTTAAAAAGGCAGCAGCCAAAACGTAAGGCCACACTGAGCTTTATTGGATTCAATAAATGTAAGACTGAGCAAGAACAAACTAGAAGTTTGTGTGTGCCTGGGGAAATACCTACTCTGGTCCACAGTATAGTAAAGTAGTATAGGCCTCCCCACTCTGGTCCACAGTATAGTATAGTAGCATAGGCCTCCCCACTCTGGTCCACAGTATAGTATAGTATAGTAGTATAGGCCTCCCCACTCTGGTCCACAGTATAGTATAGTAGTATAGGCCTCCCCACTCTGGTCCACAGTATAGTAGTATAGGCCTCCCCACTCTGGTCCACAGTATAGTATAGTAGTATAGTCCTCCCCACTCTGGTCCACAGTATAGTATAGTAGTATAGGCCTCCCCACTCTGGTCCACAGTATAGTAGTATAGGCCTCCCCACTCTGGTCCACAGTATAGTATAGTAGTATAGGCCTCCCCACTCTGGTCCACAGTATAGTATAGTAGTATAGGCCTAATTTTGGGACAAAGACTGATGCGTACCAGTTGGTTATGTATGTGGTAGATCCTTCATACGGCCTTGCTCCATGTCTTCCAATGGCACAGCAGCTCTTTCTGGATACATGCCTAGATATCAGAGTTATACAAGGGATATATATCTGCATGGCTGTTTCAATTCTAAATAATGATACAGTATTAATGTAGTACTATACATATCCTTGCAGAAAGCCCAAAACAGGGATTCTGATGATGAACATGGGAGGACCTGAGAAACTGGACGATGTTCATGATTTCCTGCTGCGCCTCTTCTCCGACACCGATCTGATGAAGCTTCCTGTTCAGAAGTAAGTGTACTCACAGAAACACACACACACATTCAAGAGCAACAACACAAAGCAGATCATTGTACAGCAAAGGGGAGATCAGATATCTTTGTCAGCTCTGTTTGGCCTGGGATTAAGGTTTTGAGTGCTCAAGTACATTTATGTTTGCCTGGCCCAAGATCTGTTTGTGCCGTCTTGCCATGGATAGATAGATAGATAGAAATGTTCCATACGCACAAAAAGCTTATTTCTCTCAAATGTTGTGCACAAATTCATTTACGTCCCTGTTTTTTTCATATCACAGCCATAAAACTCTCATTGGTGAAATCCCTGAACAGTTTCCTTCCTCTCCGGCAACTGAGTTAGGAAGGATGCCTGTATCTTTGCAGTGACTGGGCGTACCGATACCCCATCCAAAGCCTGATTTAATAACTTCACCATGCTCAAAGGGTTATTCAATGTCTGTTGTGTTTTTTTGGGGGGGGAAATATTTGTAAAAAAAAAAAAAGGTCCACACATCTACCAATAGGTGCCCATAAATTCATGACTTGATTATTGAGGGACCTTGCAGATAATTGTATGTGTGAAGTACAGAGAAGGTAGTCGTTCAAAGATCATGTTAAACACTATTATTGAACACGGAATGAGTCCATGCAACTTATGTGACTTGTTAAGCACATTTGTACTCCTGAACTTATTTAGGCTTGCCATATCAAAGGGGTTGAACACTTATTGACTCAAGACATTTCAGCTTTACATATTTAATTCATTTCTAAAATGTTCTACAAACAAAATGTAATGCATGCATACATACAATGCCTTCAGAAAGTATTCACACCCTTATACTTTTTCCACATTTTGTTGTGTTAAAGCATTCATTTAAAAATGTTATTAAATTGACCTGACGCTGACCAACACACAATACCCCATAATGTCAAAGTGGAATTTTGTTTGTAGAACATTTTTAGAAAATAGTTGTAATGTAAAGCTGAAATGTCTTGAAATGGAAAAAGGAGTTTGGAACCACCAAGACTCTTCCTAGAGCTGGCCGCCCGGCCAAACTGAGCAATCGGGGGAGAAGGGCCTTGGTCAGGGAGGTAACCAAGAACCTAATGGTCACTTTGACAGAGCTCCAGAATTCCTCTGTGGAGATGGGAGAAACTTCCAGAAGGACAACCATCTCTGCAGCACTCCACCAATCAGGCCTTTATGGTAGAGTGGCCAGACAGAAGCCACTCCTCAGTAAAAGGCACATGACCGCTCGCTTGGGGTTTGCCAAAAGGCACCTAAAGGACTCTGACCATGAGAAACAAGATCCTCTGGTCTGATGAAACCAAGATTGAACTCTTTGGCCTGAATGCCAAGCGTCACGTCTGGAGGAAACCTGGCACCATCTCTACGGTGAAGCGTGGTGGCAGCATCATGCTGTGGGGATGTTTTTCAGCAGCAGGGACTGGGAGACTAGTCAGGATCGAGGGAAAGATGAACGGAGCAAAGTACAGAGAGATCCTTGATGAAAACCTGCTGTAGTGCACTCAGGACCTCAGACTGGGGTGAAGGTTCACCTTCCAACAGGACAACGACCCTAAGCACACAGCCAAGACACCGCAGGAGTGGCTTCGGGACAAGTCTCTGAATGTCCTTGAGTGGCCCAGCAAGAGCCCGGACTTGAACCCGATCTAACATCTCTGGAGAGACCTGAAAATAGCTGTGCAGCGACGCTCCACATCCAACCTGACAGACCTTGAGAGGATCTGCAGAGAAGAATGGGAGAAACTCCCCAAATACAGGTGTGCCAAGCTTGTAGCGTCATACCCAAGAAGACTCTAGGCTGTAATCGCTGCCAAAGGTGCTTCAACAAAGTACTGAGTAAAGGGTCTGAATACTTATGTAAATGTAATATTTAAGTATTTTATTTTATTGATTTTTTTATTTGCAAAAACTGTCATTTATTGTGTGTAGATTGATGAGGGGGGGGAACTATTTAATCCATTTTAGAATAAGGCTGTAACGTAACAAAATGTAGAAAAAGTCAAGGGGTCTGAATACTTTCCGAATGCACTGTACATACATACACACTGGGACCAGGCTTCATTTATTACTCCAAGAGTTGACGTGATTTATGACGATGTGAATCTCTCTCTTCCTCCTCAGTCGACTGGGGCCGTTCATAGCGAAACGGCGTACCCCTAAGATCCAGGAGCAGTACAGCCGGATCGGAGGAGGCTCCCCCATCAAGGCCTGGACCACCATGCAAGGAGAGGGCATGGTCAAACTGCTGGATGAGATGTGTCCGGAAACGGGTCAGACCATAACACTTCATATCCCATACGTAACACTTCATATTCCATACGTAACACTTCATATCCCATACGTAACACTTCATATCCCATACGTAACACTTCATATCCCATACGCAACACTTCATATCCCATACGTAACACTTCATATTCCATACGTAACACTTCATATTCCATACGTAACACTTCATATTCCATACGTAACACTTCATAGCCCATACGTAACACTTCATAGCCCATACGTAACACTTCATAGCCCATACGTAACACTTCATAGCCCATACGTAACACTTCATAGCCCATACGTAACACTTCATAGCCCATACGTAACACTTCATAGCCCATACGTAACACTTCATAGCCCATACGTAACACTTCATAGCCCATACATAACACTTCATAGCCCATACATAACACTTCATAGCCCATACATAACACTTCATAGCCCATACATAACACTTCATAGCCCATACATAACACTTCATATTCCATACATAACACTTCATAGCCCATACATAACACTTCATATTCCATACATAACACTTCATAGCCCATACATAACCAGGGTTCTGGTGCTGCTAACTTTTTCAGTTGGTGGCACCAGCACATGATTTGGTCCAGAGTATGTGAGCAGAGTTGAGCAGTCGGAAATCCCACTCAGTCTTTGTACATCGCTCCGACGCTCAATGTCCTTTCCCCTGCTCTGCTAAAATTCGCTCGGCATTCACAGGAAAAGAAACTGCCTATCCAAATTGGCTCCATACATTGTTTTATTTAAAAGTATCATTTCATAAACACCCCATCTACATTAGTGACTGTATACCATTTGGTTTTGAAGTAGGCTATCGTAGGAAGCTTTAACATTGACCCAACATGTCGTAGGCCAGAGATCATCAACTAGATTCAGACGCGGGCTGATTTTTTTTAATTTTCTTGTGTGGATGGTCGTGGGGCCGGAACATAATTACAAATAACTTGTTGACTGCAAGAAGCCCAAACAGAAATAATATTTGACTAAAACAATATTTTCAAACCTTGCTTACGTTTGTATATGATCACATATCTCTCTCTTATGCGAAGGAATACTTTGGAACAGATTTCCAAAATTAAAATCACTTGGTGCTGACTTCCTGTTTACTTTAGTCTTTTATGTCCAACAATGTTTTTGGTAAAGTATTTATTTTTGCTCAGAAAACTTGGCGAAATAAAACCGCCCGTGGGCCGCCAGTTGGGGAACACCGTCGTAGGTGAAGGACCTAGCTGATGATAGGCAGTTTCTGTGTTTAAAAAAAACTAAATAGCTTTTTGTTTTTCTCTAATCTATTGATGATCAGATACTTCAGTTGTAACTGGCTCTGTTGCGCTCACATTTTAGAGTTGATCGAGCAACTTTAGGTACAGTTACAAACTTCTCAGGTAGCTTAGTGGGTAAGAGCGTTGTGCCAGTAACCGAAAGGTCCCTGGTTCTAATCCCCGAGCCGACTAGGTGAAAAATCTGTCGATGTGCCCTTAAGCAAGGCACTTAACACTAATTGCTCCTGTAAGTCGCTCTGGATAAGAGCGTCTGCTAAATGACTAAAATGTAAAATAGAAATCAAAGTCTCTGGTGCTGCTGCATGGGCTTATTGGTTGTCTTGCCATCAATCAAACAGGCTGTGACCTTTTTCTTGGACTCGTATCATTAGTGGTGGGGTCGGCTAAATAAATACAACAGAATAATTAAAGCCTAATTAAAAGAACCGTGATGAAGGAAATTAAAAATGCTTTGGCAGAGCATGCCCAGAGCTCGTGGCTGATTGGTCGCACCCTTAAAAAAATAAAAAAAAGTTTGTGTATTTTAATAATTGATGATTACCTGGCCTGTCCCATAATGTGCCTGCAGATGGGTGTGAGTGGAAGGAGAGCGTGTCACATTCAAACTCACAAACACCGCTAGCTAGCTTTTATATGTTTTAGGTAGCAGCACTGACCCTGGGCTACACAAGTGGCCACAGTCCCCAAAACAAACAGGCTGAGAAGTTGACTTTGTAGTGTTAAGACATGCTGGGTTCCTTTATGTCTCACCACTGTCGTGTTGTAACTGTCGTTGATTCTGGCTGGGTGTGGTGGGGAGATAGAGTGGCGCGTTTCGCCACACCCCTACACCACACCTTACTGATAAGGCTTTACGTAGGCCCGTCTTAGGCCAAACAGAGTGGTCTTGTGTAACTTGGATAGCTCATAGATGGCCTAATTCAAATTATATTCCCTAAGTGGAAGTCTATTATCCATTTGACTAATGCTTAGATGGTAGATGTGAAATGACGGCTGCCATATATTCAACTTTACAGCACTCGCTTATGTTTGTTTGTTTGTTTGTTTGTTTGTGTCTACAGCTCCTCACAAGTTCTACATAGGGTTCCGCTACGTGCATCCTCTGACCGAAGAGGCTATTGAGGAGATGGAGAAGGATGGGGTTGAGAGAGCAGTGGCCTTCACCCAGTACCCACAGTACAGCTGCTCTACCACAGGTAAGACTGGGCCCCACCTTCCTTCACCCAGTACCCACAGTACAGCTGCTCTACCACAGGTAAGACTGGGCCCCACCTTCCTTCACCCAGTACCCACAGTACAGCTGCTCTACCACAGGTAAGACTGGGCCCCACCTTCCTTCACCCAGTACCCACAGTACAGCTGCTCTACCACAGGTAAGACTGGGCCCCACCTTCCTTCACCCAGTACCCACAGTACAGCTGCTCTACCACAGGTAAGACTGGGCCCCACCTTCCTTCACCCAGTACCCACAGTACAGCTGCTCTACCACAGGTAAGACTGGGCCCCACCTTCCTTCACCCAGTACCCACAGTACAGCTGCTCTACCACAGGTAAGACTGGGCCCCACCTTCCTTCACCCAGTACCCACAGTACAGCTGCTCTACCACAGGTAAGACTGGGCCCCACCTTCCTTCACCCAGTACCCACAGTACAGCTGCTCTACCACAGGTAAGACTGGGCCCCACCTTCCCTAATATAAGTTTGATTTACATAGCTCTTTTCCATGTCCTCATAGTGCTTCACATTGTCAAGGGGCATCTCATCTCATCCACTACGGTCCCTGTTCTGGACCTGTCACCCCTCTCACATCTTGAGTCTTTCAGCTATTATGAGTGGAATTAGTCTTGGCCTGGGAGTTACTGATAAGCTGACCTAGTCTTGTTCTTATCAATACGAAAAGACCACAGGGTGACTGAACACGCCACACCCTGCATCCCATCCACTTAGTATTACTTTTGTAAAGTACTGTGTAAAACTGTTGAGGGTTTTTATAAATACATGTGATTGATTTGATTTCTCAACCGACGTTTTGTCTCTATGCCCTTTCCCCATTCTCTGACTTGGTCGCAGTGAACAGGGGGCCGCAGTGAACAGGGGGCCGCAGTGAACAGGGGGCCGCAGTGAACAGGGGGCCGCAGTGAACAGGGGGCCGCAGTGAACAGGGGGCCGCAGTGAACAGGGGGCCGCAGTGAACAGGGGGCCGCAGTGAACAGGGGGCCGCAGTGGACAGGGGGCCGCAGTGGACAGGGGGCCGCAGTGGACAGGGGGCCGCAGTGAACAGGGGGTCGCAGTGAACATGGGGGTCGCAGTGAACATGGGGGTCGCAGTGAACATGGGGGTCGCAGTGAACATGGGGGTCGCAGTGAACATGGGGCCGCAGTGAACAGGGGGCCGCAGTGAACAGGGGGCCGCAGTGAACATATGTAATCTCATTGGAATGGTGTGTTTTGTATGTAACAGGCAGTAGTCTGAATGCTATCTACCGGTACTACAGCGGCAGAGCAGACAGGCCTAAGATGAGGTGGAGCGTCATCGACCGCTGGCCCACACACCCCCTGCTGGTCGAGGTGAGACACTCTAACTGTCAACATTCAAAATGATTCCGCTCGTAAGTTGCAGGGGTCTCAATTCGCTCTGACTGATAACCTCAATGTGTTTTTTTTAAATATTTTGGATGGCAAATCCACTCACATTATCAGAATGTTGTAATCTCTGAGGTTAAGAAAGAACAACGACTAACTTGAATCAGGGTTAACTCCTAAATGGGAAGACGCATTGCTATTTCTGGAGTCACCCATTGCCCTCATTGAAGAGTCTGCACTTAAGTCCATGATGTTACTCTAGGTTAATTTGAACTGTAGTCGCAGTTAAAGCAGCATTTTAAAGGCCAGAACAGAACATGATGTCATGGATATATCTGGACAATAATGTGATTCCCTTCCTGCCTTGTAAATTAGCTGTGTCTGCAATAGAACCCTATTCCGTTACATGGTACCCATAGGGCTCTGGTCAAAAGCAGTCGCTAGGCGGCCATGTTGCTTGCTTCCGGGATGGTATCCTATTCTCTATATAGTCCACTAGTTTTAACAGGGGTCAACAGGGCTCTGGTCTAAAGTAATGCACTGTAGGGGATAGGGTGCTATTTGTGACATACACCTGTTCTCTCCAGATATCAGCCCGGTGTCGTGAAGTCCGAGGCAGTCCTAGTATAGATAGTTCATGTAACTATTTCACAGACTCCGTTTCTGTTCTAGTGGAAACGAAAGTGAAAACTGAGTCCGAATTAACGAGCGAGGTTAAAAAGAGCATCTCTAGGACATCTCGTCCTACGTCAGAAGGGTGTTCACTAGGCACCAAATGGGAAGAAAACTGACTGAAACAAGGAGGGACTTCCAGAACTTTTGTCCAACATGTTTCTACGTTGCAAAACGTTTTGGTACGGTGTGCACTAATAAATCCGACACAGACAACTGTGCAAAGAGCAGACTGACCGTTGAGAGTCTTGGTATAAATGTCTGACTAATAATGTATCTGTATTGTCTCATGGTATAGGTCGTTATCAATTATAACGTCACAATAAGGTGCGGAGCGTTCGATTTGCCTGCTGGGGGGGGGGGACAAGGAGACCTGCAGCTCCGCTAAAACCATTGACAACTGTGTGCCGTTTTTTCAAGGGATTGTTAAATAAATGTTATAACTATTTGGTCGTAATATCGTCACCTCTTGAAGAGTGTAGTCAGAACTACACATTTCAGATTTTTCCATGCAACGCAATTGCTCACATTTGAGCTCTATCGTCATCAGAGTTATAGGCTACACAACAGCGAGTAACCGCATGCTTTTCATGATCAGTAAACATCAATTGATCATTTAATTTCAGATGCGTGACGGTAGCCTCACAATATCGGCCAACATTAATTGGATATTTGAGTGATATAAAATAAAAGTGAACTATCCCTGACAAGTATGAGTGGTTTAGGTTAGTTTCCAATCCTTTGTGGGCTCTGCCTGTCAAGCAGCAGAAGGGCGCATTTGCCGATAATGTTTACGTTCCAAGCTTCCGGTAGAAACTTTGTACAGTTGGCTAAACATATAGTGGTAAGTAGACCTAATGTACTTTGTTCTCCAACCAACGTAGGGCTACCTAGCAAAGTTAGCTAACTTTATCCCCTTTTCAACATTGTCTTTAAGTGTTTAATCACGATTGCTGCTGACAGACATGATGGGCTACATTGATTGATGGACCACGTCAAATTGGTTAGCTAGATAACCGATCACTTCAATATGGCTAGTTAACGAGCTAACTTTCAGGGGATAAACTAGATGGCTATATCCAAATATATTGTTTGATTTGCTTGCCAGCTATAGTGTTGATGACAGTAGTCCTGGTAAAGATGCCAGTCGGATGAGGATTTGGCGATGTCAAGCTCTTTCCAAAAGCGTGATCTCTGATGAAGCTAGCTAAATTACACGTTGTTTGCTTAGCTAGCTAGCTAGCTACAGTGCCTTCAGAAAGTGTTCATACACATCATGTGGAAAATGTAAAGGGGTTACGCCATGAATTTAAAATGGATTACATTTAGATTTATTGTCACTGGCCTACAAATAATACCCCCTAATGTCAAAATGGAATTATGTTTTTCGAAATATTTACAAATTAATAAAAAATGAAAAGCTGAAATGTCTTGAGTCAATAAGGATTCAATCCCTTTGTTATGGCAAGCCTAAATAAGTTCAGGTGTAAATATTTGCTTAACAAGTCACATAATAAGTTGCATGGACTCACTCTTACAAGCATTTCGCTACACCCCGCAATAACATCTGCTAAATATGTGTATGTGACCAATCAAATTAAATTTTGTGTACAATAATAGTGTTTAACATGAATTTTGAATGACTACCTCATCTCTGTACCCCACATATCTAATTTGTCGAGCAGTGAATTTCAAACACAAATTCAACCACAAAGAACGGGGAGGTTTTCCAATGCCTTGCAAATAAGGGCACCTATTGGTAGATTAAAATAAAATAAGTATGCACTCACTAACTGTAAGTCGCTCTGGATAAGAGCCTCTGCTAAATGACTAAAATGTAGATGGGTCAAAATTAAAAAAGCAGACATTGACCCTTTTGAGCATGGTAAAGTTATTAATTACACGTTGGATGGTGTATCAATACACCCAGTCATTACAAAGATACAGGTGTCCTTCCTAACTCAGTTGCCGGAGAGGAAGGAAACCGCTCAGGGATTTCACCATGAGGCCAATGGTGACTTTAAAACAATTAGAGTTTAATGGCTGTGATAGGAGAAAACTGAAGATGGATCAACAACATTGAAGTTATTCCACAATACTAACTTAATTGACAGAGTGAAAAGAAGGAAGCCTGTACAGAATAGAAATATTCCAAAACATGCATCCTGTTTGCAACAAGGCACTAAAGCAATACTGCAAGAAATGTGACAAAGCAATTCACTTTTCGTCCTGAATACCAAAGTGTTATGTTTCGGGCAAATCCAATACAACACGTTACTTAGGACCACTCTCCATATTTTCATGCATAGTGGTGGCTGCATCATGTTATGGGTATGCTTGTAATCATTAACGACTGGGGAGTTTTTCAGGATAAAAATAAACTAAATGGAGCTAAGCACAGGCAAAATTCTAGAGGAAAACCTGCTTCACTCTGCTTTCCACCAGACACTGGGAGATGAATTCACCTTTCAGCAGGACAATAACCTAAAACACTAGGCCAAATCTACACTGGAGTTGCTTAGCAAGAAGACGGTGAATGTTACTGAGTGGCCGAGTTATAGTTTTGACTTAAATATACTTGGAAATCTATGGCATGACTGCAATCATCAACAACCAATTTGACAGAGCTTGGTTAATTTTGAAAATAATAATAATGGGCAAATGTTGCACAATCCAGTTGTTGAAAGCTGTTATAGACTTACCCAGAAAGACTAACGACTGTAATCGCTTCCAAATTATTGACTTGGGTGTGAATACTTATGTAAATGAGATTTCTGTATTTCAATTCCCCACATTTTCTAAAAACATGTTTTCACATTGGTATCATGGGTTATTGTTTGTAGATGGGGGAGAGGAGGGGAGGGGGGGGACATATTTAATCAATTTTGAATTCAGGTTCAATGTGGAATAGGTCAAGGGCTATGAATACTTTCGTAAGGCACTGTACATGCCAAATGGATCTGGCTTCCCTCACGTGTCTGAAAATACATGATCAATTGATGTTTACTGATCATGAAAAGCATGCTGTTACTTTCTGTATAATTCTGATGTTAGAGCTAAATGTGGAATAATCAGAAATGTGTAGTTCTGACTATACTCTTAAAGAGGTGATGATATTAAAACCAAATAGTTATAACATTTATTTAACAATCCCTTGAAAACGGCACGTAGTTGTCAATGGTTTTAGCGGAGCTGGGGGTCTCCTTGCACCTCAGCAGCCAATTTGAACATGCTGCACCTTTTTATTGATGACGACATATAAATATCTAATAATGTATCTGTATTGTCTCCTGCAGTGTTTCTCCCAGCATGTCCTCAACGAGCTGAAGAAGTTTCCCCCAGAGAAGAGGGAGGATGTGGTGATCCTGTTCTCAGCTCACTCACTACCCTTGTCTGTGAGTACAGGACTACTGACCAGTCATGTTCAAGTGAATTAGAAAAAGAATCCTGTTTTTTACATGCTTAGGACACGCATCTAATCATGACCTCAGCATTCCACATGACATCAGCATTACTCATGACATCAGCATTACACATGACATCAGCATTCCTCATGACATCAGCATTCCTCATGACATCAGCATTCCTCATGACATCAGCATTCCTCATGACATCAGCATTACTCATGACATCAGCATTACTCATGACATCAGCATTACTCATGACATCAGCATTACTCATGACATCAGCATTTCTTGAACGCTAGACCTACTAGGGGGGAGGAGCTACTCTTATGCAAGACGTTATCAGTGAAGATTAAACATGGATACTTTTTGTAGTAGAAAAGTCTGATGGTTCAGTCTTGTTGTACTCTCTGTATTCGTGAGTACAGTACTGACCATTCGTAGAATACATATTCCTCTAAGACGTTATCAGGACGTTACTAATTGAGGATTTCATTTGAAGACTCATGATACGTGTTTTACTAAAAATAAACATTGATAAGTAAAAGCACTTTATGTTGACGTGAAAAGGGATGCATAAATATATTAGATTTTATTTGATACATTTTCCTTTCAACTTTTCCTTGAGAAAGAAGTGTTGTTGTCTGTACTCCCCTGTAGCTCAGTTGGTAGAGCATGGCGCTTGCAACGCCAGGGTTGTGGGTTCGTTTCCCACGGGGGGGGGGGGGGGCCAATATGAAAATGTATGCACTCACTAACTGTAAGTTGCTCTGGATAAGAGCGTCTGCTAAATGACTAAAATGTAATGTAAATGTCTGTGTAGATGGTCAACCAGGCTAGTTTTCAGTGTTGTCTGTGAAGATGGTCAACCAGGCTAGTTTTCAGTGTTGTCTGTATAGATTGTCAACCAGGCTAGTTGTCTGTGTAGATGGTCAACCAGGCTAGTTTTCCGTCTCATTCTTGTCTCTCTAGGTGGTGAACAGGGGAGATCCGTACCCTCAGGAGGTTGGAGCCACGGTGCAGAGAGTCATGGAAAGACTACAGCACTGTAACCCCTACCGTCTGGTCTGGCAGTCCAGGGTAAGGACCCCACACACTGTAACCCCTACCGTCTGGTCTGGCAGTCCAGGGTAAGGACCCCACACACTGTAACCCCTACCGTCTGGTCTGGCAGTCCAGGGTAAGGACCCCACACTGTAACCCCTACCGTCTGATCTGGCAGTCCAGGGTAAGGACCACACACTGTAACCCCTACCGTCTGGTCTGGCAGTCCAGGGTAAGGACCACACACTGTAACCCCTACCGTCTGGTCTGGCAGTCCAGGGTAAGGACCACACACTGTAACCCCTACCGTCTGGTCTGGCAGTCCAGGGTAAGGACCCCACACACTGTAACCCCTACCGTCTGGTCTGGCAGTCCAGGGTAAGGACCCCACACTGTAACCCCTACCGTCTGGTCTGGCAGTCCAGGGTAAGGACCCCACACTGTAACCCCTACCGTCTGGTCTGGCAGTCCAGGGTAAGGACCCCACACTGTAACCCCTACCGTCTGGTCTGGCAGTCCAGGGTAAGGACCCCACACTGTAACCCCTACCGTCTGGTCTGGCAGTCCAGGGTAAGGACCCCACACTGTAACCCCTACCGTCTGGTCTGGCAATCCAGGGTAAGGACCCCACACTGTAACCCCTACCGTCTGGTCTGGCAGTCCAGGGTAAGGACCCCACACTGTAACCCCTACCGTCTGGTCTGGCAGTCCAGGGTAAGGACCACACACACTGTAACCCCTACCGCCTGGTCTGGCAGTCCAGGGTAAGGACCCCACACTGTAACCCCTACCGTCTGGACTGGCAGTCCAGGGTAAGGACCCCACACTGTAACCCCTACCGTCTGGTCTGGCAGTCCAGAGTAAGGACCCCACACACTGTAACCCCTACCGTCTGGTCTGGCAGTCCAGGGTAAGGACCCCACACTGTAACCCCTACCGTCTGGTCTGGCAGTCCAGGGTAAGGACCCCACACTGTAACCCCTACCGTCTGGTCTGGCAGTCCAGGGTAAGGACCCCACACACTGTAACCCCTACCGTCTGGTCTGGCAGTCCAGGGTAAGGACCCCACACACTGTAACCCCTACCGTCTGGTCTGGCAGTCCAGGGTAAGGACCCCACACACTGTAACCCCTACCGTCTGGTCTGGCAGTCCAGGGTAAGGACCCCACACTGTAACTCCTACCGTCTGGTCTGGCAGTCCAGGGTAAGGACCCCACACTGTAACCCCTACCGTCTGGTCTGGCAGTCCAGGGTAAGGACCCCACACTGTAACCCCTACCGTCTGGTCTGGCAGTCCAGGGTAAGGACCCCACACTGTAACCCCTACCGTCTGGTCTGGCAGTCCAGGGTAAGGACCCCACACTGTAACCCCTACCGTCTGGTCTGGCAGTCCAGGGTAAGGACCCCACACACTGTAACCCCTACCGTCTGGTCTGGCAGTCCAGGGTAAGGACCCCACACACTGTAACCCCTACCGTCTGGTCTGGCAGTCCAGGGTAAGGACCCCACACACTGTAACCCCTACCGTCTGGTCTGGCAGTCCAGGGTAAGGACCCCACACTGTAACCCCTACCGTCTGGTCTGGCAGTCCAGGGTAAGGACCCCACACTGTAACCCCTACCGTCTGGTCTGGCAGTCCAGGGTAAGGACCCCACACTGTAACCCCTACCGTCTGGTCTGGCAGTCCAGGGTAAGGACCCCACACTGTAACCCCTACCGTCTGGTCTGGCAGTCCAGGGTAAGGACCACACACACTGTAACCCCTACCGTCTGGTCTGGCAGTCCAGGGTAAGGACCCCACACTGTAACTCCTACCGTCTGGTCTGGCAGTCCAGGGTAAGGACCCCACACTGTAACCCCTACCGTCTGGTCTGGCAGTCCAGGGTAAGGACCCCACACTGTAACCCCTACCGTCTGGTCTGGCAGTCCAGGGTAAGGACCCCACACTGTAACCCCTACCGTCTGGTCTGGCAGTCCAGGGTAAGGACCCCACACACTGTAACCCCTACCGTCTGGTCTGGCAGTCCAGGGTAAGGACCCCACACACTGTAACCCCTACCGTCTGGTCTGGCAGTCCAGGGTAAGGACCCCACACACTGTAACCCCTACCGTCTGGTCTGGCAGTCCAGGGTAAGGACCCCACACTGTAACCCCTACCGTCTGGTCTGGCAGTCCAGGGTAAGGACCCCACACTGTAACCCCTACCGTCTGGTCTGGCAGTCCAGGGTAAGGACCCCACACTGTAACCCCTACCGTCTGGTCTGGCAGTCCAGGGTAAGGACCCCACACACTGTAACCCCTACCGTCTGGTCTGGCAGTCCAGGGTAAGGACCCCACACACTGTAACCCCTACCGTCTGGTCTGGCAGTCCAGGGTAAGGACCCCACACTGTAACCCCTACCGTCTGGTCTGGCAGTCCAGGGTAAGGACCCCACACTGTAACCCCTACCGTCTGGTCTGGCAGTCCAGGGTAAGGACCCCACACTGTAACCCCTACCGTCTGGTCTGGCAGTCCAGGGTAAGGACCACACACACTGTAACCCCTACCGTCTGGTCTGGCAGTCCAGGGTAAGGACCCCACACACTGTAACCCCTACCGTCTGGTCTGGCAGTCCAGGGTAAGGACCCCACACTGTAACCCCTACCGTCTGGTCTGGCAGTCCAGGGTAAGGACCCCACACACTGTAACCCCTACCGTCTGGTCTGGCAGTCCAGGGTAAGGACCCCACACACTGTAACCCCTACCGTCTGGTCTGGCAGTCCAGGGTAAGGACCCCACACACTGTAACCCCTACCGTCTGGTCTGGCAGTCCAGGGTAAGGACCCCACACACCAACACACTATGCTGTCTTTCATCTGTGGTGCAGAGAATTACAGCCCCAAAGCTAAGATGACTTCTACCCTCATGGTTACCTCTACCACACGGAGCCAATGGCTCAGGACTGTATTGTTGTACTGTAGTAATCTTGTGGTGAAAAGGCTTCTCCATCCATGATACAACACTGTGTAGGGTGTCCACTCAACCCAGAATGAGTGAAAAGGCGCTTTGGTGATGAAATCGTACTTCCTTTTGTTATAAAATACATTTTACCAAGACGAATGTTACGTTTTGCGGTCGTTGTCTTCAAAGTTGTTTTTCCGCGGGTCGTAAAAAGCGAAATGAGCATGACACGAGCTGAATTAAACGTAAAAGGCTTTGAAAATAAAAGCTTGGTTATACGCTCAGTGCTCCGTTGACATTTTCAGAGATGCGCTTGTTTTTCTGAGGAATCTTCGAAAAAAGAACAGGAGTTTTGAATTGGTATGAAAAGCGTGTACTAAAATATGAAAATGCTACATGTAGTCTCAAAAGCAGTATCCATAGAGGCGTCACTACAGACCCGGGTTCGATCCCAGGCTGTGTCGCAGTCGGCCGCGACCGGGAGACCCATGAGGCGGCGCAGAATTTGGCCCAGCGTCGTCCGTGTTAGGGGAGGGTTTGGCCGGCCGGGATTTCCTTGTCCCGTCGCGCTCTTCCGACTCCTTGTGGCGGGCCAAGCCTGCTGGATGGCGTTTCCTCCGACACATTGGTGCGGCTGGCTTCCAGGCTAAGCGAGCAGTGTGTCAAGAAGCAGTGCGTCTTGGCAGGGAACGCGTTTCGGAGGACGCATGGCTCTCGACCTTCGCCTCTCCCGAGTCCGTACGGGAGTTGCAGCGATGGGACAAGACTGTAACCGCTAATTGGATATCATGAAATTGGGGAGGAAAAACGGGTAAAAAATCCAAATGAATCCATATCCATCTGACCTCCTATATTGTTTTTATGTTCTGCTGATTGGAGAAGAAAGAGGACAGGTTCAACAGGAAGGTGAGCCTGTCTGGTGTCCAGTAGCCTTAACACCGCATCCAGCCTAGCTGACGCAGGAACTTTGTTCCTCTGGCCTAGTTGTGGCCATCCTGAAAGGGTAAAAACTTTAAATAACTGCTGAACGGATTATGATGGAGACGTGCGGATTGGACCGTTGGGTTTCCTTAGAGGATTACCTGCACAATTAACATATTTTACCCATTGGTGAAAATATGTCATTTTGATTGGACACTACACTGTGGTCACATGGCTGAGATCATTGATATTATTGATGTTTAAACGCAGGGCTGAGATTATTGATATATAAACGCAGGGCTGAGATCATTGATATTATTGATGTTTAAACGCAGGGCTGAGATTATTGATATATAAACGCAGGGCTGAGATCATTGATATTATTGATGTATAAACGCAGGGCTGAGATCATTGATATTATTGATGTATAAACGCAGGGCTGAGATCATTGATATTATTGATGTATAAACGCAGGGCTGAGATCATTGATATTATTGATGTATAAACGCAGGGCTGAGATCATTGATATTATTGATGTATAAACGCAGGGCTGAGATCATTGATATTATTGATGTATAAACGCAGGGCTGAGACCGAGCAGACCGACAGCATCTGATGTGATACATGTAGACCAAACCTGTGGTGATCCGTATGTAATGCCAGTCTATATGTGGTGGCCCTAACCCTTGCCCTAACCCTGGCCCTAACCCTGGCCCTAACCCTGGCCTCACCAGGTTTCATAACTGACACATCACATAATAATTAGGTCAGCCACAGCAGTTTAACACCAAGGATCTTCTAAATACTATATTATCCATTTGATTAGAACTCTTAACCTATTCACAGATCTAATGCTCTGTCTTAATTGAAAAGCCTGAATTATTTAATTCCTTTTTAGTTATGTAAAGTGTGTTGTGACCCATGTGAAATGCATTTTTTTTGCGTTGTCATTTCAGAAAATGTCCGTAATATATCTGCAGTAATAGTGGAATGATAGTGTTTCACAGTATTACTTACCCGCCAGTGTTGTGATTGGCTGTAATATTCGCCTATTGATTTCTATGACAACAGATGCCGGAGCGGTGTCTGTTGTCATAATGGGAAAGATGTTTCAACTTTAGCTGTGTTTATCTAGTAGAAATCGGGTCAAGTGGCCAATGTAGAAATCGCTCTGTCATTTCCTGGTTGTGAAAATGTTTCACTGTTCGCTCAATTTCAGTTTGTGAGAAAACAAACACCGAATAGTATAGGGAATCATTGTACCATCTAAATCGCTGTGAAATATATTTTCAATAACACAAAATATAGTTTTTCCTGCTGTTTGAAGCTGGTGGACCAAAACCGAAAGTTAAAGGCTCGAGCGTCAGTCTCCACCATGTTACGGAGAAGTGGGCGAGGGGGAGATTATGTTTTGAATGCAGCCTAGTGCTGTTGCAAATTCACCTAGCTTCCACATACGTGAGAAATTCTAGGTGTCGCAACCCTTTTTCAAATAAATCTGACTTGATTGTGTCTCTGTCCTCCCTAGGTGGGTCCTATGCCATGGCTGGGCCCTCAGACAGACGATGTCATCAAGGGTCTGTGTGAGCGGGGGAAGAAGAACCTTCTGCTGGTCCCCATCGCCTTCACCAGCGACCACATCGAGACGCTGCATGAACTGGACATCGAGTACTCTCAGGTGCTGGGAGAGGAGGTATGTGGTACTGTACTGAGGTGTGAGTGAACTGGACGTCGAGGACTCAGGTGCTGGGAGAGGAGGTATGTGGTACTGTACTGAGGTGTGAGTGAACTGGACATGGAGTACTCTCAGGTGCTGGGAGAGGAGGTATGTGTCTGTGAGCTAGACTCCCTCTTGATGGGAGAGGAGGTATGTGTCTGTGAGCTAGACTCCCTCTTGATGGGAGAGGAGGTATGTGTCTGTGAGCTAGACTCCCTCTTGATGGGAGAGGAGGTATGTGTCTGTGAGCTAGACTCCCTCTTGATGGGAGAGGAGGTATGTGTCTGTGAGCTAGACTCCCTCTTGATGGGAGAGGAGGTATGTGTCTGTGAGCTAGACTCCCTCTTGATGGGAGAGGTCAGTGAGTGTTCCTTACCTAACTACTTACCTAACAAGACGATGCCATAACGTTATTATGATGTGGAAAACTGAGAAGTGAAGATTATACATGACGGATGTTATCTAGAAAAGAGTGTCCTTACGTCAAAGATTCTGACATATAAGCAGAATAGTAGAGTGTCCTGAAGTGTGTGTGTGTGCGCGTACCCTACCAATGCCAAAATCTACCTGCATTTGGCGGGTGTTCATTTTAGGCTTTCTCTCCTCTCTCTCTCCCCGTGTCTCTCTCTGTCTCGTCTCTCCCCGTCTCTCTCTCTGTCTCGTCTCTCCCGTCTCTCTCTCGTCTCTCCCGTCTCTCTCTCGTCTCTCCCCGTCTCTCTGTGTCTCGTCTCTCCCCGTCTCTCTGTCTCGTCTCTCCCCGTCTCTCTCTCTGTCTCGTCTCTCTCTCTGTCTCGTCTCTCCCCGTCTCTCTCCGTCTCTCTCGTCTCTCCCCGTCTCTCTCTCTGTCTCGTCTCTCCCCGTCTCTCTCCGTCTCTCTCGTCTCTCCCCGTCTCTCTCTCTCGCCGTCTCTCTCCGTCTCTCTCTCGCCGTCTCTCTCTCTCTCGCCGTCTCTCTCTCTCTCGCCGTCTCTCTCTGTCTCGTCTCTCTCTCTCTCTGTCTCGTCTCTCTGTCTCGTCTCTCTCTGTCTCGTCTCTCCCCGTCTCTCTCTCTCCGTCTCTCTCGTCTCTCCCCATCTCTCTCTCTCGCCGTCTCTCTCGTCTCTCGCCGTCTCTCTCTCTCTCGCCGTCTCTGTCTCGTCTCTCTCTCTGTCTCGTCTCTCTCTCTGTCTCGTCTCTCCCCGTCTCTCTGTCTCTCTCTCTCCCCGTCTCTCTCGCTCTCCATATCTCTCTCTCTCTCCGTCTCTCTCGCTCTCCATATCTCTCTCTCCGTCTCTCTCTCTCTGTCTCTCTCGTCTCTCCCCGTCTCTCTGTCTCTCTCTCTCTCCCCGTCTCTCTCCCCCCGTCTCTCTCGCTCTCCATATCTCTCTCTCTCCGTCTCTCTCTCATCTCTCCCCGTCTCGCTCTCTCTCTCTCGTCTCTCTCTCTCTCTCGTCTCTCTCTCCCCGTCTCTCTCCCCGTCTCTCTCTCCCCGTCTCTCTCTCGCCGTCTCTCTCTCGCCGTCTCTCTCTCGCTCTCTCGCCGTCTCTCTCTCGCTCTCTCGCCGTCTCTCTCTCGCTCTCTCGCCGTCTCTCTCTCTCTCGCCGTCTCTCTCTCGCCGTCTCTCTCTCGCTCTCTCGCCGTCTCTCGCTCTCTCGCCGTCTCTCTCTCCCCGTCTCTCTCTCTCCGTCTCTCTCTCTCTCCGTCTCTCTCTCTCCCCGTCTCTCTCTCTCTCTCGTCTCTCTCTCTCGTCTCTCCCCGTCTCTCTCTCCGTCTCTCTCTCCGTCTCTCCCCGTCTCTCTCTCTCTCCGTCTCTCCGTCTCTCTCTCTCCCCGTCTCTCTCTCTCCCCGTCTCTCTCTCTCCCCGTCTCTCTCTCTCGTCTCTCCCCGTCTCTCTCTCCGTCTCTCTCGCTCTCTCGCCGTCTCTCGCTCTCTCGCCGTCTCTCGCTCTCTCGCCGTCTCTCTCTCTCTCCGTCTCTCCCCGTCTCTCTCTCTCTCCGTCTCTCTCTCTCCCCGTCTCTCTCTCTCTCTCGTCTCTCCCCGTCTCTCTCTCTCACCGTCTCTCTCCGTCTCTCTCCGTCTCTCCCCGTCTCTCCCCGTCTCTCTCTCTCTCCGTCTCTCTCTCTCCCCGTCTCTCTCTCGTCTCTCTCTCTCGTCTCTCCCCGTCTCTCTCTCCGTCTCTCCCCGTCTCTCTCTCTCCGTCTCTCCCCGTCTCTCTCTCTCCGTCTCTCCCCGTCTCTCTCTCTCTCCGTCTCTCCCCGTCTCTCTCTCTCCCCGTCTCTCTCTCTCCCCGTCTCTCTCTCTCCCCGTCTCTCTCTCTCCCCGTCTCTCTCTCTCGTCTCTCCCCGTCTCTCTCTCTCGTCTCTCCCCGTCTCTCTCTCTCGTCTCTCCCCGTCTCTCTCTCTCGTCTCTCCCCGTCTCTCTCTCTCCGTCTCTCTCGCTCTCTCGCCGTCTCTCGCTCTCTCGCCGTCTCTCGCTCTCTCGCCGTCTCTCGCTCTCTCGCCGTCTCTCTCTCTCCGTCTCTCCCCGTCTCTCTCTCTCTCCGTCTCTCTCTCTCCCCGTCTCTCTCTCGTCTCTCCCCGTCTCTCTCTCGTCTCTCCCCGTCTCTCTCTCTCACCGTCTCTCTCAGTCTCTCTCAGTCTCTCTCCGTCTCTCCCCGTCTCTCCCCGTCTCTCCCCGTCTCTCTCTCTCTCGTCTCTCTCTCTCCGTCTCTCCCCGTCTCTCTCTCTCTCCGTCTCTCTCTGTCTCTCGCCGTCTCTCTCTCCCTGTCATCAGTCTCTGCGATGTCCCTGCTAGGGCTCTCTTCTCCTTTGACTAGCTAGTGGTTTTTGAACCCCATCCTCCCTGAGGGCCAACCCTAAGCTGGAGCCACTTGTTGTTTATCTCTGCTTCTGATCTCAGAGCCCCTGTATGTAGCCAGACCTGTCACTGATATTACAGTAGACTGATCCCAGACCTGTCACTGATATTACAGTAGACTGATCCCAGACCTGTCACTGATATTACAGTAGACTGTACTCTTCTGAGTCATTAAAGGAGGACATGGTTTCTGTAGGTTGAATTGAGTTGTGTTTGTCTGTGGACCCTTATTCTACCACTATAGAAGTTTAAAGTAGACTGTCCCGTCCACCAGGCTAAAGTCTCAAGAATATTACTGACTGTACAGGAGAATTCAATGTCTGACTGTTGTTTTACCTTCCTGCTTGTTGTGGTGCTGAGTTAACCAAGTCCTATGTTCTCTCACAGTGTGGTGTGGAAAACATCCGAAGGGCTGAGTCTCTGAATGGAAACCCAATCTTTTTCCAGGTAAGAGAGGAAACGGACATATCTGAAATGCTTTCTTCACAGTACATAGGGGGGGCCTAGGCCTCCTTATCAAAAGCACCAACTTACATTTGTGAACTTTCCCAGCCCTGCCTGGTCCTACATGTAAATCTTGGTCATTCTCAGATTGTTAATTCCGTTAACCGCTGCCGCCTTCAATTAGAAGCTGTTAAAGGATTTGTAGCGTTATCTAACGTGTGTAGTGACTGAGGGTCCAGATGCTGAAAGGCCTCTTCTGTAAACGCCTTTAATACGGGTTTGGTTCCTTTACGCGTTTCCATAGACGAAAGGAGATTTGCTGTTGCAGTTCAAATGTATTTATTACTCACGTTAATTGTCGGTTGTGTGTCACACAGATTCCAGGTTGGTAAATGGTAAAAGACTGCATTGTAATCCAAATGAGGTTAAACAGGTTCCAAGTGGTATGAACGGCAAAAGGTTCAAATCCCAAAGTACAAAATGATAAGTAGCAACGTGCAAATTTAAAATCCAAAAGAAATGGTAGAAAACTGTTGCTCTGCTAGGTGTCTTCCACCAGCTCAATCAGCTGTCCTCATGTGTTACTGACACCGTCTTTACCCATAACCCTTCATTCTATATTCTTACAGGTAAACCGTAGGTTTCCACCGGGTGTCACAATAGCAGCTGTAAAAGGCTTCTAATATACATATTTAACATAATGAAGTTTACATACATTCCTCTACAATAATACGAATGTTCTATACATTTCTATATCTCTCATAAATCAGCCAAAATAAGGTGAATACAGTTTTATTTCTTACATCAAAATGGCTCTAGCGACGTGTGTTTTTAAAATGGATGTCTAGACAGCCCAAGCAATGGGATAAAGCAGTCGGTCAGTGTTGCAGTGTTGCTCATTCAATATCCCCAGTGTAAGTTCCAAGCATGTGCTGCTTCTCGCTTCGGACTCGGAGAGATGGTGAGACTTAAACATTGGTGCTGGGATCAAAGATGTTCAGTTCAGAGAGCCGTTTGACGCAGCAGCCCCTCCGTGATCTCTGACTTCTAACTCTCTGTGAGGGGTTCGTTTTAGAGAGGGGGACTGTGGGTGGTTGGTCTGAGCAGCACTACCAGACCCCAGCTAGCTAGCTGAGCTGGGAAGAAAGCCCCGGGGAACAGCTGTTTAAGAAAGGGATTGCCCTATCCCTCCTCACCATCCCTCTCTCTGGCCACACTCAGTGCTCCTACAAGGCCGTCTCGCTCTTTCTGTCTCTCCCCCTCTTTCTTTCTCTCTAGGCTACTCTGTGTACTCTCTAGGCTACTCTGCGTACTCTCTAGGCTACTCTGTGTACTCTCTAGGCTACTCTGCGTACTCGCTAGGCTACTCTGCGTACTCTCTAGGCTACTCTGTGTACTCTCTAGGCTACTCTGTGTACTATGTATTTATAATGTGTATTTATTTTTTGGAGGTGTTCATTTTGTTTATGGTTAAGTTGCTTATGGGTAAGCAATTCAATGTATTTTTTTTTATATACAGTGAGGGAAAAAAAATTTTTATCCCCTGCTGACTTTGTACGTTTGCCAACTGACAAAGAAATGATCAGTCTATAATTTTAATGGTAGGTTTATTTGAACGGTGAGAGACAGAATAACAACAAAAAAATCCAGAAAAACGCATGTCAAAAATGTTATAAATTGATTTGCATTTTAATTTAATTCTCAATCAGAAAGATTTCTGGCTCCCAGGTGTCTTTTATACACGTAACAAGCTGAGATCAGGAGCACACTCTTAAAGGGAGTGCACCTAATTTCAGCTTGTTACCTGTATAAAAGACACCTGTCCACAGAAGCAATCAATCAATCAGATTCCAAACTCTCCACCATGGCCAAGACCAAAGAGCTCTCCAAGGATGTCAGGTACAAGATTTTAGACCTACACAAGGCTGGAATGGGCTACAAGACCATCGCCAAGCAGCTTAGTGAGAAGGTGACAACAGTTGGTGCGATTATTCGCAAATGGAAGAAACATAAAATAACTGTCAATCTCCCTCGGCCTGGGGCTCCATGCAAGATCTCACCTCGTGGAGTTGCAATGATCATGAGAACGGTGAGGAATCAGCCCAGAACTACATGGGAGGATCTTGTCAATGAAGGCAATCAATCAAGGCAGCTGGGACCATAGTCACCAAGAAAAGAATTGGTAACACACTACGCCGTGAAGGACTGAAATCCTGCAGCGAAGCAAGGTCCCCCTGCTCAAGAAAGCACATATACAGGCCCATCTGAAGTTTGCCAATGAACATCTGAATGATTCAGAGGAGAACTGGGTGAAAGTGTTGTGGTCAGATGAGACCAAAATGGAACTCTTTGGCATCAACTCAACTCGCCGTGTTTGGAGGAGGAGGAATGCTGCCTATGACCCCAAGAACACCATCCGCACCGTCAAACATGGAGGTGGAAACATTATGCTTTGGGGGTGTTTTTCTGCTAAAGGGACAGGACAACTTCACCGCATCAAAGGGACGATGGACGGCGCCATGTACCGTCAAATCTTGGGTGAGAACCTCCTTCCCTCAGCCAGGGCATTGAAAATGGGTCGTGGATGGGTATTCCAGCATGACAATGACCCAAAACAAGCAACGCAACAAAGGAGTGGCTCAAGAAGAAGCACATTAAGGTCCTGGTGTGGCCTAGCCAGTCTCCAGACCTTAATCCCATAGAAAATCTGTGGAGGGAGCTGAAGGTTCGAGTTGCCAAACGTCAGCCTCGAAACCTTAATGACTTGGAGAAGATCTGCAAAGAGGAGTGGGACAAAATCCCTCCTGAGATGTGTGCAAACCTGGTGGCCAACCACAAGAAACGTCTGACCTCTGTGATTGCCAACAAGGGTTTTGCCACCAAGTACTAAGTCATGTTTTGCAGAGGGGTCAAATACTTATTTCCCTCATTAAAATACAAATCAATTTATAACATTTTTGACATGCGTTTTTCTGGATTATTCTGTTATTCTGTCTCTCCCTGTTCAAATAAACCTACCATTAAAATTATAGACTGATCATGTCTTTGTCAGTGGGCAAACGTACAAAATCAGCAGGGGATCAAATACTTTTTTCCCTCACTGTGTATGTATGTATGTATGTATGTATGTATGTATGTATGTATGTATATATGTATATATATATATATATATATATATATATATATATATATATAATATATATATATATATATATATTACAAATAAACCAAACATTGACCCTTGCCTTCCTCTCTCAGGCTCTTGCTGACCTGGTCCAAACCCACCTGAGGTCAGACGAGCCCTGCTCCCGTCAGCTCACCCTGCGCTGCCCACTGTGTACCAACCCCACCTGCGGAGCAACCAAGGCCTTCTTCGCCAATCAGAAATGACCCTCCTCCTCCTCAAACCATCTACTAGTGTTGCAAACTGCAGGTTACTATCTCAAAAGTCCTGGTTTCCCTGAAATCCTACTTGGATGATTCTGAATTTCCTGTTTATTTCTTCCTGATTCCTGGATTCTTCCAACCGGGATTTCCGGAAAAGCTGGGAGTTCTGAGAAAGTCACCGGAATTTTGGCACCCTACTCTCCATCCAACTGTTACTACGGGACAGAGCACACGTTTCTAAGTAACCACCATAAGAAGAAGCAGACAAACTAGTAAACAAGCTGTCAGTACGCACAGTGACGAGAAGAGGAGTTGCACTTATTTTGTCCCCCAGCCGCTCGCTTACATTCCATCCGTTGAATCCCTGGAAAACTAGAATCCTTTCAAAGATGAAGAGAAACTGTATCCTTTCTCACCTGGTGCTTGTCCAGTTGGTTGTACGCCAATGCTCTGGGACAGTTGTGAAGCGTGCTCCCCCTCCATTCTGGTATGTCATCCACGGTGTCTCTTTGAGACCCTCTCTGGTGTCTGGAGGACTGTGCCCTGATTTGAGACCCTCTCTGTAGTCTGGAGGACTGTGCCCTGATTTGAGACCCTCTAGTATCTCCTCTCTGTCTTTAGAGTCTCCCTGCATCCATCCTTGTAGAGCCTCTCATCCAGAGTTGATGCTCTGACCTCTCCCACCCAGCAACCTCCTCTTACCTCTCCTCTGACCTCTAATCTCTTATACCCACTTCTACAAAGTGCTGCTGCACATCTTGCCCCTGCATGAGTCCCTGTCTATCCCCGGCCGACCTCTCACCTCCCTGCTTCGGTACTGCAGAGTCCCCCATCCCTGTCTCTCCCCGGCCGGCCTCTCACCTCGCCTCACTCAGCTCTGAACCTGCTACCGGTCAAAGTCTAACTATGGTCTCCATGGCCTTGTCCACCTAACCTGAGCTGATAGCACTGTGTTATAGCTGCTGCTGTTTAGACAGACACAGACAGACAGATGCTTAGCGACTAGCATGCTTCTCCTTTGTCCTCGGTCGGTCAAGCACTCAGAGTAACATGACATAACGTGCCTTTTTACACTTTCTCTTTGAACATTATGGATTCAACTCTGTGCTTTATATGTAATTTACTAAAATGTGATAATTACCAGGGTCGTGTTCATCAGGGCACACCGTAACTAAACAAGAAAATGAGTGTTTCATATTGGACAAGTTCGGAGAGTACGCCTCTGTTTCGGGCATATTCTTCCGTTAACGTGCCTACTGAACACAATCCAGATTCTAATGTATTTAAGAAGTCATCAACCATGTTGAAGAATCTTGATGTATACGAATTGAGGTTTGTTTTTAGATGTGTGGATACCATAGTGTAATAAGACATTATACAATGGCATTGTTGAATACTCGTGTCTGATTTGGCTTGAAGGACATTCTAGAGCGTGCATTATTTCCCTATAACGCATGGCGTATCAGCACGGTAGAATTCAATGGCTTTAGTTCATTCTTACATGTTCTATGTTTTGAGTTTGCTTTTGAAAGCAAAAGTCGATTTTAAAACATTGGCAGTGTTGAATTCTATTTTCATAATAGCAAGTTAGAACTGATGGTTGGGTTAGCTAAAGGAGGAAGTCTGTTTGTTTGGTTACCACGGCAACTACTGTAGCTATCCAGTAAACCTGCTAGCTATGTCAGTGGATGTTGAACACATTTCCACTGGCAAATGTGTTAAATTTGAGCCATGGTATAAAAGGGATAATCAACTCGGCTCTCTGCGTTCTCTGAGAAATAATGCTACTCTGTTGAAGGTTAATTCCACTCTGCTAGCACGTCGTGGAACACACCTTCCACGTCATTATTTTCCGTAGATCGCTTAGCCCTCATTGATTATCCCTTACAGATATGATGTGTATATGTATGAGATGCCACTTCATGTTACATCATTGTCATTTTTTTGTGGTTGTTTTATTTATTTGTCATATATTTTTACTGGAATACAACATTAACAACAAGTCTTCCATCAAATCTAATAAAATGGACAACATGAAAACATTTGCATCATTTCATCAAAGATCTTCAGCAACCCAGTCCTACATCTGGAGGGGATGGGCTATTAGAGGAGGGGGGGGGGGGGGGGGAGGGGATGGGCTATTAGAGGAGGGGGGGGGGGGGGGGGGATGGGCTATTAGAGGGGGGGGGGGGGGGGGATGGGCTATTAGAGGAGGGGGGGGGGGGGGATGGGCTATTAGAGGAGGGGGGGGGGATGGGCTATTAGAGGAGGGAGGGGGGATGGGCTATTAGAGGAGGGAGGGGGGGGATGGGCTATTATAGGGGGGATGGGCTATTAGAGGAGGGAGGGGGGGATGGGCTATTAGAGGGGGGAGGGGGGATGGGCTATTAGAGGAGGGAGGGGGGATGGGCTATTAGAGGGGGAGGGGGGATGGGCTATTAGAGGAGGGAGGGGGGGTAGGCTATTAGAGGAGGGAGGGGGGATGGGCTATTAGAGGGGGAGGGGGGATGGGCTATTGGAGGGGGGTGGGCTATTAGAGGGGGGAGGGGGGGTGGGCTATTAGAGGAGGGAGGGGGATGGGCTATTAGAGGGGGGAGGGGGGATGGGCTATTAGAGGGGGGAGGGGGGATGGGCTATTAGAGGAGGGAGGTGGGATGGGCTATTAGAGGAGGGAGGGGGGATGGGCTATTAGAGGGGGGATGGGCTATTAGAGGGGGGGATGGGCTATTAGAGGGGGGATGGGCTATTAGAGGGGGGATGGGCTATTAGAGGAGGGAGGGGGGTGGGCTATTAGAGGAGGGAGGGGGGTGGGCTATTAGAGGAGGGAGGGGGGTGGGCTATTAGAGGAGGGAGGGGGGGGTGGGCTATTAGAGGAGGGAGGGGGGTGGGCTATTAGAGGAGGGAGGGGATGGGCTATTAGAGGAGGGAGGGGGTGGTGGGCTATTAGAGGAGGGGGGGGGGGGCTATTAGAGGAGGGAGGGGGATGGGCTATTAGAGGAGGGAGGGGGGTGGGCTATTAGAGGAGGGATGGGGGGGTGGGCTATTAGAGGAGGGAGGGGGGGGTGGGCTATTAGAGGAGGGAGGGGGGGTGGGCTATTAGAGGAGGGAGGGGGGGTGGGCTATTAGAGGAGGGAGGGGGATGGGCTATTAGAGGAGGGAGGGGGGAGGGGCTATTAGAGGGGGGGAGAGGTGGATGAGGAAGTGTGTGTGTGTTCAGCAGCAGGGTATTGAGAGGTGAGGAGGAATGAAATGAGAGAATGAGTGTCCAGGCCAGAGTGGATTGACTGAAGGTGGGATTGGAGAGAACGGGGTGGTGGACCCGGCCGAGTAGGGGAGGAAACGGGGTGGTGGACCCGGCCGAGGAGGGGAGAAAAGGGGGTGGTGGACCCGGCCGAGTAGGGGAGGAAAGGGGGTGGTGGACCCGGCCGAGTAGGGGAGGAAACGGGGTGGTGGACCCGGCCGAGTAGGGGAGGAAACGGGGTGGTGGACCCGGCCGAGTAGGGGAGGAAACGGGGTGGTGGACTCGGCCGAGTAGGGGAGGAAAGGGGGTGGTGGACCCGGCCGAGTAGGGGAGGAAAGGGGGTGGTGGACCCGGCCGAGTAGGGGAGGATACGGGGTGGTGGACCCGGCCGAGTAGGGGAGGAAACGGGGTGGTGGACTCGGCCGAGTAGGGGAGGATACGGGGTGGTGGACCCGGCCGAGTAGGGGAGGAAACGGGGTGGTGGACTCGGCCGAGTAGGGGAGGAAAGGGGGTGGTGGACCCGGCCGAGTAGGGGAGGAAAGGGGGTGGTGGACCCGGCCGAGTAGGGGAGGAAACGGGGTGGTGGACCCGGCCGAGTAGGGGAGGAAAGGGGGTGGTGGACCCGGCCGAGTAGGGGAGGAAACGGGGTGGTGGACCCGGCCGAGTAGGGGAGGAAAGGGGGTGGTGGACTCGGCCGAGTAGGGGAGGAAAGGGGGTGGTGGACCCGGCCGAGTAGGGGAGGATACGGGGTGGTGGACCCGGCCGAGTAGGGGAGTAAAGGAGGGGAGGTTATGAGATTAGGAGTTACAACAATAACTGGGAGAAGATGTGCCAGACATGCATTTCATGGTTCTCCATTTCACCCGTAACATATGTGATTGATTCTTCGTGATAGATTGAATGCTTGTAATAACATGTCACCTTTTATGCAACAATGGTCTAGCTCTGGTCCAGGGCGTTTAGGTGTGTCTTTGTGATGCTGAGCTGCACATAAACCCCATGGACCAGAGCTAAGAAGGAGCTATCCTTCTCCTGTTCTATGGAAGAGGTTCACCGTCACTGGACTGACCATCACTCTGACACTGAGACAAACAAGCTTCTGAATAATGGATGTACATTGTACAGTGTATTCAACAGGACTTCCATAGACTCAACAAATGCTAGTATCGCTGTTAACCGTCTAGACTTTGGGATCTGCTGTAGCCTTGGAAACCATAAGGGATTGTTCATATAAAGACTTTACAACGGAACAGCCTCCAACTGTGAACAGAGAGCTGCTTCTCTAATATTTCCAAGTTCTCTTGGCGTTTTTTCGACTGTGAATAGTGGAGGGATGTTGCCAGATTGGAGCCTCTTGATTGCCAGATTGGAGCCTCTTGATTGCCAGATTGGAGCCTCTTGATTGCTAGATTGGAGCCTCTTGATTGCCAGATTGGAGCCTCTTGATTGCTAGATTGGAGCCTCTTGATTGCCAGATTGGAGACTGTTGATTCTTCTCTGTGTACAGACTGCGTCACCGTGGAGGAAGCAGGCAGGGCTAACATTTGTTCAGTTATTCTGATGGATGTTTCGGTACATATGTAGACATTCATTAATGTGTTATCTATGTTATTTGAAAAATTAATGTTTGATGCATTTGTCAAACGTTTCAAATTTTTGTCGTGTGCACTAGGACAGTGAAATGCCCTTCTAGCTTGCTCTTTCCCAACAATGCAGTAATCAATATCAGTAGTACTATAAAAAAATAATAGTAAAGTCAAGTAGAACAACCCAAGAAATAGAATTAAGAACACGAGAAAGTAAGATGTTAAATACGGGGGTCAGTTCCAAAACCATATTTACAATGTGCAGGGATACTGGAGTGATAGAGGTAGATACTGTATGTATAGGGGTGAGGTGACTAGGCATCAGAAAATATGATTAACAGAGTAGCAGCAACATATATGATGATTGTATGTGAGTGTGTGTAGAGGCAGTATGAATGTGTGTGTGTGTGTGTGAGTGTGCATAGAGACAAAAATAAAATAGAAGGGTCAATGCAGATCAATCAATCAAATGTATTTATAAAGCCCTTTTTACGTAGTCTTCTGTAATTCAGTTGGTAGAGCATGGCGTTTGCAACACCAGTGTAGTGGACTTGATTCCTGGGACCACCCATATATAAAATATATGCACACGACTGTAAGTCACATTGGATAAAAGCGTCTGCTAAATGGAATATATTATTATTATATTACATCAGCAGATGTCACAAAGTGCTTATACAGAAACCCAGCCTATAACCCCAAACAGCAAGCAATGCAGATGTACAGTGCCTTGCAAAAGTATTCATCTCCCTTGTCGTTTTTCCTATTTTGTTGCATTACAACCTATAATTTAAATGGTTTTTTATTTGGATTTCATGTAATGGACATACGCAAAATAGTCCAAATTGGTGAAGTGAAATGAAAAAAATAACTAGTAATTTTTTTCTAAAAATAAATAACGGAAAGGTGGTGCGTGCATATGTGTTCACCCCCTTTGCTATGAAGCCCCTAAATAAGATCTGGTGCAACCAATTACCTTCAGAAGTCACATAATTAGTTAAATAAAATCCACCTGTGTGCAATCTAAGTGTCACATGATCTGTCACATGATCTCAGTATATATACACCTGTTCTGAAAGGCCCCAGAGTCTGCAACACCACTAAGCAAGAGGCACCACCAAGCAAGCAGCACCATGATGACCAAGGAGATCTCCAAACAGGTCAGGGACGAAGTTGTGGAGAAGTACAGATCAGGGTTGGGTTATAAAAAAATATCAGAAACTTTTAACATCCCATGGAGCACCATTAAATCCATTATTAAAAAATTGAAAGAATAGGGCACCACAACAAACCTGCCAAGAGAGGGTCGCCCACAAAAACTCATGGACCAAGCAAGGAGGGCATTAATCAGAGAGGCAACAAAGAGACCAAAGATAACCCTGAAGGAGCTGCAAAGCTCCACAGCGGAGATTGGAGTATCTGTCCATAGGACCACTTTAAGCGGTACACTCCACAGAGCTGGGCTTTACGGAAGAGTGGCGAGAAAAAAGCCATTGCTTAAAGAAAAAAATAAGCAAACACGTTTGGTGTTCGCCAAAAGGCATGTGGGAGACTCCCCAAACATATGGAAGAAGGTACTCTGGTCAGATGAGACTAAAATTGAGCTTTCTGGCCATCAAGGAAAACGTTATGTCTGGCGCAAATCCAACACCTCTCATCACCCCAAGAACACCATCCCCACAGTGAAGCATGATGGTGGCAGCATCATGCTGTGGGGATGTTTTTCATCAGCAGGGACTGGGGACCTGGTCAGAATTGAAGGAATGATGGTTGGCGCAAAATAAAAGGAAATTCTTGAGGGAAACCTGTTTCAGTCTTCCAGAGAATTGAGACTGGGACGGAGGTTCATCTTCCAGCAGGACAATGACCCTAAGCATACTGCTAAAGCAACACTCGAGTGGTTTAAGGGGAAACATTTAAATGTCTTGGAATGGCCTAGTCAAAGCCCAGACCTCAATCCAATTGAGAATCTGGGGTATGACTTAAAGATTGCTGTACACCAGCGGAACCCATCCAACTTGAAGGAGCTGGAGCAGTTTTGCCTTGAAGAATGGGCAAAATCCCAGTGGCTAGATGTGCCACGCTTATAGAGACATACCCCAAGAGACTTGCAGCTGTAATTGCTGCAAAAGGTGGCTCTACAAAGTATTGACTTTGGGGGGGGGGTGAATAGTTATGCACGCTCAAGGTTTCTGTTTTTTTGTCTTATTTCTTGTTTGTTTCACAATAAAGAATATTTTGCATCTTCAAAGTGGTAGGTATGTTGTGTAAATCAAATGATACAAACCCCCCAAAAATCCATTTTAATTCCAGGTTGTAAGGCAACAAAATAGGATAAATGCCAAGGGGGGTGAATACTTTCGCAAGCCACTGTAGGAGCACGGTTGCTAGGAAAAACTCCCTAGAAAGGCAGGAACCTACAAAGAAACCTAGAGAGGAACCAGGTACTGAGGGGTGGCCAGTCCTCTTCTGGCTGTGCCGGGTGGAGATTATAACAGTACATGGCCATTAAGGCCAGATTATTCTTCAAGATGTTCAAATGTTCATAGATGACCAGCAGGGTCAAATAATAATCACAGTGGTTGTAGAGGGTGCAACAGGTCAGTACCTCAGGAGTAAATGTCAGTTGGCTTTTCATAGCCAAACGTTCAGAGGTCGAGACAGCAGGTGCGGTAGAGAGGGAGATAGAGAGGGAGGGAGAGCGAGAGAGGGAGAGGGTTTGATTCCTGGGACTACCCATATATAAAATCTACCCACATGACTGTGTCGCTTTTAACTCCAACGCTGTTCCTGGAGAGATACCCTCCTTTTCACTCCAACCCCAGTTGTAACTAACCTGATTCAGTTTATCAACCAGCTAATTATTAGAATCAGGAGTGCTAGATTAGGGTCCTGTAGGTTTTAACTCCAACCCTGTTCCTGAGAGAGAACTCCAACCCCAGTTGTAACTAACCTGATTCAGCTTACCAACCAGCTAATTATTAGAATCAGGTGCACTAAATTACGGTTGGAGTGAAAACCTACAGGACCGTAGCTCTCCAAGAACAGGGTTGGAGAGCCCTGGTATAAACAGATACATATTTTCCTACCACCCCATCTTACCTGTGCTCTACCCATCAGGTAATAGAAAGACTATGTCGCCTGATAAGGTGAAGGGTGGATGTTGCCCTAGCAACCAGGAGCCTAGACGCAAGGCCTTAAGCTAATGTGATTGTGGAATTGACAGGAATATACAGTGCATTCAGAAAGTAATCAGACCCCTTGACTTTTTCCACATTTTGTTACGTTACAGTCTTATTCTAAAATATATTTTTTATTTTTGTCTTCTCATCAATCTACACACAGTACCCCATAATGAAAGAGCAAAAACAGGTTTTTAGAAATGTTTGCTAATTTATTAAAAAATAAAAAACTGAAATATTACATTTACATAAGTATTCAGACCCTTTACTCAGTACTTTGTTGAAGCACCTTTGGCAGCGATTACAGCCTCGAGTCTTCTTGGGTATGACGCTACAAGCTTGGCACACCTGTATTTGCCGAGGTTCTTCCATTCTTCTCTGCAGATCCTCTCAAGCTCTGTCAGGTTGGATGGGGAGCGTTGCTGCACAGTTATTTTCAGGTCTCTCCAGAGATGTTTCGATCGGGTTCAAGTCCGGGCTCTGGCTGGGCCACTCAAGGACATTCAGAGACTTGTCCCGAAGCCACTCCTGCGTTGTCTTGGCTGTGTGCTTAGGGTAGTTGTCCTGTTGGAAGGTGAACCTTCGCCCCAGTCGGTCCTGAGCGCTCTGGAGCAGGTTTTCATCAAGGATCTCTCTGTACTTTGCTCCGTTCATCTTTCCCTCGCTCCTAACTAGTCTCCCAGTCCCTGCCGCTGAAAAACATCCCCACAGCATGATGCTGTCACCACAATGCTTCACCGTAGAGATGGTGCCAGGTTTCCTCCAGACGTGACGCTTGGCATTCAGGCCAAAGAGTTAAATCTTGGTTTCATCAGACCAGAGGATCTTGTTTCTCATGGTCTGAGAGTCCTTTAGGTGCCTTTTGACAAACTCCAAGCGGGCTGTGCCTTTTACTGAGAAGTGGCTTCCGTCTTGTCACTCTACCATAAAGGCCTGATTGGTGGAGTGCTGCAGAGATGGTTGTCCTTCTGGAAGGTTCTCCCATCTCCACAGAGGATCTCTGGAGCTCTGTCAGAGTGACCATCTGGTTCTTGGTCACCTCCCTGACCAAGGCCCTTCTCCCCCGATTGCTCAGTTCGGTCGGGCGGCCAGCTCTATGAAGAGTCTTGGTGTTTCCGAACATCTTCCATTTAATGAGGGAGGCCACTGTGTTCTTGGGGACCTTCAATGCTGCAGAAATATTTTGGTACCCTTCCCCAGATCTGTGCCTCGACGCAATCCTGTCTCTGAGCTCTACGGACAATTCCTTCGAATTAATGGCTTGGTTTTTGCATTGTGGTTTCTTTATTTTGTCTTTACACAGACAAGGTTTATTTTGTCTTTACACGGACAGGGTGAAGCGGAACAACATTAACTCTGAATATTTCCTTCATTTTGATAATCATTTAATTGCTTATCAATAGGTTATCCATACGACTCCAATACAACACCACAATGTAATACCAGTTCCCAACTGTGGGCCTTTATATAGACAGGTGTGTGCCTTTCCAGATCATGTCAAATCAATTGAATTGACCACAGGTGGACTCCAATCAAGTTGTAGAAACATCTCAAGGATGATCAACGGAAACAGGATGCACCTGAGCTCAATTTCGAGTCTCATAGCAAAGGGTCTGAATACTTATGCAAATAAGGTATTTCAGGTTTTTATTTTTAATAAATTTTCAAACATTTCTAAAAACCTGTTTTCGCTTCGTCATTATGAGGTATTGTGTGTAGATTGATGAGGAAAAAATGTAATTTAATCAATTTTAGAATAAGGCTGTAACTTAACAAAATGTGGAAAAAGTCAAGGGGTCTGAATATTTTCCGAATGCACTGTATATATTTAAGGTTTAGTTTATTGTCAAGGTGTACAACATTGGCAGCTAAGGGCTGAATTGCAGTGTACAGTCCATCTAAACAAATAATTAAATTAACAAATAAAACAATGTGTCAGTTTAAGAAAAGGTTGCAGATTTGTATGTTTGAGGTGCCGTAAAGGATACAGAGAGATGGTTCTAGGTTCTCTCAGTGCTGTGCCCACGTAGTCAGCCAGGTGTTTTGTGACTGCTGGTGCTTGACCTTTGACCTTTTTCGTTGTGCTATTCTTGGGCATTGCTGTTGTAATTTTTTGTTCAATGCAGGTCACCGTCTGGATGAGAGGATGCGTTTTTATGTAAGTGCATTGTAGATACAGAACTGTGTGGGTCATTCCACGAAATGAGGGCCTTTTGCACCCTTTGATATTTTAAGTAGAAATGATTCATCAATATTGAATTTTAAAGCCTGTTATATTAAATGAAGTTCCCTTTAATATAGATCACATGGAAAATTCTATCAATCTGATTTTTCATATGGAGAAAGACTTAACCCCAACATTTCTCCCAAGTTTTCACCGTCATTGTAAAGCCCTAGTTATTATGTTGAAGTCATTTCTGGCGATTATGATTTATTTTAATGTGATTAGTGATTCAGTTAAAGGTTTATCCCCCAAAAAAAGTCCCTCATTTTAAAGTCAACCCTGTTACGTGAACTGAACTCTCGTTTCAATACGGTGAAACTATTCCTTTTTAAAGATTTTTGTTTCAAAATAAACATTGAACGTCTTACAGTTCAACCCCTAGCGTAAAAGCAGGTGAGCTGGTTTGACTCTTTCTGGCCATTTTCTGGTGTTTGTGGTGGAAATCGAGCTTAACATTGTCAACCCTGTTACCCATAGAAATCACAATCAAATCAAATGTTATTTGTCACGTGCTTCGTAAAACTACAGGTGTAGACTAACGGTGAAATGCTGACTTACAGTACGGGTCTTTTTGCAGAGTTAAAGATACAATAGAAATAGTGACACGAGGAATAAACTCACAGTGAATAATTAATAAATATAACGAGTAAAAAAATAACATGGCTATATACAGGGAGTACCAGTACCGAGTCCATGTGCAGGGGTACGAGGTAATTGAGATAGCTATATTTCTAGATAGACTGGCTAGAAATGTTTAAACAATGTAGTTTTTTTGGGGTGATGCTTGCATTCAATTGCCCCTCTATCCTGTTGCACACAACAAGCTTCCATTCCTCCTGTCACAAGGGGATTTATAGCTGATTTAAGATTAAATCGTCAACCCTGTTACTGTCAACACTGTTACGGTCAACCCTGTTATGGTCAACCCTCTTACTTTACTTGGTACTGAATAGGCTCTTACTATAGTCATTATTTAACTTCTTGAGATGGGAAAACATGTATTTTATTAAGTTGAACATGACAGTGTTAAAATTAGGTGAAACAAAACGTTTTTTTTCTCACCAAGTTACACTGATCAAAAGGCACCCAAAGGGCGGCAGGTAGCTTAGTGGTTAAGAGCATTGTGCCAGTAACCGAAAGGTCGCTGGTTCTAATCCCCGAGCCGACTAGGTGAAAAATCTGTCGATGTGCCCTTAAGCAAGGCACTTAACCTTAATTGCTCCTGTAAGTCGCTCTGGATAAGAGCGTCTGCTAAATGACGTAAATGTAAATGTAATGTGGAAAGACCCTAATAATAGTCCCCTTAACGACCTCAACTGTTTTCAAAAGGCCATCTCACATGGACAATAATTAAATAGAACACTAATGTATGATATATAATATGTTGATATCATATTGTACTGTGTGTGTATCTCCATGGACCCTCATAGTAGAAAGACAGGAGGCAGAGACTGAATGTGAAGAAATCAAAAAGGGTGTGTTCGTAAATTCAATCTGGAGTGGCAGAGTGGCTCAGAGTGCTCTCAGGGCGTTCATAAATTCAGAGCGTTTCGGCTCTCGGAGCGTTCAGAGCGCTACCGGACGCTCTGGCGGAGGAGTAGGGTTGATCCGAGCCGTTCTGACCTCACAACGGCAGTCAAGCACACAAGCTAACTGGCTAACGTTGGCTAGCTTTCTAGCTACTTCCAGAAAGAACACCTCACTGATCATTTTACTCTTCCAAGCAGAGCTGATTAGGCTGTTTTCATGTTATCTAGAGCGTTGGTGACTATAACTGTGCTGCTGGCAACAATTTAATTACGCTTTTTTGCCGACTGGTGTTGAGCGTTCGTAAATTCATCAGTTATTTTGCGCTCTGGCACACTCAGACGAATTTACGAAAGACAGGCGGCAGAGACTGAATGTGAAGAAATCAAAGACAGGCGGCAGAGACTGAATGTGAAGAAATCAAAGACAGGCGGCAGAGACTGAATGTGAAGAAATCAAAGACAGGCGGCAGAGACTGAATGTGAAGAAATCAAAGACAGGCGGCAGAGACTGAATGTGAAGAAATCAAAGACAGGCGGCAGAGACTGAATGTGAAGAAATCAAAGACAGGCGGCAGAGACTGAATGTGAAGAAATCAAAGACAGGCGGCAGAGACTGAATGTGAAGAAATCAAAGCAGTTTATTTGATATTAATAGCAGAATATACAACACTACCATTTGATGATAGTGGGGATAAAAAACTAAAACTGAGATACCGGGAGAAAAAAAAATGTATTTAGCATGATGCCTACAAAACAAGAATGCAATGTAAAGCAGCAAATATAAACAGCGCACAAACACACCGATGAATCATCTGAGAAAGGACTGGGATGTTGGTCAAATGTTTTAAAGTGCCCATTACATCGACAACTTGAACATGATTAAAGCTCCAATGTGTGCAGTCGTACACGTGACACCGATAGTTGGTATTTTCATCATTACCTTTTTACCTGTTTTTTGTTTTTTTTGTTTTTTTTACACCTAATAATATTGCACAGATGAGAGGCACAAATACTATTTTGAAGTCCTACCTATTTTGTAGGGTAGGGATCATATACCAAGGTTCAGAAAGAATCCAGACCCTATATGTATTGTTTGCTCAAATTGAAAAGGGAAACTACTGAAATACATGCAAACAGATATAAGTATGACAATCTGAACGTATGGCTCTTCTCAGTTGTGTAAATATTTCACAGATTTAAACTGTGTTGGGAAGTTATTTTGAGTTGAGTTGAGTTGAGTGACCAGTCAGATGATCGAGAACATGAAACAACTCTAGAACTCCAGATGAATGTATAGTATCTGTAGGTGAATGTGAAGATTGTGGTCCTCTGTAGCTCAGCTGATAGAGCACGGCGCTTGTAACGCCAGTGTAGTGGGTTCGATCCCCGGGACCACCCATACCTACAAATATATGCACACATGACTGTAAGTCGCTTTGGATAAAAGCGTCTGCTAAATGGCATATTATATTATAAGATAGCTGTGCTGTTACCTTCCAGACTTGCTCCATATAAATTAATTTAGCCATAACGTATTTAGGTTTTTTGGTATTGGTATTCATCACATCGACTCATCTCAGTCTTACCTGGTAAAATAAAGGTATAAATGTATAAAACAAAATATTACCCCGTCAATGCACATCATGCTAGAGTATTTATTTGACTTGTTAATATCACATTAGTTGTTCCTTTTCATTAGGCCGTACTGTATCAAAGGGCATGGATTTGAGATCACTGCCTCAGTCTTTATGTCCCACTACAGAAATCACTTCTAGCAATATTAGGCAGTAGGACACTCCCTGCCCAGCAATCTGTCAGTATCCATGACACCAGATTATTATAAATGCTGTGGTCTCATCGACACAGGTGGAGTGAATGATGTGTGTTTTAAAGCAGTTGAATTGTTCTACGGTAGTCCGGTGATTCAGGCCCAATACATTCTTGCTATCTCTTTGTTCAAAATGCTTAAATTCAAAGGAAAGAAAGAAAACTAATGGATTATTTTAAACAGTCTTATCTTTTCTCCTTGTCTTGAGAAGTAAACTGCAGAATTTGGGCGGCAGGTAGCTTAGTGGTTAAGAGCGTTGTGCCAGTAACCGAAAGGTCGCTGGTTCTAATCCCCAAGCCGACTAGGTGAAAAATATGTCGATGTGCCCTTGAGCAAGGCACTTACCCCTAATTGCTCCTGTAAGTCGCTCCCAGAGCGTCTGCTAAAATGTAAACTGAAACGTTTCAGTCTGATTTGAGCATCTCTATTTGAGACATGGAACAAAACATGTATACAATAATTATCATCTGAAAAATGCTTTTTGGTTTTCAAGTCATGAGGACAAATCATATGGATAAGACCATTGTGATTTCTTTATTTTGTCTTTACACAGACAGGGTTTATTTTGTCTTTACACAGACAGGGTAAGCGGAACAACATTAACTGAATATTTCCTTCATTTTGATCATCATTTAATTGCTTATCAATAGGTTATCCATACGACTCCAATACAACACCACAATTTAATACCAGTTCCCATTTGTGTTCCAACCAATTAAAATAAAGAAAAAATCATGATTTTGTTTTACAAAAACAAAAACACCAACATAAACAAATCAGTAGAAATCTACAGAAAATGTAAAATGCATACTGTATAATTGTACTTTGGGATAGACAGCATATTGGCTTTGTTTTGATCTTTGGAATTAAGCTTTTGCTTAGTTAGAATATTCAACCACTACCACTCAGGCTAGCCTGGTTCCAGGTCTGTTTGTGTTCTATATTCAACTCCTATGGTGGTTGTCACAAACAGACCTGGAACCGGGCTTCTCAGTCACCTCCTGTGAGGTCATCCTTTCCAGGTGTAGTTCCTGGTATCATCAGATTGTAACACCACCATGCCTTTGGTCTGACCACACTGCTCTCTAGTACCCTTTTCACACTGTCACGCCGACCTAAACCAACCAGGCCAGTACAACTCGGGCTCAGTTCGGTTCGGCTCAGTTGTGTGAAAATGCTTACAAAAGGACCCTTACTGAGCCAATGTATGTTACGTTCCATCACGCATAGATACATAGAGAGAATCCAACGGTGGACAGGGAGATTGATTGATCGAAAGTGTTCTGAAAAGTTATTGTTCAACATTCTCATGTTCTACTAAATTAACGAGTGTAGACTGACCTCTGACCCCTGCGGTCATCAGACTGTCTGAACCTTCACCTCCGACCCCTGAGGTAGGCTAGTGGCCTTGCTGTTGATCTCTCTACGAGGTGGTTTTTACCCAGTTAGGAACAGAGTAGAGTATAATCACTTCATCCTAAACTCATTTGTGGTCGGATAATAGGGTTTTATTTGTCAGTCAGCTAAGCCGGAAGTTGAAACAGAGGCATAGATTGTCGCACAGTATCTTCTGTGACGTCATGAAGTTGAGGCTTTTCTGTAACATCGTTTGAAAGAGGATTATTCTGCTGTGTTTTCAGGTCTGTTGTTGTTGGTTAAATACTACATGGTTTGTCCATCGATGTCAAATTCTACGCTGTGTAAGTTGCTACACATGGCTATATCAGAGTTGTGGACTACTGTCTCAAATCGGCCTCAAAACAGGTTTCTAATAAATTCTATGTATCTGTCACCCTTACAGTATGTTAACAGTTAGCCTTGTGTTCATAACCTTCTACTCTGAATATGGACCCTTCAGCTTATTCACCTATTACCCAGAGGGTCCACTATGTGGGGGGGGGGGGGGGGGGGGGGGGAATATACACAACTGAGCCACACTCTCAGAAACCACATGCAGTCCATAGAGTGGTACGGATTCTGAACTGAAAAAGTAATTAAGTCACAATGCATTACACTGCTAGCTAATTGTAAATATATTCATGCATAAAATCTGGGCTATAGCACTGTTGTTTGGCAGTTGCTAATTGTAATGCTACACTTCAACACAGAAGAATAGGTCATAAGACAAAGAAGGAAACATTTACAAAATGGTGGTGAGAAACTAGAACAGAATAACAGTTTTTCTTTTTTTTTCTTCTTTTTTTTTTACATTGTAACATGTAAACTGTGGGCTCATTCTGCAACTATCCCCAATCCAGAAAGCTGAGCGAATAACCGGAGCCCCTCCAACAACAAAATAAAAACAGAAACAATTAAAAACTCAAACCACAAAAGATGAAAAAAATTGTCACATTTAACAAGAGAGCATAAGACAAGCATTTGTTTTTGGTAAGCGCACCTCTTCAACTATTACGAAAATCACAACTTAAAATGTATAAAGCTTTTTTTGTTTGTTTGTCTCGTAAAGTCACAGAAAAGAACCAAAAGAAGAGCAAAGTGAATAATTTATTACATACGCTAGAATAACATTACCCTAACCACTAGTATCTCTGAGGTATATCTGAGAACATTAAGGAGAGCACGGTCTGCGCTGTTGACATGCCACAACTTTTTATTTTATTTTTTATTTAAAGCTTTGCAACCATTTGGTAGAGTAAGAAGGATAGAAGAGGAGGGGAAACAGATAGATTTGGAAAGCCTTTGGTATCATTTCTCTTTTGTCGTTCGCTCAGTGATTGCATTGCAAAGCACCACAGAGCCGGACTAATACACTGTCCACTAGTCAACAACGTGACGGCCGGCTAGACGCTGAGGTATTCACAGGAATAAAAGTCTAGACTTTCGCTTAGGTTCAAGCAAGGCACTCGTCTCATGGTTATCTCATACTTTGCAACAAACGCCTGTTTTTACGTCTTTGTTAAAGCAGCCCCATTTGGAAAACTAATATAGCTGGCTGAATATAGGCCTCTAACCCAATTAGTAATATAGGCCTCTAACCCTATTAGTAATATAGGCCTATAAGCCTATCATATCAACTCTAGAGAGAGAATCCATTGGACTCAGTATTGTCATATGGTCCCAGGAGTCTCACATCAACTGCTGCCACTCCCATCTCTTAAGTCTATTTGCATATATAGATGTCATCATGTGATATATGCTACATTGTATAGGCTACACGTAGATGACCTCCTGTACTTTCATAACTGACAATTGTCCCAAGTTCCAACTAGATTGAACATTATTTATCTCTCTCATTTCTACTCCATATTATTTTTTCCAAACAGGAGCTAGACAATGATTAGTATAATGCTGTGTTCGTAACCAAGTGGGAAGTGGGAATTTTCTCACATACAACTGGGAAAACTCCACTTGAAGGCCCCTTCCAACTGTTAATTACTATTGGGAACCAAACTCGTCCCTGAGTTCCCACTTACATTTACATTTTACATTTTAGTCATTTAGCAGACGCTCTTATCCAGAGCGACTTACACTTCTCCCACATGGTGACCTCTGACATCACCTACTAAGAGAATGGCCTCTATAACAGCATTTCCGGCAGTTAAATGCAACAACAAAACATTATTTATAAAAAGCTATCTATTAATATGGTTTTTGAACACTATAATTTACGTAGCTTGTTGGCCATTAGCCAATCTGCGTTTCTCAACGAGTTCAAAGCACGTGAACGCATCCAACTGGTATTTACGACTTAACAACTGGTAAATTCCCACCTCCCACTTGGTTACGAACACACAATTAGTCCCAAGGAGTACACTACTGCTATAATTATTATTACAGGTGTTCTGTTTTGTCGAACCAGAATGCATCAGGGTTACATTTTGGTATGCATCTTTCAGAGAGGCCTTTCACCAGTGCCTTTGGTTTCTTTGTATTGAGGTTTCTTTGGTTTGGTTTGGTTTAAATCACAACGTTGCACTGAAACAATAGGCAGGGAGGAGGATTGTGGCTTTGGATGTCCATTTACAGTATATTTTCATTGCTTTATTTCCATTAAGTCTGATTGTTAGGATTGATACTTGGGGATTGAGGGAAGCATTTCAAACGTATGGACTGTAACCTTCTTTTCTCAGGAACTAGGAATTTCACAGGAAATATTTATTAAATATTATATAACTTAATATATAATTTCAGTTTGATAAGATGGACACCGTGTTTTTGGCTAATCATTCTGACTCTTCTGTGGTTGTAGATTCAGAAACATATGTTTTTCCGGCAATGCTTATTTGGTCGTTACATTTTTTTTTTTAATCAAGGCGAAACGTCAATCCCAAGATGTCTGGGAAATATAGTTGTGTATATATGTTCTTTATGCAGAGTATGTAGATGCATTTTGTCCATCAGAGTAACCAGCCCCTAGGCTGCCTCAATGCTTTAGTGCAAAACGGCGTTGGTTTTGACACATGTGTACTGTGATCTGGTGAAGGGCTTTCTGAAACACAGCACTGATCATACATCCCCAACACACACCCTCACCTTCCCTAACCACAACACACACCCTCACCTTCCCTAACCACAACACACACCTTCACCTTCCCCCTTACACCTGTTAGTGTATGGGAGGAGAAGGCATGCGCTGGAGAGAGCAAGAGAAAAGACGGGAGAGGGAAGGAGAAAGAGAGCGAGAGACAATTTCAAAATGAAAGCATGAGCCAAGCGCAGACCGTACTAGAGAAAAAAAAATCTTTGGTATCTTTGGTTTCATCAAGACGATTAAAATGACAAATGGAAAGGTCAGTGAGGTAGCCTCTTTGGTTCTCACTATAGAAATAGAACAATTTTTACACACACACAAGTCAGTCTTGGAAGCAGCTTGTTTAAGGGAATCCTCTGTTTTCCTTCTAACAAGTAAAACAACGATCAACCTCTCAAATGTTCCAGTTATCTTTGGTGAGTCTGTCTGTCTCAATCAACGTGTGGCCCTGTCCTATCAGTGGCACAAACATCAGTCTGAAATGCATTGCTTGTCCATCATGGTAAGCAGAATAATGCAAATAAATTAATTAATAATAAATCACAGAAGAAAAAACCGATGCAGTGCTCATTCATTATCTTTTCATCAACATATTGTTTTCATCAGGAAGAATAAAGTTAAAGAAAAAAATCTATATAGGAAAGAGATTGAACTAAATTAGTTATAATAATATAGTGGCGATATTCATCATTACAACTACTGACATTACTACATTTTTTAAACATTGTTCTGTCATTATCAACTAAACAATTAAACACCCTCTGTGGCTTTTTAAAGTCACGCTAACTAATCATAAATGAATGGGGGTAAGACATAAGCACTGCATCTTTGATGCTCTAACATTCTTAAATACCATAAATATTCATCCAAACAATTACATCTAATTAAATAACATTAAATCATTAAGTAAAAAAACTGTCATGTGTACTAACACACCTCTTAAATAAATAGTTTGACAAGCGTCATCAAACGAAAACAGGACAAACAATGTAAACTTTGGCAAGCTAATCATGGTAAAGGGTTCCACGGGAGATTTGGCAATTTAAATGAATTCTCAATTAATTAAAACAAATATAAATTACATAAATAAAATCATATATTACATAAACCTAGGAAAGACAACATAATTGTACATTAGGCACTGGCAAACGAACGTAAGTACTAAAGACAAGCAATGAAAACCTCTTTGGATTTTGGTTTCATACCCATGGTTGGTACATGTTTCTGAAGACCAGACTGTAGTGAGTATGGAAGTGGACTCCGCCAGGCTCCGAGCCTCAAGACCAGGGCTAGAACCAGGACCACGAGGACCGTGGCGGAGCATCTTTGTACTAGAAGCCTTACAGAGAGACAACTAGGAAAGGATAAAGCTATTTGACCGATATTTGAGCAGTTTCTCTCAACAGGTTGAACTGCTATTCTGTTTTGTATTTTTGATTTTGCTTATTGTGAGGAGTAGTAGAGTTAGTTTGTTTTCCCCAAAAAAGAAGTGAAGTCAAACAGGATGTGCCTATGAGCACCCAATCCCTCGGTCCCCTGATGTACCCTGCTTCACTAACATGGACGCTGGGATTCAGCAGTGGACTGGAGAGAGAGGAGAACAGATGAGATGAGAGAGAGCGGGGGGGGAGAGACAGACAGACGTGTGCAGTGTGACTGATTGTAAGTCTTGAATACAACAGCATGGTAGTTAGTGGAACTGAAAGGATCTGAGTACAACAGCATGGTAGTTAGTGGAACTGAAAGGATCTGAGTACAACAGCATGGTAGTTAGTGGAACTGAAAGGATCTGAGTACAACGGCATGGTAGTTAGTGGAACTGAAAGGATCTGAGTACAACGGCATGGTAGTTAGTGGAACTGGAAGGATTGTGGTGTGCTGTACAGCAGTTATCTTTGGTGTGTAGTTTCACATAGTTTCACAGAATCATGTTTCTCTACAGACTGCAGTGCCAGGTACACCTGAATCCCCCCCTGGCATGACGTTCCCTAGTGGCGTGGACAGATTGAGAACCGAGGTAGTCAGTGTCCAGTGAAGGGGGGAGATGGAGAGAATGTATCATACCTACTGAATCACACAGTCTCATGTTGGAGAAGGAGCGTACTCAAAAAAAAAAATCATACATACATGCAGGAATATACATGCATGTACTGGGGTAGTGGAAGCTATACAGTATGGATGCATGTATACCTATGTGACTGTATATATGGTAGACATTGTCGGGAAAATAAGCGTTGGGGGGGGAAAACTTCTGTGGGAATAATTCTGAATCTTTGGTTTTGTAGCTGATGAGGTTTTCGTTGTTGTTTTCCATTGTTTGTTGAAAAACTGCATAGGCACACGTTAAAGACAACCTTCAACTTTCAGAGACACATCATTCTGCCTTGGGAGACGGCTGCCTTGGGAGACGGCATAGCTCCCACACCTTTCCCTTTCACTCCTATCCTGCTTCCCCTTAAAAAAAAAATTTCCTGACCAATCAGAAACAGAACAAAGCTACTTCTCCGTTCCCCCCCTGATGTCTGTCCTCCTCCTCCTCCTCCTCTTCCTTCTTCTTCTTCCTCATCATCATCGCTGCTCACATTTATAATTATCATCCTCTGTAGAACAGTTAGGTGCAGAAAAAGTTTCTTTGGTTTGATTTGTCAATAAATAGAAAAAGTCTCAAGTGTCCATTTATGGTCCTTCAAGCCTTTGGCTTGCTTCTATATCACGAAAACCTGTGTTCTATGGGACAAGGGGCTGCTCACCGGACTCTTAGCTTTGGTTGTTTGATCGATGGCCGAGTTTGACATGATTGAACTCTAAAGATCTTATGTAAGGGGTTGACTTGATAGGGAGGAGGTTGTATATTAACAGAATGTGTAATATAATGCATGATTACTATTGTGTGTTGAATGGAGACCTCAACACAGGCATGTGTATATAATAATCATTGGTGTACCATACAGGTGGAGGATCAGCAGAGCAGGTAAGAAGCAGACTTGGACAGTGTCCCAAACTGCACCCTATTCCCTATATAGCACACTAAAAGTAGTGCACTATGTAGGGAATATGGTGCCATTGGGACACAGCCACACTCTTCCTGGTCTGTTTCTTTCTTAGCCTGGCTCCCAGGGTGTTGGCTGTACAAGACAGCACAACCAAATCTGGGACCCAGGCTAAGGTTGTCTGTCTGCCGTCTATAACATGCTGAGCATCCATCTGATCTGGGACCCAGGCTAAGGTTGTCTGTCTGCCGTCTATAACATGCTGAGCATCCATCTGATCTGGGACCCAGGCTAAGGTTGTCTGTCTGCCGTCTATAACATGCTGAGCATCCATCTGATCTGGGACCCAGGCTAAGGTTGTCTGTCTGCCGTCTATAACATGCTGAGCATCCATCTTCCATATCAGCGTCTGAACCTTGTCAAGAGATGGAACCGACAGGCACCGTCTTTGAGATTGTCCTCTTTTTCTATTACAAAGGCCCTGATCAGCCAAGCCAGTTCATCTCACAGAGGTCACAGACTGCTGACTGGTTCACAGAGGTCACAGACCGCTGACTGGTCCAGAGTCCTACTAGTATGTTAGTGATGAGGACATGGGTTAGTGGAGGCTAGTGGAGGCTAGTGGAGGCTAGTGGAGGATAGTGGAGGCTAGTGGAAGTTAGTGGAGGCTAGTGGAGGCTAGTGGAGGCTAGTGGAGGCTAGTGGAGGCTAGTGGAGGTTAGTGTAGGCTAGTGGAGGTTAGTGTAGGCTAGTGGAGGCTAGTGGAGGTTAGTGGAGGCTAGTGGAGGCTAGTGGAGGATAGTGGAGGCTAGTGGAGGTTAGTGTAGGCTAGTGGAGGCTAGTGGAGGCTAGTGGAGGCTAGTGGAAGTTAGTGGAGGTTAGTGGAGGCTAGTGGAGGCTAGTGGAAGTTAGTGGAGGTTAGTGGAGGTTAGTGGAGGCTAGTGGAGGCTAGTGGAGGTTAGTGGAGGCTAGTGGAGGCTTGTGGAGGCTAGTGGAGGCTAGTGGAGGTTAGTGGAGGCTAGTGGAGGCTAGTGGAGGTTAGTGTAGGCTAGTGGAGGCTTGTGGAGGCTAGTGGAAGTTAGTGGAGGTTAGTGGAGGCTAGTGGAGGATAGTGGAGGCTAGTGGAGGCTAGTGGAGGTTAGTGTAGGCTAGTGGAGGCTTGTGGAGGCTAGTGGAAGTTAGTGGAGGTTAGTGGAGGCTAGTGGAGACTAGTGGAGGCTAGTGGAGGCTAGTGGAGGTTAGTGGAGGCTAGTGGAGGCTAGTGGAGGCTAGTGGAGGCTTGTGGAAGTTAGTGGAGGTTAGTGGAGGCTAGTGGAGGCTAGTGGAGGCTAGTGGAGGTTAGTGGAGGCTAGTGGAGGCTTGTGGAAGTTAGTGGAGGTTAGTGGAGGCTAGTGGAGGTTAGTGGAGGCTAGTGGAGGTTAGTGGAGGCTAGTGGAGGCTAGTGGAAGTTAGTGGAGGTTAGTGGAGGTTAGTGGAGGCTAGTGGAGGTTAGTGGAGGCTAGTGGAGGCTAGTGGAAGTTAGTGGAGGTTAGTGGAGGTTAGTGGAGGCTAGTGGAGGTTAGTGGAGGCTAGTGGAGACTAGTGGAGGCTAGTGGAGGCTAGTGGAGGCTAGTGGAGGCTAATGGAGGCTAGTGAAGACTAGTGGAAGTTAGTGGAGGCTAGTGGAGACTAGTGGAGGTTAGTGGAGGCTAGTGAAGACTAGTGGAGGCTAGTGAAGACTAGTGGAGGCTAGTGGAGACTAGTGGAGGTTAGTGGAGGCTAGTGAAGACTAGTGGAGGCTAGTGAAGACTAGTGGAGGCTAGTGGAGGTTAGTGGAGGCTAGTGGAGACTAGTGGAGGTTAGTGGAGGCTAGTGAAGACTAGTGGAGGTTAGTGGAGGTTAGTGGAGGCTAGTGGAGGCTATTGAAGACTAGTGGAGGCTAGTGGAGACTAGTGGACTCTAGTGGAGGCTAGTGGAGGCTTGCATGGAGCTGATTGATATTGTCATTAAAATAGAATTGATGGTTACTATGTTTAGATAAACCATGTTAAGCTAGGGTAGAATAATAATTTTAGTCTTACCAGAAACCTTCTATAATACAAAGTTAGGAAACAAGGGAAATGGCTCCTCATGGGTGTGTTCCACTGTCCTACTTAATGTTTATTTGGACATGTGTGGTTTGATCGTGATTACACTATAGAGAGCATAGTACTATACTGTGTGTGTGCAAGAGTGGGTAGTATAGTAGTAGTAGTAGTAGTAGTAGTAGTAGTAGTAGTAGTAGTAGTAGTAGTAGTAGTAGTAGTCGGTGTTCATCAGCCGCTGTTTAGAAATGGCATCCTGAGTTTTCTAATATGTGAAGAACATTCTACATTGAGCTGCAGCTCCAGTTCTATTGCAAAGAAAATGTGCTTCAAGATTGTGCTCACATACTTTGCAGACCGCTACAAATGTTGAGAGAGAGCTACGTGTAGTAGTTGCTTTACACTGTAAAGAGTCAATGGTGTGTGTGTGTGTGTGTGTGTGTGTGTGTGTGTGTGTGTGTGTGTGTGTGTGTGTGTGTGTGTGTGTGTGTGTGTGTGTGTGTGTGTGTGTGTGTGTGAGAGAGTCGGTCGTGTGTGTGTGTGTCTGTCGTGTGTTGTGCTTGCATACTTGCCAGTAGCTGGTTGTGGAAAGGTCTCTCTAAGTCGTATACTCCCCTCATAAGATTATCTGATGATGTTTCAGCATCCTCTCTAATATCATGTCTCTACCTGCTGTCTATTGGTCTGTTCTCCAGTTTAAAAATCAGACTAGGGTTGCTTTCTCAAAATTCTCAGGTTTTCCAGAAATCCTGGTTGGAGGGTTCCGGATTTCCTGCTAATTCCCTCCTGATTCAGGGGAAGTTCTAACCAGGTTTTCTGGGAAAAAACAGGGAACTAGCAGACTAACTAGAGGTAGATCACATCTATACAGGATTTCTCTGCTTCTGTTCTGAGTTCCTGGGGAAAGGATTACACAACTAAATTGTAAAGCTGGCATATAAACATGGATATTGAACTAACTATTATTCCATTGACATGGGTAAGATAAATAGCTGTATATAGTCAGTCTTTTCTGCTTTTGGCATTTTTGACCTGGACTTGTGTCAACAACATTCATCCGAAATATATCACAACTTGTCTGCATCATTGGAGTTTAGAAAAGATAATACTAGGTATTTGGAGCCAAATTCTGATTGTTAATGTAAGTATTCTATATGATGATCTCAAGGAAGTCCTGTACCGGGAGATTGCTAGGACATTCTGTGGTTAATTCTTTGGTGGGTTAGCTAACCCTGTGGTTTCAATACAATACCGCATATAGATAATTTACATAATATATATATATTAGCATATTATACTTGGTCTTTGGTTTTTGGGCTAAATGTTTTGAGGGACATTATATAAAACTAGAGCAGATTAACTGTGTGTCATTATAATAAAGCTATAGTTTTCAGATAGACATTAGTCATGAATAGCCTTGGACTGGTGGTGTCATTCAGGCAGTGTGCAGGGGGTTGGATTACCCTATAGTGCTTCATCAATGTATCAATGTTTTATAAATGGATCTGATTTATTTTTGCTAAATCAGCCAGTAAACAGCCCCTTTCCTTTTTTAACTCATCCTCAAAAAGCAAAATGTAAAACGCCCCTCCTTGGTGCACTGACCAGCTGGCCCCGCCCCTCCCTCATCCCCTCACCCCACCCGTCAACCCCAACCCTCACTTAACCTTCCCCGAACCCTAACTCCCCCCCCCCCCCCCCCGCCCCCCCACCCCCCCATCGATCACACTTTGGTACAAGTGCTGGAGGCTGAGGAGGCTCCTCCCGGACTCCCCTCGTCCATCCATTTGTCCAGGCTGCGCCTGCGGGCGTTCATGAAGAAGTTGCTAACGGTGGTGAGTTCCAGTCCCAGCTGCTGAGAGATGGTCATCTGCATCTCTTTGGACGGACGCTTGTTCTCCTTGAAGATGGCCAGCAGGGTGCGACGCTGCAGGTCAGTAAAAACCAGGCGGGATTTCTTTGGTGTATTGTTCCTTTCCTTGCTTGGGTCTTGTTCTTTTCTTTTGCACGCTTTAGGAGGGAGGGAGGGAGGGAGGGAGGGAGGGAGGGAGGGAGGGAAGACAACACAGAGAGACAGGGTAGAGTGAGGAAGAAGAGAGAGAATATGTTAGTAGTCATACATAGGAATGATCCTACAGAGAGAGAGGTGAAGATGTGATGCAGTGTGATCTTGGGTGAGGTAAACACGTGTACCTGTCTTAGGTCAGTCTCAACTTATAAACTTACAACAGACCCTATATGACTAATGTGTGTGTGTGTGTGTGTGTGTGTGTGTGTGTGTGTGTGTGTGTGTGTGTGTGTGTGTGTGTGTGTATGTGTGTGCGTGCATGTGTCAGTCTTGTTAAGGTTTTCTGCATGTTTACATAATTTGTGCCATACAAGTCAAGCATTTCTACAGGGCATTCGGAAAGTATTCAGACCCCTTGACTTTTTCCACATTTTATTACGTTACAGCCTTATTCTAAAATGGATTAAATTGTTTTTTTTCCCTCATCAATCTACACACAATACCCCATAATGACAGAGTGAAAACAGGTTTTTAGATTTGTTTGCACAAAAAATAAAATAGAATACAAAATAAAATAAAATAAAATAATATACCTTATTTACATAAGTATTCAGACCCTTTGCTATGAGACTAGAAATTGAGCTCAGGTCCTGTTTCCATTGATCATCCTTGAGATGTTTCTACAACTTGATTGGAGTCCACATGTGGTAAATTGAATTGATTGGACATGATTTGGAAAGGCACACACCTGTCTATATAAGGTCCCACAGTTGAGAGTGCATGTCAGAGCAAAAACCAAGCCATGAGGTCGAAGGAATTGTCCGTAGAGCTCAGAGACAGGATTGTGTCGAGGCACAGATCTGGGGAAGGGTACCAAAAAATGTCTGCAGCATTGAAGGTCCCCAAGAACACAGTGGCCTCCATCATTCTTAAATGGAAGAAGTTTGGAACCACCAAGACTCTTCCGAGAGCTGGCCGCCCGAACAAACTTATCAACGGGGGGAGAAGGGCCTTGGTCAGGGAGGTGACCAAGAACCAGATGGTCACTCTGACAGAGCTCCAGAGTTCCTCTGTGGAGATGGGAGAACCTTCCAGAAGGACAACCATCTCTGCAGCACTCCACTAATCAGGCCTTTATGGTAGAGTGGCCAGACGGAAGCCACTCCTCAGTAAATGGCACATGACAGCCCGCTTGGAGTTTGCCAAAAGGCACCTAAAGGACTCTGACCATGAGAAACAAGATTCTCTGGTCTGATGAAACCAAGATTGAACTCTTTGGCCTGAATGCCAAGCGTCACGTCTGGAGGAAACCTGGCACCATCCCTACGGTGAAGCATGGTGGTGGCAGCATCATGCTGTGGGGATGTTTTTCAGCGGCAGGGACTGGGAGACTAGTCAGGATCGAGGGAAAGATGAACGGAGCAAAGTACAGAGAGATCCTTGATAAAAGCCTGCTCCAGAGCGCTCAGGACCTCAGACTGGGGCGAAGGTTCACCTTCCAACAAGACAACGACCCTAAGCACACAGCCAAGACAACGCAGGAGTGGCTTCGAGACAAGTCTCTGAATGTCCTTGAGTGGTCTGAATACTTTCCGAATGCACTGTATGTGCTATAAATAGCAACATTATTATTGACGTAAAACCTGCAGAGTCAAAAAATATATATATTTCTATCATTATTAAATCTGAAGTCAAAATCACCTTTAAATGTAGTACACACCAACAACAACAATATTTGACCAATGTGTCAAGACACTTTCAGAGTAACCATTTGTCTGGGCTACAAGATTTGTTGTGGAAAAGTCACTCTGCCCTCACAGTAACCACACAGTAGTCTTCAGTCAGTGGGAATGAGGTGGAGGATAAAGGAGAAAGAAACAGCCCTTCATTGTTGACAGAAGAAGTATGTCATCAAATGTCAACATTCCGTTGCAAGATGGCTGCCGCGCCTCCCACACACAGCTCTCTAGAAACCCATGCAACCTCGTAATGCACAGGCAGACTAGTGGACAAGCCGGTGGACAGACACTAGACAAAACACACATATCATTACTCATAATGTGCCGTTAACACACTATCATTAAATATGCTGCCTGAAATCACAACGCTTCATATGGAACAAATCATTTCAATGTAGTATCTTTTTTTCATAGACCTGCTGACATGAATGAATCATGTGCTTTATCCATTGATAGCCCTTCATTCTGTATATAACAATTATTCTGTATATAACCATTATTCTGTATATAGCCATTATTCTGTATATAACCATTATTCTGTATATAGCCATTATTCTGTATATAACCATTATTCTGTATATAACCATTATTCTGTATATAACCATTATTCTGTATATAAACATTATTCTGCATATAACCATCATGCTTATTATTCTGTATATAACCATTATTCTTGTATCTAACCATTATTATCTTACCATTATTCTGTATATAACCACTATTCTGTATATATCTGTTTATACAATATAACCTCCCATTGGAGACAGAAACGGATTGAGACCCTGTACGTGTTTGGCACTGTATCCCTGGCACTCAGCACCGCCGGCCTGGGTTGATTTGATTACCTCCCTGAATTAAGTATGCACAATTGAGACCCAGAGAGATCAATATGAATCAGGTTAAGAACTCAATTTAGTACAAAACCTATTTTGTAAGGGGAAACTATCCAAGAGAGCTGGTTGCAAATAAACACAGGGTCTATCCCGGCATCTCCTATCCTCCGATCCTTATCGCCAACACATAGGGAGACATGGACTGTCCAGGGCCTTGATAGAATATTATCAGTGTCCTCTTTCTCTAGTTAAATTCTCACATTTTGAGGAATTAATACAAGTAACACCCTAAAAAGAGGACACTGATAATATGACACTGCTACACCTGTTCTGAAACGCACCAAACAACGCCACATACTCTCCACCACCCTCTCCGCTGCCATGACACTGATCACGTAGGGCTATACTCATATCTGTGCATGTTAATATTTCTGAAAGTCTTTCTTCAATTTGAAAAACTGGTCATGTTTATAGCAGATTGTCTGGTAACATCGGCCCCATTCAGAACGCTGTGGCTCTGTCTGTACATCGTGCTGAAACAAGGCTACCATTGAGCGACCACCGGAATCAGATGTATTTCTGTACTTGTAGGCCCTATGTGCAACACATCTTAGTTCTGAGTTAACTCAAACATATAAGCCTAGCTTATCCTTAGCTCTTGACATTAGTATACTGATCACACGATGGCAAAAGTATGTAGGCCCACTGAATATACAGCTAGTAAACAGTAGGCTATTAAACTTGAGGCGGCAGGTAGCTTAGTGGTTAAGAGCGTTGTGCCAGTAACTGAAAGGTCGCTGGTTCTAATCCCCGAGCCGACTAGGTGAAAAATCTGTCGATGTGCCCTTGAGCAAGGCACTTAACCCTAATTGCTCCTGTAAGTCGCTCTGGATAAGAGCGTCTGCTAAAATGTAAACAAAGCACGACTAAAGAATGAGAAACAACAACATGATACCAGTTTACTTAATAGGTCTATTACAAAGGATAGCATATTACACCGTTCATAGAAATACACATTCGTATGTCGATTCTTTGAGACAGACCACCGGGCTCTCTCTCTCTCTCTCGCTCTCTGTATGTCTGTTCCACACCCGTCACTCTTGCGGTGAAATGTGAAACTAAAAACGGAACTTACAAGATCCTACCAGAAGGTGGCAGTATTCACTGACAATATTCTCTCAGACTGACACCAGCTATATGCTTGCAACCGTAATAGTGAGTGTCTTCTTGCTAACCGGGTCTTCTGCCTAGAGGGCTTCATTAAAACATAAAAAACAAAAACAAACGCCCCATTCGATCTGGATATGATAGATTATTTCACAATCTTTAGACGTCATTCACGTTTCACAATAACACAATTTAGGGTAGGTAGCCTAGGCCAGTTATTAGGTAGAAGAAAGGTAGTAATTATAATCGATAACAGAAAATGTCCAGACAATATATATTATCAGGATATAGGAACTGACATATCTAATAGTGAATAAAAACAATTAAGCTTGTTGCAGTGATTGTTGTCTTTAATTGTTGTATTCAATCTACATCTTTTTGTGCAGAGTTGCAGTTTAGTTTATAATTTGTTATATAAAGCTGCACATAACATGACGACAGTAACGGTGCGTGTGTAAAATCACATTTTTTTAAATGACAAAACCGGATAGCAACCTCTGTCCAGTGAAGTCCACAACGCATATTGCATGTACAGTAACAGACAGTTACATGACCTACAGCAGGGTCAAGCAAGTTAATGTTTCCGACATTTTCGGACCACTAAACAACTATTGATTTAGAACCATGGAGAGTTACCGCAAGTCGCAAAGAAAACAGGAGCTGCCTCCACTATTCCAGCACCATTTCAACATCATCAAATCACCTCTGCTTAGTCTAATACAGTGACAACTAAAAGATACCAAAAACAATTTAGTCCAATCAACGTAAGCTAAATATGATGTGTCTGTCCATGGTTCTGATTTCTGTGCGTGTGCGTGCACGTTCGTGCAAGTAGAAAAACATGTTGACTCGCCCTACTTGTAGAGAAACGCCAATGCCATCCTCCCAACTATCACTCTGTCATACAGTACACGCTTTTAGTTTGTTGTTGTCTCAGGCTACCCGGCTAAAATACTTGCTCCTAGCCTAACTTCCATTCATGGGCAACGTTAGATAGTTAACATTAGCCTTCTACATCTAGCTACATGTTGAACTTCCATCCTCTCAGGCCAGCGGCACAACAATGTATGAATTAATGGTTGGATCAGAATCGCTGTTATAATCATTGGCCAGTAAGGAGAATTAAGTAAAACCACAAGTCCAAATCCCTATCTCCATCCATGTCTAATTTAGGAAAGGGCCAGTTTTAGCTAGCAGGCTAGCTAGCCACCGGAGGACAACAACACAACTTGATGTAACAATTCAAGTTTTTCTGTCAATGACGTTTGCTCTCAATGGGATTTGAGTGACGCCAAATCCAAGCTGGCTTCCCTTGACACTTTTTGGACCAGACAGCATCAGATAGATGGCCTACACGTAGAGAGGCGCTGTTACCAGACAGCATCAGATAGATGGCCTACACGTAGAGAGGCGCTGTTACCAGACAGCATCAGATAGATGGCCTACACGTAGAGAGGCGCTGTTACCAGACAGCATCAGATAGATGGCCTACACGTAGAGAGGCGCTGTTACCAGACAGCATCAGATAGATGGCCTACACGTAGAGAGGCGCTGTTACCAGACAGCATCAGATAGATGGCCTACACGTAGAGAGGCGCTGTTACCAGACAGCATCAGATAGATGGCCTACACGTAGAGAGACGGAGCGGCGCTGTTTCGTTCGCTCAGATGCTTTCTCATGTGAGAGACATACAGCCTCTTGCGAATTGAAGGAAAATTATGAAACACAGACAGACGAAAGATAAAATATTTGTTCTTGGGCAATATTTTGGGGAAGCCTGGCTTCCCTTGGCATCCATGAATACACGCCACTGCCTGACGAGCGTCAAGGCTTTCACTTCCTTTTTACAAACGCTATTCACACTGTGGCTGCAACATTTCGTCATTATAATTAATCTTAAATATTAGAAATGGGACCGTAGCCTATTGGTTATTGCTATTCTAACTATACCATCAAACAAATCTCAATTTAAATTTCATGGCCATAAATGATGTCACATGAACGATGTTACTACAAGAGGCTACTATTGGCTAGATTTCCTTCAGATTACTGATAAAACAACATCAACAAGGCTTCCTGATATAACCACAACATCAAGGCCAACACCTTCGTGTGATGATGAAATTATCTCTCATACTTTTCTATTATACTTAGGCTACAGTCGCCGAGGGGTTTCTTTATAAGGTTCAATCAATAGCCTACGATCGATAAAGTAGGCTTCCCCCTCTCTTTTATCAGAGGGATAACAGCCCTTCTAATCCATGGTTAAGAACACCTTCCTATTACTGAGTTGCACCCTCAGAACAGCCTCAATTCGTCGGGGCATGGACTCTACAAGGTGTCGAAAGCGTTCCATAGGGATGCTGGCCCATGTTGACTCCAATGCTTCCCACAAGTTGGCTGGATGTCCTTTGGGTGGTGGACCATTCTTGATACACACGGGAAACTGTTGAGCGTGAAACACTCAGCAGCGTTGCAGTTCTTGACACCCTCAAACCGGTGTTCCTGGCACCTACTACCATACCCCGTTTAAAGGCACTTAAATCTTTTGTCTTGCCCATTCACCCTCTGAATGGCACACATACACAATCCATGTCTCAATTGTCTCAAGGCATAAAAATCCTTCTTTAACCCCGTCTCCTCCCCTTCACCTACACTGATTGAAGTGGATTTAACAGGTGACATCAATAAGGGATCATAGCTTTCACCTGGATTCACCTGGTCAGTCTACGTCATGGAAAGAGCAGGGGTTCTTAAGGTTTTGTACAGTCAGTGTACATCAGGATGTGATGCATTTCTACTGGCACACTGCCAAGCGCATAGGGAGATGCACCCGTTGGAAGTTGGAACGCATTAACTGCACAGCAGAGCTGTCAGCAGGGCTGGTCCTCCCGTTAGGCAGCAGAGCTGTCAGCAGGGCCGGTCCTCCCGTTAGGCAGCAGAGCTGTCAGCAGGGCCGGTCCGCTCATTAGGCAGCAGAGCTGTCAGCAGGGCCGGCCCGCTCGTTAGGCAGCAGAGCTGTCAGCAGGGCCAGCCCACTCGTTAGGCAGCAGAGCTGTCAGCAGGGCCGGTCCTCACATTAGGCAGCAGAGCTGTCAGCAGGGCCAGTCCGCTCGTTAGGCAGCAGAGCTGTCAGCAGGGCCAGCCCACTCGTTAGGCAGCAGAGCTGTCAGCAGGGCCGGCCCACTTATTAGGCAGCAGAGCTGTCAGCAGGGCCGGTCCTCACATTAGGCAGCAGAGCTGTCAGCAGGGCCGGCCCACATATTAGGCAGCAGAGCTGTCAGCAGGGCCGGTCCGCTCATTAGGCAGCAGAGCTGTCAGCAGGGCCGGCCCACTTATTAGGCAGCAGAGCTGTCAGCAGGGCCGGTCCTCACATTAGGCAGCAGAGCTGTCAGCAGGGCCGGTCCTCCCGTTAGGCAGCAGAGCTGTCAGCAGGGCCGGTCCTCCCGTTAGGCAGCAGAGCTGTCAGCAGGGCCGGTCCGCTCATTAGGCAGCAGAGCTGTCAGCAGGGCCGGCCCGCTCGTTAGGCAGCAGAGCTGTCAGCAGGGCCGGCCCGCTCGTTAGGCAGCAGAGCTGTCAGCAGGGCCGGTCCGCTCATTAGGCAGCAGAGCTGTCAGCAGGGCCGGCCAGCTCGTTAGGCAGGATTAGGCGGCTGCCTATGGCAGCAGATTGACGAGGGCGGCATTTTCTGAGCTAAACTGACCAAGACGCACCTCCAACAACACATAAAGCCTCACATAATTCTGCCCAAAAACATTGACAATTTCTCTCAACCAGTGGCATATGGGCTTTTTAGGTGTGCACTGATGCCGCCCTGTGATAAGCAGTGCCCACTTTGTCAATGGCAGGGACACAAAATATGTATCTTATCCATTCCCAGCACGCCTCTCCAGGGTGCTGTTGGAGAGATTCATTGCTGCGGCGCTCCACTAACATTCCGTCAAAATAAATCTTCTAACATAAATCATGTAGCATATCTAGGATATGGTAGAAAGAGTATGTGGCCTTTTCTGAAGCCTACGGGCTGGAGATAAAATGTATGACAATGTAATGAGACAGAAACTTTTTACGGTTTTGCCGATCAAATAGCCTAACCTAAATGGCGTCCAATCAAATAAAAAAAGCGCTGACATGTTAACACCATATCCTAAAAACAGGACAGGTCAAAGTAACATGGGCAGTATGGGATGGACAATCAGGCTACTCACAACTGCTGTCCAGGAGATTCATCCCGTGGGCTAAATTGTCATGATCAGTGGTTTCACGTTTGTATCCGTACATTTCTTACGAGCTGATCATAGTGAAAAATTAAATACTCCTGCATTTCCCGCTGTGTAAACACATTGCAAATAGGCTCAGGATAACTCCTCCTGATAAAGTTGGGTAGCTGGTATTCAGAGCTTAAATAGCCAAATTGATTAGTTACAGGAATCAGGACTAGTAAAGCCAATGTAACGGCCTGTTTTCCAAACGGTGGACCTACCATGTGGATGGGCATTCGTAACATTCCAGTGGACCTACCATGTGGATGGGCATTCATAACATTCCTCTGTGGGCTGACATGGTAGGCTACACCCCAGTAAGCACGGACCGACACCGACGTCTTTTCGACGTCTTTTTTTGCTGTTTTACAAACGGTGGGCCTACCACATAGATGGACATGAAAATGAACCTGATTTCAACGTCCGGAAAATATGTATTTTCACCTTTCATTCAGAACCTAAATAGAACCTAACTTCAACGTCTGGAAAATAAATATTTTAGACATTTAGCAGACACTCTTATCCAGAGTGACTTACAGTTAGTGAGTGTATACCTTTTTTTATTTTTTTTATACTGGCCCCCCATGGGAACTCACAACCCTGGCGTTGCAAACACCATGCTCTACCAACTGAGCTACATCCCTGCCGGCCATTCCCTCCCCTACCCTGGACCAATTGTGCGCCACCCCATGAGTCTCCCGGTCGTGGCCGGCTACGACAGAGCCTGGATTCGAACCAGGATCTCTAGTGATGCAGTGCCTTAGACCACTGCGCCACTCGGGAGACAAGTGTCCACATATTTTCAATGTCATTTTGCTTACTGGGACTACTCTAGTTTTGCAGGGGGCGGACATTTTGTTGTCTCGCCTAGGGCGGCGGAACAGCCAGCAGCGGCCCTGGATATCAATTTTGGCATGTTTTGAAGTTGCTTATTGTAGCTTTTTGAATCAAACATGAATTTGTTTAATTATTTTCTAAGAGTATTGCATATCAAAGTTGTGCAACACAGGCTATATGTAGGCCTAATGAGAATAGAATGGTGAGCATCATGTCTTGGGTTCTGGTTCGATTATTCCACTTTTTAAAGGCAAACACAACAGCTCGATGCTCCTTATATTATATGTGAAAATCCTACTGTGTATTATGTGTCCATATACTGTATATATTTCTCATTAAATTACAGGACTTGATCCGCTCAACTTAAAATGTTGACATGATCATTTTATGAAAATATGAATCATGTCTTGGGTTCTGGTTCGGTTATTGGACACTAATTATTAATATCCACTTTTTAAAGGCAAATACGACAACTCCATGCCCCTTATATTATATGTGAAAAACCTGTTGTATATTATGTGTCCATATAATCTCAGCAAAAAAAGAAACGTCCCTTTTTCAGGACCCTGTCTTTCAAAGATAATTGGTAAAAATCCAAATAACTTCACAGATCTTCATTGTAAAGGGTTTAAAACACTGTTTCCCATGCTTGTTCAATGAACCATAAACAATTAATGAACATGCTCCTGTGGAACGGTCGTTAAGACACTAACAGCTTACAGACGGTAGGCAATTAAGGTCACAGTTATGAAAACTTAGGACACTAAAGAGGCCTTTCTACTGACTCTGGAAAACACCAAAAGAAAGATGCCCAGGGTCCCTTCTCATCTGCGTGAACGTGCCTTAGGCATGCTGCAAGGAGGCATGAAGACTGCAGATGTGGCCAGGGTAATAAATTGCAATGTCCGTACTGTGAGACGCCTAAGACAGCGCTACAGGGAGACAGGACGGATAGCTGATCGTCCTCGCAGTGGCAGACCACGTGTAACAACACCTGCACAGGATCAGTACATCCGAACATCACACCTGCCGGACAGGTACAGGATGGCAACAACAACTGCCCGAGTTACAAAAGGAACGCACAACCCCTCCATCAGTGCTCAGACTGTCCGCAATAGGCTGAGAAAGGCTGAACTTGGGGCTTGTAGGCCTGTTTTAAGGCAGGTCCTCACCAGACATCACCGGCAACAACGTCGCCTATGGGCACAAACCCACCGCCGCTGGACCAGACAGGACTGGCAAAAAGTGCTCTTCACTGACGAGTCGCGGTTTTGTCTCACCAGGGGTGATGGTCGGATTCGCGTTTATCGTCGAAGGAATGAGCGTTACACTGAGGCCTGTACTCTGGAGCGGGATCGATTTGGAGGTGGAGGCTCCGTCATGGTCTGGGGCGGTGTGTCACAGCATCATCGGACTGAGTTTGTTGTCATTGCAGGCAATCTCAATGCTGTGCGTTACAGGGAAGACATCCTCTTCCCTCATGTGGTACCCTTCCTGCAGGCTCATCCTGACATGACCCTCCAGCATGACAATGCCATCAGCCATACTGCTCGTGATTTCCTGCAAGACAGGAATGTCAGTGTTCTGCCATGGCCAGCGAAGAGCCCGGATCTCAATCCCATCGAACACGTCTAGGACCTGTTGGATCGGAGGGTGAGGGCTAGGGCCATTCCCCCCAGAAATATCCGGGAACTTGCAGGTGCCTTGGTGGAAGAGTGGGGTAACATCTCACAGCAAGAACTGGCAAATCTGGTGCAGTCCATGAGAAGGAGATGCAGCTGGTGGCCACACCAGATACTGACTGTTACTTTTACATTTACATTTTAGCCATTTAGCAGACGCTTTTTTTTTTTTTTTCATACTGCCCCCCCCCTGGGAATCGAACCCACAACCCTGGCGTTGCAAACGCCATGCTCTATCAACTGAGCTACATCCCTGCCGGTCATGCCCTCCCCTACCCTGGACGACGCTGGGCCAATTGTGCGCCACCCATGAGTCTCCCGGTCGGCTGCGACAGAGCCTGGATTCGAACCAGGATCTCTAGTGGCACAGTTAGCACTGCGATGCAGTGCCTTAGACCACTGCGCCACTCAGGAGGAGTATAATATAATACTTTTGACCCCCCCCTTTGTTCAGGGACACATTATTCAATTTCTGTTAGTCACATGTCTGTGGAACTTGTTCAGTTTATGTCTCAGTTGTTGAATCTTGTTATGTTCATACAAATATTTACACATGTTAAGTTTGCTGGAAAATGCACGCAGTTGACGGGGAGAGGACGTTTCATTTTTTTGCTGAGTTTATATATATCTCATTAAATTACAGGACTTGATCCGCTCAACTTGAAATGTTGACATGATCATCTTATGAAAATATGCCTATAGAATGATATAGGGAACAGAAAAGTTAACCATATCAATAACAACAGCCAATTAACCATATCAATAACAACAGCCAATTAAACTGTAAATCCACACCACATATCACACATTAATGTAACAATACATCGCCATGGTGATAGACGATACTTTAATAATAGCTTTCCCATTCAAACCAAACATGGAGAGATATTATAAGGTATTATAATAGGTTAGATATTAATATAATACTAGATAATATACTAGATAATATTAATATAATACTATATAATATACTATATAATATAATATAATATAATACTTACATAATAGATATTATATAGAAATTACAAGGCAGAAAGAGTACAATCCCTCATCATATCACTGGCAAAATTATCAATGATTCCTTTTTTCATCAATTTACCAAATTATCTAAAATGATATGCCCAACATACAAGGCATGACTCCTTTAACCCAAACGTATCCAGATGATGTCCTATCCAGTTAACTCAAATCTAACCAGATATTAACTTATCCAGTTAACTCAAATCTTACCAGATATTAACCTATCCAGTTAACTCAAGCCTAACCAGATATTAACCTATCCAGTTAACTCAAATCTAACCAGATATTTACCTATTTAGTTAACTCAAACCTCTGTTGTTGTAATGCTCTGTTATGGGAGTACGTTCAAAACAGGAAACAGAAGAAGAAAGCGTCATCATAAAGGAGCAGAATTGGACAACAACAACACAATTAACCAATATGACACACACACACACACACACACACACACACACACACACACACACACACACACACACACACACACACACACACACACACACACACACACACACACACACACACACACACACACACACACACACACACACACACACACACACACACACACACAGAGAAAGTGCCAGTCCCATGTACCCCATGCCAGCAAAGCCAAAAAATATACAAAGTCGATTATGGATGCTGCTGTGGCTTAGTGAGGACTGGCCCTTTAAGAAAATACACATTCACATTGGAATAAATCAGATGCAGTCGTATATATCAATATATATACAATCAGATGCAGTCGTATATATCAATATATATACAATCAGATGCAGTCGTATATATCAATATATATACAATCAGACGCAGTCGTATATATCAATATATATACAATCAGATGCAGTCGTATATATCAATATATATACATATGAATTCATGTCCATGTTTAGACATACGGCATGTTAACATGTACGTCAGCAGATGAGCGTTGTCTAGTTCTCTGTCACCTGTTGGCTCTGCGTGACGATTCTAATCAACATGTTTTAGAGCGTGACATTACATACTGTAGTGTAAACCACATGTATTAAAACCTTAATTTACATACAGGAACGTAGTGTAAATCACATGTTTTAGATCCTGACATTACATACTGTAGTGTAAACCACTTGTATTAAAACCTTAATTTACATACAGTAACGTAGTGTAAACCACTTGTATTAAAACCTAACATTACATACTGAAGTGTAAACCACATGTTTTAGAGCCACACATTACATTCTGTAGTGTAAACCACATGTTATTCTGAGTCAAGTGAGAGTGGGCATGTATAAAGGAGAACAGAAAGGGCTGTCTGTTTTGCTCACCAGAAGAAAAAAAATGTGTTACATTTTTCCCCGGCATTAACAGTGCCCTGGTCAGCAAAGTGATTATATGATATCCTATTATCAGGTCTGTCTTACTACCAAGCTACAAGAGAGAGAATCCCTCTGTTGTTCTCAGACCATCAAGATGTCCCTGTATTTTTCAGAATTACTCCCAAATTAACGTCACGCTTAGATCCATCGACCATTAAATCCATATAAAGTGAGATAAATGGAACGATGAGAACATTCTGTCGATACAGTGTGGCAGAGTTACTTCACACTACATTCCAATTAAAGATCCAGCAAGGTAAAGTCAGCTAATAGGTCTGAGATCAACTGTACGCCGGCGTCCCAAATGACACCCTTTTTATCTAGGTCTATATAGTGCACTAATCTTTGACCAAAAGCCCCTAAGGGCCCTATTCCCTGGTCAAAAGAAGTGCACTAAATAGGGAATAGGGTGCCATTTTGGATGCAAGTCTATAAGTTCATAAGGAGAGGAGGCTAGCTAGACTAGTGACATGGAGGATGGAGGGTGTCCAGGAGGACAGATCAATATTCTACCACAGAACATAAGCAGTAATGATGTGTGCTCTCTTGTTCACAGACACACAGAGAGAGACACAAACCAACCTCCGTGTGCATACCGACCAGACGTAGTTCCACAACACAGCAGGTCACGTTTATCAGCTTTTATATAAGCATCAGGAAAGCTTTAAGAATACAATACATAGCCAATCTAAAAACCTCTGGCTGGCTCTCTCCTTTTCTCTCTGATATCCCTTCAAGGTAGTTTCTGTAAATTCCAGAGGAGGAATAAAATATGTGTCTAAAAACCACTGGCTTGCCCTGCCTCTGATTTCAAAACATCTGTATACTGTATATCACTTAAAGGCTGTTTACTGTACTGTAAATTCCAGAAATACAGTGGGGAAAAAAAGTATTTAGTCAGCCACCAATTGTGCAAGTTCTCCCACTTAAAAAGATGAGAGAGGCCTGTAATTTTCATCATAGGTACACGTCAACTATGACAGACAAAATGAGAAAAAAAAATCCAGAAAATCACATTGTAGGATTTTTAATGAATTTATTGGCATATGATGGTGGAAAATAAGTATTTGGTCAATAACAAAAGTTTCTCAATACTTTGTTATATACCCTTTGTTGGCAATGACACAGGTCAAACGTTTTCTGTAAGTCTTCACAAGGTTTTCACACACTGTTGCTGGTATTTTGGCCCATTCCTCCATGCAGATCTCCTCTAGAGCAGTGATGTTTTGGGGCTGTCGCTGGGCAACACAGACTTTCAACTCCCTCCAAAGATTTTCTATGGGGTTGAGATCTGGAGACTGGCTAGGCCACTCCAGGACCTTGAAATGCTTCTTACGAAGCCACTCCTTCGTTGCCCGGGCGGTGTGTTTGGGATCATTGTCATGCTGAAAGACCCAGCCACGTTTCATCTTCAATGCCCTTGCTGATGGAAGGAGGGTTTCACTCAAAATCTCACGATACATGGCCCCATTCATTCTTTCCTTTACACGGATCAGTCGTCCTGGTCCCTTTGCAGAAAAACAGCCCCAAAGCATGATGTTTCCAACCCCATGCTTCACAGTAGGTATGGTGTTCTTTGGATGCAACTCAGCATTCTTTGTCCTCCAAACATGACGAGTTGAGTTTTTACCAAAAAGTTATATTTTGGTTTCATCTGACCATATGACATTCTCCCAATCCTCTTCTGGATCATCCAAATGCACTTCAGACGGGCCTGGACATGTACTGGCTTAAGCAGGGGGAACACGTCTCGCACTGCAGGATTTGAGTCCCTGGCGGCGTAGTGTGTTACTGATGGTTGGCTTTGTTACTTTGGTCCCAGCTCTCTGCAGGTCATTCACTAGGTCCCCCCGTGTGGTTCTGGGATTTTTGCTCACCGTTCTTGTGATCATTTTGACCCCACGGGGTGAGATCTTGCGTGGAGCCCCAGATCGAGGGAGATTATCAGTGGTCTTGTATGTCTTCCATTTCCTAATAATTGCTCCCACAGTTGATTTCTTCAAACCAAGCTGCTTACCTATTGCATATTCAGTCTTCCCAGCCTGGTGCAGGTCTACAATTTTGTTTTTGGTGTCCTTTGACAGCTCTTTGGTCTTGGCCATTGTGAAGTTTGGAGTGTGACTGTTTGAGGTTGTGGACAGGTGTCTTTTATACTGATAATAAGTTCAAACAGGTGCCATTAATACAGGTAACGAGTGGAGGACAGAGGAGCCTCTTAAAGAAGAAGTTACAGGTCTTTGAGAGCCAGAAATCTTGCTTGTTTGTAGGTGACCAAATACTTATTTTCCACCATAATTTGCAAATAAATTCATTAAAAATCCTACAATGGGATTTTCTGGAATTTTTTTTCTCAATTTGTCTGTCATAGTTGACGTGTACCTATGATGAAAATTACAGGCCTCTCTCATCTTTTTAAGTGGGAGAACTTGCACAATTGGTGGCTGACTAAATACTTTTTTTCCCCACTGTATATATTTGGGTGAAAGAATAACTGTAGTTCTACACATTCTTTCAGAGAAATAGTTATACATTGCTGCACTCCGTACTGAATGCCATACAGTTGAAGTCGGAAGTTTACATACACCTTAGCCAGATACATTTAAACGCCGTTTTTTATTTTTATTTTTTTTTACAATTCCTGACATTTAATCCTAGTAAAAATTCCCTGTCTTAGGTCAGTTAGGATCACCACTTTATTTTAAGAATGTGAAATGTCAGAATAATAGTAGAGAGAATGATTTATTTCAGCTTTTATTTCTTTCATCACATTCCCAGTGGGTCAGAAGTTTACATACACTCAATTAGTATTTGGTAGCATTGCCTTTAAATTGTTTAACTTGTGTCAAATGTTTCGGGTAGCCTTCCACAAGCTTCCCACAATAAGTTGGGTGAATTTTGGCCCATTCTTCCAGACAGAGCTGGTGTAACTGAGTCAGGTTTGTAGGCCTCCTTGCTCGCACACACTTTTTCAGTTCTGCCCACAAATGTTCTATAGGATTGAGCTCAGGGCTTTGTGATGGCCACTCCAATACCTTGACTTCGTTGTCCTTAAGCCATTTTGCCACAACTTTGGAAGTATGCTTGGGGTCATTGTCCATTTGGAAGACCCATTTGCTTTAACTTCCTGACTGATGTCTTGAGATGTTGCTTCAATATATCCACAACATTTTCCTTCCTCAGGATGCCATCTATTTTGTGAAGTGCACCAGTCCCTCCTGCAGCAAAGCACCCCCCCAGCATGATGCTGCTACCCCCGTGCTTCACGGTTGGGATGGTGTTCTTCGGCTTGCAAGTTTCCCCCTTTTTCCTCCAAACATAACGATGGTCATTATGGCCAAACAGTTCTAGTTTTGTTTCATCAGACCAGAGGACATTTCTCCAAAAAGTACGATCTTTGTCCCCATGTGCAGTTGCAAACCGTAGTCTGGCTTTTTTATAGCGGTTTTGGAGCAGTGACTTCTTCCTTGCTGAGCGGCCTTTCAGGTTATATCGATATAGGACTCATTTTACTGTGGATATAGATACTTTTGTACCCGTTTCCTCCAGCATCTTCACAAGGTCCTTTGCTGTTGTTCTGGGATTGATTTGCACTTTTCGCACCAAAGTACGTTAATCTCTAGGAGACAGAACGCGTCTCCTTCCTGAGCGGTATGACGGCTGCGTGGTCCCATGGTGTTTATAGTTGCGTACTATTGTTTGTACAGATGAACGTGGTACCTTCAGGCGTTTGGAAATTGCTCCCAAGGATGAACCAGACTTGTGGAGGTCTACACTTTTTTTTCTGAGGTCTTGACTGATTTCTTTAGATTTTTCTTGATGTCAAGCAAAACTGAGTTTGAAGGTAGGCCTTGAAATACATCCACAGGTACACCTCCAATTGACTCAAATTATGTCAATTAGCCTATCAGAAGCTTCTAAAGTCATGTCATAATTTTCTGGAATTTTCCAAGCTGTTTAAAGGCACAGTCAACTAAGTGTATGTAAACTTCTGACCCACTGGAATTCTGTCTGTAAACAATTGTTGGAAAAATTACTTGTGTCATGCACAAAGTAGATGTCCTAACCGACTTGCCAACACTATAGTTTGTTAACAAGAAATTTGTGGAGTGGTTGAAAAACGAGTTTTAATGACTCCAACCTAAGTGTATGTAAACTTCCAACTTCAACTGTATATACATTTACATTTTACATTTTAGTCATTTACAGTTAGTGGGTAAACATTGCATAATGAGTGGCGCAGTGGTCTAAGGCACTGCATCGCAGTGCTAGCTGTGCCACTAGAGATCCTGGTTCGAATCCAGGCTCTGTCGTAGCTGGCCGTGACCGGGAGACCCATGGGGTGGCGCACAATTGGCCCAGTGTAGGGGAGGGAATGCCCGGCAGGGATGTAGCTCAGTTGGTAGAGCATGGCGTTTGCAACGCCAGGGTTGTGGGTTTGATTCCCACGAGGGGCCAGTATGAAAATTTAAAAATAATTTATGCACTCACTAACTGTAAGTCGCTCTGGATAAGAGCGTCTGCTAAATAATGTAAAAATGTAAAATAATGTTGTTGCTCTTAGCTCTCCAGCCTAGCTAGCTAGCGGATGTCCTTAATGTGTTGTTGCTCTTAGCTCTCCAGCCTAGCTAGCTAGCGGATGTCCTTAATGTGTTGTTGCTCTTAGCTCTCCAGCCTAGCTAGCTAGCGGATGTCCTTAATGTGTTGTTGCTCTTAGCTCTCCAGCCTAGCTAGCTAGCGGATGTCCTTAATGTGTTGTTGCTCTTAGCTCTCCAGCCTAGCTAGCTAGCGGATGTCCTTAATGTGTTGTTGCTCTTAGCTCTCCAGCCTAGCTAGCTAGCGGATGTCCTTAATGTGTTGTTGCTCTTAGCTCTCCAGCCTAGCTAGCTAGCGGATGTCCTTAATGTGTTGTTGCTCTTAGCTCTCCAGCCTAGCTAGCTAGCGGATGTCCTTAATGTGTTGTTGCTCTTAGCTCTCCAGCCTAGCTAGCTAGCGGATGTCCTTAATGTGTTGTTGCTCTTAGCTCTTAAATGAGATTGACTGGCCAACACTTCCTGCTAACAGCAGACACTTCCTGCTAACAAAATACAGGCAAACACTTCATACTCAGTTTATACTCCACATCTGCATTGAGAGTCTAACTGACATCATTTCACTGCATTCGCACGCACACACACACACACACACACACGCATACACACACTGTGTCTCCTCTCTCTCTCTAATCAACAGGGTAATGGTGGGAGCCTGGCAGCCTATCTAGGAATCTCAGTGTCCACACAGTGATGATGACATCACCAGCCAGTAGTCCAAAGGTTTGTAACCAGACTTATTTATTAGCCCTGTGAAACAACCAATCACAGCTCCCTCTCATCGACTTCTAGTGATGTCACTGTACTGATAAGGTAATAGTCTCAGAGGGAATTGGGGGAATAAAATCCTGTTCCTATAACCACTTATCTACCGTCAGGGTTTTGCACACACACACACACACACACACGCACGCACGCACGCACGCACGCACGCACGCACACACACACACACACACACACACATCAGGATAAACTCAGAACCCAAAAGTTGCAATAGTGGTTTGTGCTTTACTATGACAACTCCTTATAATACTCCTTATATTACTCCTTATAATACTCCTTATAATACTCATTATAGTACTAATTATAATACTCCTTATAATACTAATGATAGTACTAATTATAATACTCATTATAATACTAATTATAATACCCAGTAGAATACTAATGATAATACTCCTTATAATAATCCTTATAATACTCCTTATAATACTCCTTATAGTGCTAATTATAATACTCCTTATAATACTCATTGTAGTACACCTTATAATATTCCTTATAGTACTCATTATAATACTCCTTATAGTACTAATTATAATACTCCTTATAATACTCCTTATAGTACTCCTTATAGTACTCCTTATAGTACTCCTTATAGTACTCCTTATAGTACTCCTTATAGTACTCCTTATAGTACTCCTTATAATACTCATTATAGTACTAATTATAATACTCCTTATAATACTAATGATAGTACTAATTATAATACTCATTATAATACTAATTATAATACCCAGTAGAATACTAATGATAATACTCCTTATAATAATCCTTATAATACTCCTTATAGTGCTAATTATAATACTCCTTATAATACTCATTGTAGTACACCTTATAATATTCCTTATAGTACTCATTATAATACTCCTTATAGTACTAATTATAATACTCCTTATAATACTCCTTATAGTACTCCTTATAATACTCCTTATAGTACTAATTATAATACTCCGTATAGTACTGCTTATAATAACACTTATAACACTAATTATAATACTCCTTATAGTACTAATTATAATACTCATTATAATATTCCTTATAATACTAATAATATGCCATTTAGCAGACGCTTTTATCCAAAGCGACTTACAGTCATGCGTGCATACATTTTTGTGTATGGGTGGTCCCGGGGATCGAACCCACTACCTTGGCGTTACAAGCGCCGTGCTCTACCAGCTGAGCTACAGAGGACCGCATACTCATTATACTACTCCTTATATTACTCTGTATAATACTCCTTATAATACTCATTATATTACTCCTTATAATACTCATGACAATACTCCTCATAATACGAATGATAATACTCATAATACTACTCCTTATAGTACTTCGTATAATACTGCTTATAATACTAATTATATTACTCCTTATAATACTCATTATGATACTCATGACAATACTCCTTGTGATACTAATTATAATACTCATTATACTACTCCTTATAGTAATCTGTATAGTACTCCTTATAATACTAATTATAATACTAATTATAATACTAATTATAATACTAATTATAATACTCCTTATAATACTCATTATATTGCTCCTTATAATACTCCTTATAATACTAATAATAATACTCATTATAATACTAATTATTATTATTATTATTATTTTATTAATTTTTAATTATAATACTCCTTAAAATACTACTTATATAATACAGAAATAAAGTAAACTGATACTGCAGATACATTAAGTCGAATATGACAGACAAATATATCCTAACAAAAATTATAAAACCAGTAAGATTCTGAAAAAATAGAATTTGTTTGATTACTACATAATTCACATATTAAAGCATGGTTTTGGTTCAGTGCTGTTATCTATTGACAGACAGGGGTTGCATGTGACCGGCAGTGAGTGAGTCAGTGTACTTTTGTTTTAGAAGAGAGCGGGGGGGAAATAAAACTTTGCCCTTTACGCAAGCTGTGTGTTGACAGCATCTAAGATGACAAGGTGATACAGAGACCAACAGAGAGTCACTGTTGGACTGTTTGGCCAGTCAGACCAGGCTAACAGATTATCTAATAGCTAATGGTTTAACTGGAAAGGAGGAATAATGCTACTCAGCAGCTTCCTGTTATCTAGACTGGGGTTGGAAAACACACTGTGATAGTGGGACACATGTTGCTCAGTAAAACAGATCTGTGATAGTGGGACACATGGTGCTCAGTAAAACAGATCTGTGATAGTGGGACACATGGTGCTCAGTAAAACAGATCTGTGATAGTGGGACACATGGTGCTCAGTAAAACAGATCTGTGATAGTGGGACACATGGTGCTCAGTAAAACAGATATGTGATAGTGGGACACATGTTGCTCAGTAAAACAGATCTGTGATAGTGGGACACATGTTGCTCAGTAAAACAGATCTGTGATAGTGGGACACATGGTGCTCAGTAAAACAGATCTGTGATAGTGGGACACATGTTGCTCAGTAAAAACAGATCTGTGATAGTGGGACACATGTTGCTCAGTAAAACAGATCTGTGATAGTGGGACACATGTTGCTCAGTAAAACAGATCTGTGATAGACAGACACATGTTGCTCAGTAAAACAGATCTGTGATAGTGGGACACATGGTGCTCAGTAAAACAGATCTGTGATAGTGGGACACATGGTGCTCAGTAAAACAGATCTGTGATAGTGGGACACATGGTGCTCAGTAAAACAGATCTGTGATAGTGGGACACATGGTGCTCAGTAAAACAGATCTGTGATAGTGGGACACATGGTGCTCAGTAAAACAGATCTGTGATAGTGGGACACATGGTGCTCAGTAAAACAGATCTGTGATAGTGGGACACATGGTGCTCAGTAAAACAGATCTGTGATAGTGGGACACATGGTGCTCAGTAAAACAGATCTGTGATAGTGGGACACATGTTGCTCAGTAAAACAGATCTGTGATAGTGGGACACATGGTGCTCAGTAAAACAGATCTGTGATAGTGGGACACATGTTGCTCAGTAAAACAGATCTGTGATAGACAGACACATGTTGCTCAGTAAAACAGATCTGTGATAGTGGGACACATGGTGCTCAGTAAAAACAGCTTCTTATACTGTAGTTTACAACATTGGCTAATCTCTAATCTCAAAGCAACGTGAACTCATCAACTCACTGGATAATGTAGCACTGTCAAATAACCCATGCACACAATACCTCCTGACAAAAAACTAAATAATTTATTTCCTTTTCTAAACAACCCCTCATCATTTTCAACTGGTTAATGTCTGGGTTAATGGTGTTTTCATCACAATGTAACTAATTATTCACATAAGTAGGCCTGCTTCACCTTAAAATGGCCTTCATCCACAGATTAAAGACTATTATCCACAATTGGATCTTTCCAATCCAATATAACATTTATTCCAATACTGGATATATCCAGTTTAATATTAATCCAATAATCCTATTCAATAATAAAAATAATAAAAATCAATTAAAGTGAGATTTCCTTCTAAATACACATCTACTAACTACACATCACACTAGGTATATTTGTATCTGTTGAGCATTAATACATGTTATTTTGTTTGTTTTTGTTTTGTTTTTGACATACCATAGTTTTGGGTCCCTGTGCACAATGTTGTCAGAGTCTGACAGTGCATCCCATTTGACCCAATCACGGAGTGCTCTCTACTGGCACCTGTAAGGGAGGAGACACACAAGGAAAAGGCTTGGTGTGGTGATCTGTTCTCTAGCCCGCTGTGTGCTTTCGCCGACTACAACATTAGGATAAATACACACTAATTTATTATTACACTGCATTTGAAATGCCATCATTAGGATTCCCCTTCAGTGTACATGAGATAGAAACCACACATAAATACTGTACTTCACTCTTCAAGGTGGATTTTAAAATATAAAAAAAAATCAATAAGGCAGGAGATCTTGTTGACTATTAATTTATCGATAATGTCACCATTTCTGGATGAGAGCACCTAGGAATATATGCAAATATTCAAACATCAAGCCTAACCGACAGGTACGAGCTGGAAACCCGCCCACTGCCACACTCAATTTATGCATCAAATACCAGGAATATCACATTTTTAAAACAGTTGATTTTATGCTGCAATAATACTCTCACACACGTTTATGTTCAGTCTTTCTCAAAGTGCACTGTCAAGCCAACAGACAGGGCAGTCTTTGGTCTGAGAATAGGTTGAAGCGGGTGTTATGAGAGGAGACGGCTTGCAGAGATAGCTCCGCTGATGGGAAGAAGGTATCACTCCGCCTGCTTCTTCAGCATTACTGGAACGGCTCCGGATCAGGTTCTATAGATCAATGCGATCTGGGTCCACACGTTTATGTTATTGTTGTCAGCATTAATGCCCTTTTAATCTTGTGGGGATTATCGCCATTGATCCACTGCCTAACAGATTTGTTTGAAAAAGTGACATAGCCGCATGACTAACTGAAAGACAGGAGCGACTGAAAGACAGGAGCGACAATAAACAAAATGTGTCTTGTCTTATGTCTGAGCTTGGTCTTGTGTTTACGTTCGTTAGTCATGTTTCCCTTTGTTTTCTGTGCCCAAGTATATACAATTAACATAATTTTCCTTTAAGTAAAGATGTAACTATGTAATTTAATGATGCGTGTGATTTTGAAAAACTATTTTAGTTAGTGTCTAATTTACATTTACATTTTTACATTGTAGTCATTTAGCAGACGCTCTTATCCAGAGCGACTTACAGTTAGTGAGTGCATACATTTCACAGTGACGCCAGAGGAATATTGTGAAACATTATGAAACGTAGCCTACTACTGCCTTTTATTTCACAACATATGGAAAGATATTAGCCTACTGATAATGTTTATGTATGTAGAAATTGTTCTAGTGTTGTAACATAGCTATTTTTCGCTAAATCTCCACAATTTCGACATTTTACTTAAACACCTAAATAAAAGCCTTAGCCTATAGTATATATAAATATACAAAATAAAATGTTCGATAGTCTATAGTTAAGGTGCATTATTATGAAATGTTGGTTTCTTATTTCTTTATAGGCCTTTTAATTTGTTTATTGTGCATATATATATATATATATATCCACTCATTCCTTAATTCTTAAGTAGGGTTTAAGATCCACCTGGTCGATCTCAACCGTCCATAATTCTATCATGAAGCCTGTCGCTTGTGATTATTTATTTGGTCGCGTTAGTTCAGCTGGACTGCGAGTTGTATATCAATGATGTCGGCTAGGCTAGCTGTAACAGGGAATGTTGTCGGGTCCGTGGCAGGCACCTCGAGATGTCAGGCAGGACCAGGACAGCCTGATTACATGCAGCAACGTGAGTGCCCGTGGAATAAGCTTGAGTCAAGTGTCACGTTTGATTTGACCAAACTAATAAAGCCGCAACGAGGCCATTTTCCCTGTGCTGAAACCCTGCAGCGAAAGACACCTGAAGCTTTTCCATTCCCTTCGTAGAAACTGTTGTATCAAATAATTAGTATACGACCAACAGCTACTGCAATGGTTGTTATTGCCTAAATGCCTATTGATACGCCTGTAAGCAAACGATATACATTTATTTTATATAAGGTGATTAATTGGACAGTAAAAACATTACGCATTTCCAATTGCATTACAACCACGTATTTCACATAATTCTATGATTTAGCATTTTCAATCCCGTGATATTTATTTATTTCATTACACCTGCAGAACAACGAACAACGAACAAAAGCCTCGCGCCCTGCTCCACATTTAGCCTAGCTGGTTAACCCGAGACAAGGTGCCGTTTTGTGCTCGAGCTGTTGGTCACGCCGAGATTTCTATCAATAATTCATTGAGACCCGCGCGCTGCAGCTTCTGTTCGTCTTTTCAATTCCCTGGCTGCTGCCTCGCGAGCCGAGCGGATCACATAATACCTTCCCCCAAAGCCCTGAGCTGCATGGCCGCAGAGTTACCGCCATCTGTAAGCTATAGGAAGAAGGGAAGGCCTTTCCCCTATCATATAGGCTAGCAATGATAAGCTATATTTGGTGATAATTTAATGGGTGGCAATTATTTTACAATCGTTCCATAACTAATACGAATATTAAAAACCCCTGATTCAAAGCCCTGGTGCATTAGGTCCTGGCATTTTACTGTTCATAGAAGGGTGATATATTACAGATAGGATATGGAGCAACCCAATATCTTTCCTGCTTTTCAACGTGTTGTCCGGTGTGGCTCAGTTGGTAGAGCATGGCACTTTCAACGCCAGGGTTGTGGGTTCGATTCCAACGGGGGACCAGTACAAATTAAAATGTAAGTACTCACTACTCAGAGTCGCTCTGGATAAGAGCGTCTGCTAACTGACTAAAATGTATTAGTTATTGCATTATAGTCTCGTCATAAATCGCTTATTCTGATCAATACATTAAGAATTTATATATAAATGATCTCTGACGTTGTAGTTGTTTTGGTCTTACAGTATAGCAGGCTGCATTGTTGATAATGCCCTTTTAGAAAATGCGCATAATTAGATAAATGGATCCACTATTCGCCTCTGGTCTATCTTCCTCTCTAAGTCTCATTTCAATCAGGCAAAATCCCCTTAGATTTAGACAAAACAGTCAACTTTCCACACTATACTTGTGAACACAAATGTTCAGCCTATACGCCTGTAATAGTTAACATTTAGGATGACTTTGCTATATCGAGTTATTAATCAGTGAAGAATAAATAAATAGCCTTTCCTGAAATAATAGTCCATGTTTTTTTTTGCTTCAATATAGTCTACTACATATTTAAACAATATAATTTGAGGACCTTGAGAACAGTGAACTAAAAGAAAAACGAGAAACCTTAGTAAATACAATCCACAATAAATTATGAAAGGGAACCAACGGTGGAAGAGAGGGTAATTATTTTTTCTCGCATTGCCGGAACAAAAGAAAGCCAGTCTTGTCGTTCTACGCGTTCTCGCTAGAGGGGGCACCAGCCTTACTAGACGCCAACCATACATGTATTTGCCCCGTTTTCAACGCGTCTCTGGCTTTTGATTGGAAAAAGCTCATCACACTCAACAGCACTTTCGCATTCTCTGTCTGAAACTGTATCCATGTATTTTTCTCTCGTTTCTCTCCCTCTCCTTGACAGAACGCCCACAGAAAAAGTACAAGCAATGCATTTACACAGTATTACTTAAGCTGCTGACTACAAGTGTAAATATGTCTATTCCATTTTTACAAAAATACAATAACATTTATAAAGAATTAATATGCCTCCCCCATAAAATCAAACGTCAAAATTGTTTATAATTATTACGATTTTGAGGGGTGTTTCAAATTAAGGGACTGGTGCTGTTTTCAGCGCTGCACATGTTGAAAAGCGGTTGTATCTATCTATTTTTATAAGAAAATAATATCAAAATGAAAATATTACCACACGTGATATTTCATCAGAAGAACTTGCTCGTCACTAAAAGAGAATTCCCCCAAAAGGTTTAGGCTACACTAAACACAGAATATCAACACCATAAATAGCTTATTATTAAATAGAGAAATAATATTGGAGATAAAAAAAATTGACCTTGTCATTGATATCGATTGTTATTATGGATCAATAATAACAATACTACTGTAATTTAGACGAAATTCATTCATCTAGGCTTCGGAGCAGTGAGAGGTATAGATATATATATATAGAGAGAGAGAGGTATAGATTGATAGAGAGAGAGAGCGAGATAGATAGATAGATAGATAGATAGATAGATAGATAGATAGATAGATAGATAGATAGATAGATAGATAGATAGATAGATAGATAGATAGATAGATAGATAGATAGATAGATAGATAGATAGATAGATAGATAGATAGATAGATAGATAGATAGATAGATAGATACTGAACTGTGTTTTAGTGCAAGGCTATTGCCTGACTACGAGCAGAGGAAGGCAGGCGGACAGGCAGCAACCAGCAGCAGAGACGGATCTGTTTTTATTGAGGATACCTTGTCTTACCTGCAAGCCGTAGGGCCGACATCCTCTGAAACTCGGGTTCCTGTAGCCACTTCCACATCCTTCGAAAGGTCTCCCTTCCAGATTTAAGTTTACTCCAAGGTTTGGGGTTCCTTAAGAGGTCTGAAAGGGTGCCTTGCGAGCGACACAGCACTCTCTGAGCGAATATAGCCTGGGGGATGCTATACCGCTTCAGTTCGGCTGTGATCCTTTGTGCCACTTCTTTGGTGTTGATCTCTTCAAGCTGCCCCGAGTTGTTACCTTGTTGTCCCGAGGAGGAGGGCGGTCTGTCCCGGTTGGAAGCCAACACAGGCCCGTGGGATTGAGGGTGGCCCGGGTGCCCGCTGTGGTGCATCCCGTTCAAGTGCGGCATCATACCTGCCGTGGGGCCACCGAGGCCTCGTGAGAGGTGCTGATCCCCCCTGGCCAGCATGGCAGTGTGGGCATCGAAGTTGGAGCTTAGCATCTTGTCGTGCCCATGTGTGCCATAGTTGTGGAGGCTTTGCTGGGTATTATGAATGGAGCCCAAGCCATTGCCTAGAGGGCTGCTGGCCAGCGGGGATAAACTCTGACCCATCCCGGTCATGTCCTTATGATAGGGACTGTAGAGGTTGTTCATTGCTGGTAAACACCTCTCGTCCCTCATCAGCGTGAAACTCCCGCTTACATTCCCAGAGAGACGCTGGTGGTGGTGGTGATGGTGATGCGGATGGTGGAATTTGTCCGAAACGGTTGAAATGGGGGGTAAGGGTTGAAGTGGAGTTAACGTGGTGTATGTGCCGTTCATGCCCATCCCCGGTGGGGACGTATCACACGGCATGCTCATAGCGTGATGGAGCGGGAGAGACAATTCTGGTCGGTACTCTCCGGATCCGTCCAGAATCGTTGCCATGCTGGACACCATGACGGACCGCGACGATGCCGCAGCCAGATCCTGATGTAACCGCAAAGAAGCCCCCGCGTTCCGGGTGTGATGGGGGCTGTGGCTGTTCATCAAGTCCTGGTCATGGCTCAGTCCGCCATGCAGATTGCCAATGCTGTCCATTGTCATCTCTGGGTTCATGCCGTAAGCATCCAGATCCTTGGCCAGGCATCGATAGGCGTTATAGGCAGTCTTCATTCAGCCCTCATTCAGTCCATTGATCTATTTAATATTTTGTGCCGGGATGGGTTTGCCAATTCCTTCGGTTTCTTTTCTCTAAGGCCTCTCGGTTTTTGTTTTTTTTTATAAATAAAAAATTACCGATCTCTATCAGACGGGCCAGTGCTGAGTCTTCCTATATCCATGTCCGAGCCCTCTCCTCCTCCTACGTATTCTGTTTAGGGAGCTGGAACTGTCCAGGATGGGCTTGCTGAACGGACAGCCTAACCCGCTGGCGGGGAGGGGATTCTTTGTTAAGGAAGGCTGATTTGACCACCCACAGTCGCTCTTTGGTTTAAACAAAGGCTTTTCATTGGCTGCCTCTCCAATATCCATGTTTACTGGGTAGAGTGCCAGTCAGCTATAAGGGTTGGTAGAGATTTATACGCATCTCTTGCATCTGGAGTGTAATGTCAGAAAGTATAAATGTCTTCTCAAACCCTCTCTGTAACCCCTCTCTGTAACTCCTCTCTGTAACTCCTCTCTGTAACTCCTCTCTGTAACTCCTCTCTGTAACTCCTCTCTGTAACTCAAAAAAAATTTTTTTTAATTAAAATTAATTAAAATTAAATAACTCCTCTCTGTAACCCCTCTCTGTAACTCCTCTCTGTAACTCCTCTCTGTAACTCCTCTCTGTAACTCCTCTCTGTAACTCCTCTCTGTAACTCCTCCTCTCTGTAACCCCTTCCTCTCTGTAACTCCTCCTCTCTGTAACTCCTCTCTGTAACTCCTCCTCTCTGTAACTCCTCCTCTCTGTAACTCCTCTCTGTAACTCCTCCTCTCTGTAACTCCTCCTCTCTGTAACTCCTCTCTGTAACTCCTCCTCTCTGTAATTCCTCCTCTCTGTAACTCCTCCTCTCTGTAACTCCTCCTCTCTGTAACTCCTCCTCTCTGTAACTCCTCTCTGTAACTCCTCTCTGTAACTCCTCTCTGTAACTCCTCTCTGTAACTCCTCCTCTCTGTAACTCCTCCTCTCTGTAACTCCTCTCTGTAACTCCTCCTCTCTGTAACTCCTCCTCTCTGTAACTCCTCTCTGTAACTCCTCTCTGTAACTCCTCCTCTCTGTAACTCCTCTCTGTAACTCCTCTCTGTAACTCCTCTCTGTAACTCCTCTCTGTAACTCCTCTCTGTAACCCCTCTCTGTAACTCCTCTCTGTAACTCCTCTCTGTAACTCCTCTCTGTAACTCCTCTCTGTAACTCCTCCTCTCTGTAACTCCTCTCTGTAACTCCTCTCTGTAACTCCTCTCTGTAACTCCTCTCTGTAACTCCTCTCTGTAACTCCTCTCTGTAACTCCTCTCTGTAATGTAACTCCTCTCTGTAACTCCTCTCTGTAACTCCTCTCTGTAACTCCTCTCTGTAACTCCTCTCTGTAACTCCTCTCTGTAACTCCTCTCTGTAACTCCTCTCTGTAACTCCTCTCTGTAACTCCTCTCTGTAACTCCTCTCTGTAACCTCCTCTCTGTAACTCCTCTCTGTAACTCCTCTCTGTAACTCCTCTCTGTAACTCCTCTCTGTAACTCCTCTCTGTAACTCCTCTCTGTAACTCCTCTCTGTAACTCCTCTCTGTAACTCCTCTCTGTAACTCCTCTCTGTAACTCCTCTCTGTAACTCCTCTCTGTAACTCCTCTCTGTAACTCCTCTCTGTAACTCCTCTCTGTAACTCCTCTCTGTAACTCCTCTCTGTAACTCCTCTCTGTAACTCCTCTCTGTAACTCCTCTCTGTAACTCCTCTCTGTAACTCCTCTCTGTAACTCCTCTCTGTAACTCCTCTCTGTAACTCCTCTCTGTAACTCCTCCTCTCTGTAACTCCTCCTCTCTGTAACTCCTCCTCTCTGTAACTCCTCTCTGTAACTCCTCCTCTCTGTAACTCCTCTCTCTGTAACTCCTCTCTGTAACTCCTCTCTGTAACTCCTCTCTGTAACTCCTCTCTGTAACTCCTCTCTGTAACTCCTCTCTGTAACTCCTCTCTGTAACTCCTCTCTGTAACTCCTCTCTGTAACTCCTCCTCTCTGTAACTCCTCCTCTCTGTAACTCCTCCTCTCTGTAACTCCTCTCTGTAACTCCTCTCTGTAACTCCTCCTCTCTGTAACTCCTCTCTGTAACTCCTCTCTGTAACCCTCCTCTCTGTAACTCCTCTCTGTAACTCCTCTCTGTAACTCCTCTCTGTAACTCCTCTCTGTAACTCCTCTCTGTAACTCCTCTCTGTAACTCCTCTCTGTAACTCCTCCCATTTAAATCCTCTCTGTAACCCCTTCCTCTCTGTAATTCCTCCTCTCTGTAACTCCTCCTCTCTGTAACTCCTCCTCTCTGTAACTCCTCCTCTCTGTAACTCCTCCTCTCTGTAACTCCTCCTCTCTGTAACTCCTCCTCTCTGTAACTCCTCTCTGTAACCACTTCCTCTCTGTAACTCCTCTCTGTAACCCTTTCCTTTCTGTAGCTCCTCTCTGTAATTCCTCTCTGTAACTCCTCTCTGTAATTCCTCTCTGTAACCCCTCTCTGTAACTCCTCCCATGTAATTCCTCTCTGCAACTCCTCCTCTCTGTAATTCCTCTCTGTAACCCCTCTCTGTAACTCCTCCCATGTAAACCCTCTCTGTAACTCCTCCTCTCTGTAACCCCTTCCTCTCTGTAACCCCTCTCTGTAACTCCTCTCTGTAACTCCTCTCTGTAACTCCTCTCTGTAACTCCTCTCTGTAACTCCTCTCTGTAACTCCTCTCTGTAACTCCTCCTCTCTGTAACTCCTCCTCTCTGTAACTCCTCCTCTCTGTAACTCCTCTCTGTAACTCCTCCTCTCTGTAACTCCTCCTCTCTGTAACTCCTCCTCTCTGTAACTCCTCCTCTCTGTAACTCCTCTCTGTAACTCCTCCTCTCTGTAACTCCTCCTCTCTGTAACTCCTCCTCTCTGTAACTCCTCCTCTCTGTAACTCCTCCTCTCTGTAACTCCTCTCTGTAACTCCTCCTCTCTGTAACTCCTCTCTGTAACTCCTCTCTGTAACTCCTCTCTGTAACTCCTCTCTGTAACTCCTCTCTGTAACTCCTCTCTGTAACTCCTCCTCTCTGTAACTCCTCCTCTCTGTAACTCCTCCTCTCTGTAACTCCTCTCTGTAACTCCTCTCTGTAACTCCTCCTCTCTGTAACTCCTCCTCTCTGTAACTCCTCCTCTCTGTAACTCCTCTCTGTAACTCCTCTCTGTAACCACTTCCTCTCTGTAACTCCTCTCTGTAACCCTTTCCTTTCTGTAACTCCTCTCTGTAATTCCTCTCTGTAACTCCTCTCTGTAACTCCTCTCTGTAACTCCTCTCTGTAACTCCTCCCATTTAAATCCTCTCTGTAACCCCTTCCTCTCTGTAATTCCTCCTCTCTGTAACTCCTCCTCTCTGTAACTCCTCCTCTCTGTAACTCCTCCTCTCTGTAACTCCTCCTCTCTGTAACTCCTCCTCTCTGTATCTCCTCCTCTCTGTAACTCCTCTCTGTAACCACTTCCTCTCTGTAACTCCTCTCTGTAACCCTTTCCTTTCTGTAGCTCCTCTCTGTAATTCCTCTCTGTAACTCCTCTCTGTAATTCCTCTCTGTAACCCCTCTCTGTAACTCCTCCCATGTAATTCCTCTCTGCAACTCCTCCTCTCTGTAATTCCTCTCTGTAACCCCTCTCTGTAACTCCTCCCATGTAAACCCTCTCTGTAACTCCTCCTCTCTGTAACCCCTTCCTCTCTGTAACCCCTCTCTGTAACTCCTCCCATGTAATTCCTCTCTGCAACTCCTCCTCTCTGTAATTCCTCTCTGTAACCCCTCTCTGTAACTCCTCCCATGTAAACCCTCTCTGTAACTCCTCCTCTCTGTAACCCCTTCCTCTCTGTAACTCCTCCTCTCTGTAACTCCTCTCTGTAACTCCTCTCTGTAACTCCTCCTCTCTGTAACCCCTTCCTCTCTGTAACTCCTCTCTGTAACTCCTCTCTGTAACCCCTCTCTGTAACTCCTCCCATGTAACTCCTCTCTGTAACTCCTCTCTGTAACCCCTCTCTGTAACTCCTCCCATGTAACTCCTCTCTGTAACCCCTTCCTCTCTGTAACTCCTCTCAGTTTTACTTTATTGATAACATTGGCTAAATAGGCATATGGTCAACATTGGTCCATGAATAGATATATTTGAATAGATTTTGCGTATAGGCTTACAATAACAAACATAATTTAGAATTGGCTACTTAGGATGACCAGTGGGTGCATCATTAGATTAATAAATTGCACTTTCATTATTCATGTTATGGTTAATGTTGTAATAATAAACCAGTTCTAGCCTACAGTTGTGGTCCTCTGTAGCTCAGCTGGTAGAGCACGGCGCCTGTAACGCCAAGGTAGTGGGTTTCGATCCCCGGGACCACCCATACACAAAAAATGAATGCACGCATGACTGTAAGTCGCTTTGGATAAAAGCGTCTGCTAAATGGCATATTATTATTATTATTATTATTACAGTGGGCTTTAGTTAGGTTATGTCAACAAAGAGCTATAGTCATAATGTCTACATTCCTACTGCTTTGGTAATTTGACAAAATATAGCGATATAGAGCAATACAACATAGACCTATGAGCTGTAACTGTAATGGTTATGGTATGACTTAACAAGAGTAACATGCTAAAACAAAGTGCAGATAGCCTTCTGTTCACTTTTCATTACATTTCCAAGGTCAGTCGCTGAAAACTATAGACCAAATTCTCTCTCTCGCTCTCTCTCTCTCTCTCTCTCTCTCTCTCTCTCTCTCTCTCTCTCTCTCTCTCTCTCTCTCTCTCTCTCTCTCTCTCTCTCTCTCTCTCTGTCTCTCTCTCTCTCTCTTTTTCTCTCTCTCTCTGTCTCTCTCTCTCTCTCACTCACTCTCTTTTTCTCCACTCTCACACAGGCACACACTAACAAAACTTGAAACACACACACCCTATCACCCTTATACCTTCACTCTTCTCCACCATACCCAGGCCTGTTCAAGTTTACCCAATCACCCTTATACATTCTCTCTTCTCCACCATACCCAGGCCTGTTCAAGTTTACCCAATCACCCTTATACATTCTCTCTTCTCCACCATACCCAGGCCTGTTCAAGTTCACCCTTATATATTCTCCACATCTTTGTCTCTTTGGTCTTTCAAGGCAGGCAGGCAGTTGTACTCTCAGTGTGATGTCTAAATTCACCATTATAATTGGGTGACACAGAAACGTATTTTGAGAGCACGGAGAGATGGCACAAAGAAACAGCACTGGTCCCATTTGGTTTGAACAGAACAGATTTAAAAGTAACAGATTTCTCGGAAGCCGCAGTTGCTTTTGGGTCGGGAGGCTGCTATTTTGTTTGGAAGTTGCGCAGATGTTGCTTTGTTTGAAGACACTGTAATTAAGGAATAAGGACAGAAGTCTGAAAAGCGTGACCTATTTGTCTTTTGATCCGCTGTCAAAGGAGGAGCAGGGGGTCTCTTCGAGCACGGGCCTCTTCCAAACTTTCAGCTAGCAGCAGACGAGACCGCAAATTGGGGGAACAACAGTATTGTACCTGTGGGGCCTTTCCCCCTTTGTTGGTCGTTTGGACAGCGCGTGGTGCACTGCACCGACACAATTACCTTCCGCGGATATTATGATTGAATGATCAACAAACGTTTAGGCTCGCTTTGCTTTCACATCTTTTGAGAGGATTTTTTTTTTGTATATATATCCATGTTGGGACTCCAACCTATGCGTCGAAATACTTCCTGCTGGAAATTGTTTACAGTAGTCAACAAATCAATGTAGGCTTTTGTAAAATGGGGCCGAATCAACGTGGTTTCTAAGCTATTCTATATCTGGTCCTTAGGTCTACTTTATATGACCGATTAGCCTAAATGTCCCCCAATGTATGGAGAGAGAAAAAAATGGTTTGTGTGCTGACTACTCTGTACAGTAATTTATCTAATATACAAATCACAATACTGAACTAATTGACATTCTCTGTGAAAACTAGGCTTATATATTTTTTATTCTAATTTGTAGCCTGGGTCTATATCAATTTAAGAACCGAAAGATTACATTTTTTCAATCTGTAAAGTCACAAGTTTCCAAAGACATTCTGCTAAATGAAGAATGATTACGATTAGCCTAGAAAGTAGACTAATATTAATATTAGATGCCTATACAGACACACTAAAAATCTGTCAGAAAACAAGATAGGTGCAAATATAGTCGGCCACAAATTCAAATCCAATCCCCCTCACAGATTATACCTGAAAGTCTAAAATCAGTTTAACATGTAGGCCTATAGATAATAAAACATAATGCGCAAGTCCCTCTGAGCATGGTCGTTTCTAAACCAAAAGGAAAGATAATGTATAAAATATAAGCCTGAATAATTCTGGGTTGATTGCGACATTTGTTTCTTTCATTTCTGTCCTGGTCTCTCCTGCCATCTGCTCAGCAAGTGCACTAGGCTAGTATTGATTAGAATCATTGTGCTGCGGAGCCCATGCTAATCTATACCGTTACTGGCAATCAGTTGGCGCTTTGCATTGCATCTGTTCCTCCGCTGTTATAGCTAGCCGCGTTGTGAGTCCCATGACACAGCACCCGATGCCTTGTTCACCGTTTTCAGAAGGCGTTAGGTAAGTGTCCCACATTCCTTTGTTACCAGCCCGGGGTTCTTGCTTATGATGTTGTTATCGTTGCATTCGTGGACTAAACATACAATGAGCAGCTCTTAAACGAAGGGTAGAGAAAAGGAAAGCTTCACCAGTCTAGTGACGAGAGAGAGAGAGGGAGGAGATCGCGGTAGTTAGGCCGGGGTTCTTTCTATACGATGGCTGCCAGCGCTTGACTGACTGACTGGCGGGGAGACGCACTCAGCCCTCTATGGGCTATGCAGAAGTATGTGATGTATCCTAATGTGCGTGTTCGCAATGTGTGATGAACCAAGTCGATCTTCAAAAGCTATTTGTTTCAATTTAAAGTCAGTGTAAATTGTATACCAAAAAAAAAATGAGAGAATCATTAGAATGGCTTGGTTGAACTTTAGTGGGACACAGTTATTTCCATTCAATCACAAATAGGCTGCTCTTAAAGTGTGTGTCCAATGAATCCTAGCTTAAACCATTAAAAAAATATGCACTAATGCTACTTTAGGATTAATGCAACTTGAAGTCATAAAATAGATTATAAATATGTGATGCACGTCTTAATGTGTTATTATTACCATTATAATTGTAATCCATTATAATAATATTATCATTACGATGCTTGTATTATTATTATTATTATTATTATTATTATTATTATTATTATTATTATTATTATCATTATTAGGCCTACGACTTACATTGCGTTAATCAGCCAGTAATGTTTTGGTATGCATAGGCTACTAATAATAGCTAACATCTGATAGGTCTGCAGCTGGTTTGTGAAATTCTTGGATTTTCTTTTTTTTTACTGCTAATTACTGCTAATAATAATTACTGTTTTAACGCAAATAACCTCTATTTTCAACAGGAGACACGTGGACCTCATCCTTCACCCATCTTTTTTTTTATATTGTAGCCTACACCTCGGCATACATATTTATCATTTTAGATAGTTAGATATTAACAAAAACTTCCTGACGCTTTACTACTTTCTGGGTACTGAAAGGAAATGCATCTTCCTCCTCCTCCCCCCTCCTCCTCCTCCTCCTTCTTCTTCTTCTTCTTCTTCTTCCTCTTCTTCTTCTTCCTCTTCTTCTTCTTCTTCTTCTTCTTCTTCTTCTTCTTCTTCTTCTCTCTCCAAACTTTGACGTGGGGCCTCATTGTTCGCGTTGTGTTTATGCGTGAAATCTGTTTTAATAAATCTATTTTACTCGTCTTTAGGAGAGATGAATAGAACTCAAGTTTTGACCGCAGCGCCATCTCAATTTGTATCCCTATTCTAAAGGAAGAGATATATAGCCTAGTGTTGCTTATATTAAAGGGCTAACTATGAGGGATGTAGACTATCTTAAACTCTTTGATATTTTCTGACAAGTTTTATTTTCGAACATGGTATAGTTAATGAAATATACCTTATCACTCTTGTTTTGTGATAAATAGTCTTAATGACTTTACGTATTGTATATATATGTGTATTTCATGACGATACACACATTACAAATTAATTTACTCCAATATTTAAACGTTGAATGTGACTGCTAATGCAATGAAGGGAATAAATAGGATATACATGGTGGGCAGAAGCGTAATAGTTGTTAGTTGCAAAAAAATACTTTAATTGGTCATTTACAGTCAGTCAGATTGAAAACATTGAAAAGAGACTGCTCCTCTAACGATTCAGAAATGTCCATAATCGTGGTATTTTGTTGTTGACCATTTTGTGTAATATTAACGATGATTTTGAAATACATCACGGTATGTGCTTATGAATAATATGATACAGAAAAGCCCAAGGCCCTTGAAATGCAACAGATAGACACAGATACACATAGTAGGACAGGAGTCGTAATTTATTAATAGGAGAGGAAAGGAGTCCTCGCTCTCTCAACGCCATGATTATTTAATGTCCTCAGGCGTGCGGTCTTTTAATCATAACATTTGATTTAATTATTGATTCACGTGCAAGACAGCAACAATTAGAACAATATATGTACACTGCTTCGTTTTGGAGCTCATTATACATGCAATATTATACATGATACATTTAACCTTCACACTGAGGTATGTGACTGTCCTAAACGTGTGCAGCATGACGCTTATGCAATACGGTTATAATGACAACTAATATAAAACGAATAAAACACTATAGCATATACGTAGTTGCGCCAGTAGAATAACTTTAGGGAAATTATACGTTTTTTTTTTAAATCAGCAACTTGTTTGTTATACTTTGTAGTAAACTTAAATAATGATCAAGTCTGACTAACAACATTAACGTCTAAATATATGACTCTGGGCTACACTGGTTTACCGCCAACAGATCACGAGTGACGTACAGCCTATAAAAAACGTTGGCTTACAAAATCTTCTTCTCCATATTTAGAATCTCCATCCTCGATGACCTGTTGTTTTCAGCATGATGCTTTGAAGGGCATTCTGTCTTAGGGCCTCTTTACAAGCACGGGACATTAGGAGACAAGAATGAGGGGTCATCAGAGATCAGAGGTCAGGCTCTCAGCTCGAGCCATCTGACCCCTCTCATTTGCATAACATATCCTGTTGGGATGACTCGCCCTTTCGAAGGAAGATTTTTTTTTTTTTGCAACAAAATATTCGAAGTGAATGAATATTCTAATTGTAAATATTTAGATCTAGTCGAAATGTATACTAGAATAAAGTAATACATTATTGGATTTAAAATCAAAAAAAAAAAAACGAGCAAATAACTAATTATTGTGGTACTTTATAGACTATGAATTTGAAAAACTATTCACATTAATGTATTCATTATTATTGTATTTTATAAATTAGGAAAGCACTTCGGGAAGTAAATCAAACATTGTCTTTATTATAATAATAATTATTGTTATAATAATAATAATAATAATAATAATTATTATTATTATTATTATTATTATATGACAGAGATGTTATCCATTCAACAGCTTTTAAAGACAACTGTGTATCTATCTACATTAGTTTAAAGCCACAATTTTGAGTCAAACAATTTTGAGTGGAGAAGCCTTTGTCCAGAAGTTTGGGTAAACTATTACCAATGTTAGCTATCACCTGATGTGTATGTATATGTATCTTCTAAATATACTGTATTCTGACAATCCTCACTCACTCAAATGTTTGTTGTTGTTGCCTTGCATATAAATATTTATAATTGTGTTATCTAGCCTATTCAACACCCCGTCAAAGTGTTTCCAATGCGATACAATATTCAATATAATACTGGAGTTCAATTTAATTCTGTGGCGTTTCCTCTCCAACACTGTACATAGTTTTAGGTTCCCTTGTATAGAAACATTTATAATTGTGTTATCTATTCAACTACTATATTCAACCATGTTTCCTCTCTAGGTTTTAAAACTAGCTGTGTGTAAAGGGCTCTCACTCCGTAGGTACACAGTGTTGTACCTAACTTCTCCCAGGGTTGTTGTACCTAGTCTCAGCAGGCAAATACAAACACTCTCCTCCTGACTCCTGACCTTTGATATTTAACCCCCTCTATCACACAGACCACCAAGCTGCCTGCTGACCAGGCACAGCCACAGAACAGGGTATTATTTATTTATTTTATTTATTTTTGGTCATTTAGCAGACGCTCTTATCCAGAGCGACTTATGACAGCACAGAACAGGGTATGACAGCACAGAACAGGGTATGACAGCACAGGACAGGACGACCACTCAGGCCTTTTATGTGACACATAGAACATAGAACATAGAAGACATAGAACATAGAACATAGAAGACATAGAACATAGAACATAGAAGACATAGAACATAGAACACAGAAGACATAGAACATAGAACACAGAAGACATAGAACATAGAACACATAGTAGACATAGAACATAAAACATAGAACACATAGAACGTCCACAACAGTTATGTTTATTAAACCACATACACATCATAATTTCACTAATTTATTGGACTTGTCGTTGACGACAATTACAGAGTAATTTACAGACTATATCATGTGTTTTACAAATAGCCTACAGACATCATGTTGATTTTGAAACCAGATTCTCTTAGAATTGGTATATGAAGTCATAATAAAAAGAACCAGAAATAATGTCAAATCTTCAGGCTTGAAATTAAATAAGTATGTGTGCTATTTTTATTATATGGGTTCAATGTCCTTCACACCAGGATGATTCCTCTGTATTGTTGTAAAGTCACTTTTTAATTCCAAATAAATAATTGCTAAAACAAATAGACTATGAACGTAGTATGCCATTTTTTTGTTGCAATTGACCTGTTGTTGTTTTTCTGCTGTTATAGGCTAATAGAGACAGTTTCCAGGTAAAGCGTCAATTACCATGTGGGATTGGCTACTTTGAGGTTGCCTACTGTTAATATGGAATATGCAAATCAGTATAAATCGAGATTGTAGCTAGTAACCAACCATTTGTTAAATGCTTTTGCACAAAAACATAATTGAAAAATTCATTTTTTTAACAAATAATTGAACAATTAATTTTTACTAAGAAATTACTTAGAGAAAAACTATCCTTATCGTGATTGAAATTTAAAGGGGACGTTCCCGCTTTAGTGGAGACTGCATTCATGGTAAACGATATGTCGCCTCAATCGGAACCTTTACATTTCTATTGTGGAATCTGTTACGTCTCACATTCCAGTGTTGGAACTTGTAGACAAAGGCTGCATGGGATTTCTCTTAATGTGACTCCGTGCAGCCAATGGCAACGTCCGCCAAAACAACCGCTATGTAAATGTCGTCTAAAGTGGATCTGATTGAATCGAGCCCTCACTGTTGACTGGGCACACAACTGTATCCTGCTGTGATTGGATCATCAGGGTCTGACCTGCTCCAACGGGGACTGTTATCTAATAGAAACAAACTGTGTCCATTGTGTGAGTTAAATGTGGTCAAATACATCAAGTCATTGTCATCTTTTTTTTTTTACAACAGTGAGCTTGATGTTTAGAATTGATAACCAAGGACAGTGACTGAGACAGACACACACACACACACACGCACACACACACACACACACACACAGATACACAGATACACACACACACACACACACACACACACACACACACACACACACACACACACACACACACACACACACACACACACACACACACACACACACACACACACACACACACACACACACACTCACTCTTCCTGTGTCTTCTTCTTCTATAACACAGAGGGAGGGTACTTCCTGCCCGACCCCCGACCCCCAACCCCCGACCCTCTCTTTCCTCTGAAGCCAGAGGACTCTTGATCTCAGGAGGTGCTTTGCATAATTTCTGTCTGCATTATGCACAGACCAGGAATGAACACCTTATCCCAGTTGGTTAATTGTTCTATCAGTGGAAGGGTTGGGGACTGAGATGACATGTTTTCTCCAAAGGCTTTTAAATGAACACATTGACGTTAGTGGAGGGGTAGCAGACTGATTATCCTATCTACCTAATTCAGTCTGCTCTGGTCCGGCCACTATTCCCACCTGAACAAAAAAACGAAATCACCAAATGTCTTCATGACTGAAAACTGATGATAAAGGTTAGTCATCTTGTGGTCGGTACTTATATTGTGTTGTTCCAGAATGTCTTATTGGTGAATTTATGTCATTATTATATGGTGTGAACATGATTAACAGAGTGGTAACAGACCCCTATAAGAATGCAAAATAGCCAGCCTTTAAAATAAGCCTGCCATAATATGCTTAGTATTCTTGCAGTTACACTGGCACTTCTCTTTTCTTACTGACGCTGACTTTACTGACAGCTGCTTTGTGCTGACTATGCCTGTGATGTGGTTGTCTGAGCTGTCTTAAGATGACTGCACTAACTGGAAGTCGCTCTGGATAAGAGCGTCTGCTAAATAACGTAAATGTAAATATAAAATGTAATTCTGATCCAGTGTAAAAGTAGAATATTGTAGTATGTAATATTTTATATACACAATATACAGTTGAAGACGGAAGTTTACATACACTTAGGTTGGAGCCATTAAAACTCATTTTTCAACCACTCCACACATTTCTTGTTAACAAACTATAGTTTTGGCAAGTCGGTTAGGACATCTACTTTGTGCATGACACAAGTAAGTTTTCCAGCAATTGTTTACAGACAGATTATTTCACTTATAATTCACTGTATCACAATTCCAGTGGGTCAGAAGTTTACATACACTTAGTTGACTGTGCCTTTAAACAGCTTGGAAAAATCCAGAAAATGATGTCATGACTTTAGAAGCTTCTGGTAGGCTAATTGACATAATTTGAGTCAATTGGAGGTGTACCTGTGGATGTATTTCAAGGCCTACCTTCAAACTCAGTGCCTCTTTGCTTGACATCATGGGAAAATCAAAAGAAATCAGTCAAGACCTCAGAAAAAGAATTGTAGACCTCCACAAGTCTGGTTCATCCTTGGGAGCAATTTCCAAACACCTGAAGGTACCACGTTCATCTGTACAAACAATAGTACGCAACTATAAACACCATGGGACCACGCAGCCGTCATACCGCTCAGGAAGGAGACGCATTCTGTCTCCTAGAGATGAACGTATTTTGGTGCGAAAAGTGCAAATCAATCCCAGAACAACAGCAAAGGACCTTGTGAAGATGCTGGAGGAAACAGGTACAAAAGTATCTATATCCACAGTAAACTGAGTCCTATATCGACATAACCTGAAAGGCCACTCAGCAAGGAAGGAGCCACTGCTCCAAAACCGCCATAAAAAAGCCAGACTACGGTTTGCAACTGCACATGGGGACAAAGATTGTACTTTTTGGAGAAATGTCCTCTGGTCTGATTAAACAAAAATATAACTGTTTGTCCATAGTGACCATCGTTATGTTTGGAGGAAAAAGGGGGTTGCTTGCAAGCCGAAGAACACCATCCCAACCGTGAAGCACGGGGGTGGCAGCATCATGCTGTGGGGGTGCTTTGCTGCAGGAGGGACTGGTGCACTTCACAAAATAGATGGCATCATCAGGAAGGAAAATTATATGGATATATTGAAGCAACATCTCAAGACATCAGTCAGGAAGTTAAAGCTTGGTCGCAAATGGGTCTTCCAAATGGACAATGACCCCAAGCAGACTTCCAAAGTTGTGGAAAAATGGCTTAAGGACAACAAAGTCAAGCTATTGGAGTGGCCATCACAAAGCCCTGACCTCAATCCAATAGAACATTTGTGGGCAGAACTGAAAAAGCGTGTGCGAGCAAGGAGGCCTACAAACCTGACTCAGTTACACCAGCTCTGTCAGGAGGAATGGGCCAAAATTCACCCAACTTATTATGGGAAGCTTGTGGAAGGCTACCCGAAACGTTTGACCCAAGTTAAACAATTTAAAGGCAATGCTACCAAATACTAATTGAGTGTATGT